>CM065703.1:6617612-6640829 GCA_017654935.2 Phymorhynchus buccinoides | reverse complement strand
ACACTCCTTCCTCATCAGTCACACAAAAGTCGCATGAAAACAAATGTGATGGCGCGCCTCTAGCGGCGACGCGCTCTCCAGGTGGGAGCAACCGGAATTTCACGGATACCCTCCTTGACTATAAAGTCCTAATAATACCTAATAAAAGAAGAAGTCATTATAATTTTAAATTGAAACCTGGGCCAGAAAACGAAATTGTTAATGTTAGATCAGTTTGCACATTGAACGTCACTTAGGACTAACTAATTTTACCAGGATAAACCTTTCACGAAGGAAGTTCCAGCAAATAACCTGATAGAAAAAGGTGAAGAATAGCTGCAGTGAACATTGATTTGCTTGAGCATAGTAACACTGATATCCTGTAATTCTGTGATACTGATGATAGAAAGGGAACGTGTGGTGTTCCACAGGATTAAGACAATTGCCTCGAATCACTGTGGCCGACTTCATCTAGCTCACCACGAGATGGGCTACATCATGTACTATCTGACCTACAAGGATTCAGCCGGTCATCTTTCATGCAGCCGGCCACCTCACCCAAGGTCACTAGAATGGTCAATGGTGAATGGATACTATGCACCTAACAACCACTCAACACTTGCTTTGTATCACTTTTTTTTTTTACAAACGCTGTCGATATTCCATTGACATTATTCAAGATAAAACTTTTGTGGCTAGCTCTTGCCTTATTATCTGACAACAAAGCTACTCAATAACAATCGAGTTTTGAAGCTTCAACAGATTTGAAAAGACACAAAATTCAAACCTTATCCTCAAATTTAGGAGTTTGTGTCATCTGAGGTAAACCACTTCGTTGCATATTCTTGAGAAACACTAACTGGCTGCCTAATAAGGGGTGAGACTCCCGACAATGCTCTCATGAGAGCAGATGGGAGGTTTTGGACAGTCTGTGGGGAATCCCATCCCACTCCTCCTGAAGGGCCCTGCCAAGCTGAAACCATGGTCTTGGCTGGTTTGACACGTGCACGAACTGCTCTTTCAGTCCATGTCTAAACATGCTCAATGGATTTAAGTCAAGGGACTGGCTGGGCCCTTCCATTCACATCGATTGATTCGTCGTCCAAGTACTGGTCCACAAACGTGTGCTCTGTGGTAAGGGCGTTATAATCCATGAGATGAACTCTGGGCCAACAGCTTCCAGCGTAGGATTCACGTATGGATCAGGATTTCATCCCAGTCTCTGGCTTGCCGTCATGGTCTGTTCCAGGAGCACATGAGATCGGTCTTTCCCTGCAACTGATTCCCCCCCAGGTACCAGAAGTGAGTCTCCTCCATACCGGTCTATGCTGGCCACATAAACGTCATGGAATTTGCGCAAAAACCCATGCATACAGTGAACACGTACTCACTTCTCTGGCAACATTACAGGCAAATGTTGACTGAATCAAGTGTCATATCAAATTCAACCACACAGGCAGAATCAACGTACTTTTCCCACAATGTTCAAAGCCAATAATGATGCAAGCAGTGTTTTGCGTAGTACACGCCATCCCAAGACACTGGTCTGGTTGATTTACAATAATACAATTTCCTCTTGCAATGATCGTCCAAGCAACGTTTCATGAATACCTCATCAGGCAGTGCCCTCGAGTATTTGTTCTTTCATAGTAGGTAGTTAGGTAGAGTAGGTAGGTAGTTAAGTAGGTAGGTCGGGACCAGCTTCTGCCGTAAAGCCTCGCGCTTATAATCGTACCATCAATTTGAAATTCTTATAGGTCTGCTTATTGCATGCATAAAAAAAATATTATTTCGAAATTCAATCGTCAAAAATAAAAAAATATATTTGTCTAAAAATGTCTCTATGGTCCAGAGATGTTTTAATTGGTTAGTAAGATTGTGGGTGTTTTTAAAAGTTCGTTGGCAGTGAGTGTCCTGAATTACAACATGGTTACTAAAAAACAATGTTTTCGTGTTTGTTTATATTATAACGTTGAATCTTTACCTTTCTTTCTGCTTTCCTAGTTTTAAACTGTCATGTAGACACTGTGAAAAGAAGACTCAAAACTTATGTCATCCAAACCATCATAGATTTTTGTACACTTTAATTAGATCTCCTCTTACATAGATTTATGCCTTTTAATGAAAATGTAAAAATTTAACAATGTTAACCTCTCGCTCTCTAGATAGTTATCTCTCTCTCATTCTCGTATCTGTATGTCCTGTCTCTCTGTCTCTGTCTCTGTCCTCGCTGTCCGCGCTCTCTCTCTCTCTCTCTCCCTCTCTCTTCTCTCTCTCTCCCTTCTCTCTCTCCTCTCAGTCGCTCTCTCATCTCCTCTGCCTTCTCTCTTCTCTCTCTCTCTCTCTCTCTCCTCTCTCTCTCTCATGCTCATGTGTTAACTGTGTGAGATACTGGATACGTTTGCTGGATTGTAGCAAAATAGAATTCCCAAACAAGCCTATAAACTGCTAGTCACTCTAGATTCACAAGGTAGAGATTGGTGTGCAAGTAAAATCAGGGAATTTTTATGTGAGACGGATTTTGCTTTTGTATGGCTCTAACCAATCTGTTGGTAATCCCACTTCTTTCTTAAGCAATTAACAAAGGCTATTGACTATGTTTTGTTCAAGAGTGGTCCGGGTGCCATCCAGAGATAAGGAGATAGATAGTGTGTATTATAGGAAGTTTCAAAACTATTTTTTGAAAAAGAGCAATAGTTTTTCTTTTGTCGACACATCCTGCTTTCGTGTTGCTTTCTCACATTACGTTTTGGTGTTCTCCCATTGAACAATAATATGCACAGATACAGTCAGAATGTTTCAGACCGTAACATGTCCTGTCCTGTGTGTCAAAAATAGAAAACTAAGACCACTTTATTTTCAAATGGTCCTTTAGATCTGACCTTAAGGCAGAAGCCTTTACACAAGTTCTCTCCACGTCCTCATTCACTTCCTTCAGGCAAACTCAATGACTAATCCCAGCTATTATCTAAGTTTATTTTCCATGCCTTGAATGTGAGGAAAAGGTTCCTCTCTGGTGAACAATTAAGTGATGATGAAATGAAAGTACTACGCGTTTAACATTAGACACTGAATTATGTTTATCTGTTTTATTTTTATTGACCTAAATGCAAATATTTATCTATTACTACTATATTTTATCTTTATTCCACTCATTTTTGCATGTCCTATATGTAACCACTATTTGCTTAATAAGGATACATTCCCTCGTGTTACATGCCCCTAGAGTGTTTTTTATTATTGTTTCAACTGCTTCAATTTTGGTTATCTTCGAATTTTGTGGCTTTACACAAGCCATTCTTCCATGTTTTAGGCTTTGGGGTTATGAAAGTAAGCAGTTGAATGTCAGCTATTTGCGTACGCTTTATAACTGTTGGAAATGAACAATACGGTAGACTGGTTAAGTTTAGGGTAATGTCTTCATATTATTTTGCTTTGAATGCTAAGGTTGCCCGCGGATTCTTTCATATACTGAAGTTACTAACGTCAGTTGACTGTGTTCTCGTTCTCTCTGTTTGAACAAGCCTTAGTCCGTTACCATTTATGTCTCAACTGTATCAAATATTCTCAATGTAAATGTTATTATGATTTTTTTGGTTTATTATTTTTCTCTTTGCCTTTTCATTCATCACCCATGTCTGCCCCCACCCCACCCTCTTTTCCCACCCTTCCCCAATGTTCCACTTCATTTTCGGTTTTATTTTTCATATTTAGTATAAATTAGTATATATTTTCTTTTGCCCGTGAATTACTTTGGCTTTTGTGTATTTAATTTTTTTTGTTTCTCTTTAAATTTGTGGAGTACATAATAGTATTAAAAAAAAATTCAATAAGATTTTTGAACATATTTAGTGATGATACATTTACAGTTTCATTAGAAAGATTCTTCCATGCAGTTGTTACTCTGTTTTTAGTAAAAAAAACATTTGAGCTGAACGACTGTTATTTAGTTTTATTTTGTTAGTTTGAAATTATGCCCTCGTGTTCTTTCCTCATGCACTGTCACATATTGGCAGGATAGAAACTATCAACTGGGAAGGACACAGACATGCAGCATGGATAAGTGGGATTATGATTGTATCTCTACGGACATGCTTGCTTTTAGTGTTCTTCATTTTGTCGTCTTTCTAAAACGGCCTTTTTTCCTTGATTTGTTGTGCAGCTGTTTTGTGTGTGCGAGCACATGTGTGTGTGTGTCGTCCGTGAGAAGAGCTGGGAAGTGTGTGTGTGTGTGTGTGTGTCCGTGTGTGTGTCGAATGTTGTGTGAGAGAGAGAGTGTGTGTATGTGTACAATCTGTGTGTGTGTGTGTGTGAGATAGAGAGAGAGAGTGTGTGTATGTGACAATACTGTGTCTGTGGTGTGTGGGTGCGCGCACATGGTGTTGAGAGAGATGGAGAGTGTGTGTGACAGTGTGACAAGTCTGTGTGTGTGTATGTGTGTGAGAGAGAGGAAGAGTGTGGGTATGTGACAATCTGTGTGGTGTGCTGGGGTAGTGAGCGCATATGTGTGTGAGCGATGAGAGAGGAGAGTGTGTGTGATGTGACAATCTGTGTGTGTGTGTGTGGTGAGAGAGAGAGACAGTGTGTGTGTGTGACAATCTGTGTGTGTGTGCGTGCGCGCGCATGTATGTATGTCTTCAAGGTTCTTTCCTTCGTTTACTCCCAGTGCTTTTGAATGGTGTTAATTTATTGTATTGACCTTTTTTGTTGTTGTTTTAATAGTTACAGCTATTGCTTGTTGTTGGGGTGTTTTTTTTTGGGGGGTCTTTATCTTAATTTTTCCTTCTTTCCCTTGCTTTTGGTGGTGTTAATTTTCTAAAAGACCTTTTTTCTTTGATTGTTTACAGCTGCTTGGTTGTTGTTTTTCTTTCTCTCTTTCCCTCCCTCTTGTTCCCCTTTATTTTTCCCTCTTTCATTCTCTGTTTTATTATTTTTTTCTACGCAGTTATCAAACAGAAATGCAAAACTTCTGGGTTTTTTTGTTTGGGTTCGTCTTTTTTGTCTTCAATTAACAAGACGAGGTTTATTTAAAAACAGTGTGGGGCGGGGGCTGTATGTAGATGTGTGCAGAAATGGTGTGCCGACCGTCAGTTAATTCTTCTTCTTATTCTGCGTTCCCAGCCCATAGGGCCATAATGGGTAAGGTACGTATGTATCCGGTTTTCAGTTTTCACTGGCCTCCCCGCTGCGTACAGCCGACACATTCCGATTTTTGAGGAGCTCAAATGAGAAAAATTATTTGGAAGATTTTTTTTTTTTAAAGGCAGGAGAATGGGCCAACAAGTCAGAAAAAAATAGTAGACAATAGTAAAGGGAAAGGCACGAGTCAAAGAGAGTGGCAGATTAGAGGAAGTTACAAGCACAAAATTTCCAGAAGGTGGGGGAACTATTTTATGCAAAATGACTCCCCGGTATCCCCACGGGGAGTCAATTGTTGTGTGTGTGTGTGTGTCCTGTGTGTATACAAGACAATTTTCTCCCGAAAAAAACCTGATGTATGGATTTAACTCATTCAACACTAGCTGATTGCTTCCTTTCACAATCGTTCAACACGAGAGTACGCTGTAGCACATTGTGTTGAAGCATTCACACTGGACAACTCAGCGACCCCATGCAACCCAAACTGCTATAAACATTTTTTGTTATACTACAACACTTGTAAGGCCTTTTCCTAACCCTAACCGCAACAAATGGAGAAAGAACTTTCCTGTGTGAAGGAAAAGTTGTTGTGTTTGTGTCTGCCATTGTTTGATACAAACGGAATTGGAGCTCAACATATTGATGTGAACTAGTTGCTGTGCTTTGATGTTGTACAGTGAAGCCTCCTTTTTTATAAGACCTTCAAAAATCATTTGTTCCAAAAGAGGTCTCATAAGGGAGGGGTTCTTATAAGGGAGGTAATTTTAATACTTACAAAGAAAGGGCAATGTCTCAGAGAAGTAGGGTCTTTATGTGGGAGGGAGGTCTTTATAATGGGAGGTCTTATAAGAGAGGTTCCACTGTATCAATATTTGGTAAATGCAGTAATTGACTTTGAGCACAGCATAATGACTGTAATTTCATGTTTGTGTGTCTGATGTTTGATAACATACATGTAAGTTCAAGTTCAAAGATAATGATTAAAACATTTGCTAGTGAACTGTTTGTGAAACCAATATTTGACACAACGACTGACACATCTTGGCTATCATGCACTTAAGTCACCCTCGCTCACATTTTCGTCTATAGAATGTTTCCCCTGAGAATCAACGTTTTGCCACTTTTGGGAAACAGGGTTGGTTCAATTTCGTTATCTCTCTTGGCCTCACTATTTCATTATTTGATTTGAACCAAACTTCCTTTCGAGGCTTACCAGTTTTTTCTGTGTTGTATGTTGTTTATGTGTAACATATTCAAGATTAGAAGGCTATGCCACTCTTGGATAGATGTGTTGATTTGTTTGTATGTCGTCCTCTCCACCATTGTTGATGTGTACTGTGTGGGTGGAGGGTCATAAAGGCGGAACTTGGCACATTCTTTGTTGAGAATGATGCTTTGTTTGTCTCACTTTGGCTCTGACCCACGCATTGCTAGGTGATTGGTATCGTAATCAATTTTGGTGGAGGGGAGTTAATTAGAAAGAGAGTTTTCCCCTTTGTTCAATTTCGTTATCTCCTCTCTTGGCCTCACTATTTAATTCCGAATGAGTTTGATTAACCAGGGTTGGTTAGTTCAGCGTAGGATTGTTTTCATCAAGCTGAAAGAAGCAGACTTTGAGATTGAGGGTGGTAAACATAAGGGGAGGGGGTGACTAAAATACGTCTTTGCCGACATTTTCTAGCATTATTTTTGGTAGTAGTAAACCAACACGGGTGCAACTTTTCCTGGTATACGAGGATTTCCTGTTTTTGAATTTTTACCAGAAAAGGAAGTTTCTTTTTTTTTTTTTTTGTCAAACAAGATCTTTGTATGTCTACTATATTTTTTCAAGCACTCTAAAATAAGCATTTGTATAAATTGTGGAAAAAGCAAACTAAAATACCTTCATAAATCAATTTTTTCTTCAGCTGCAGGGGGACATTTACCCCTAGATCCCAGCCTTTCGGGGTTTTTTTTCATTTTGTGTAGTTGCTCCCATGAACCAATAGTTGATGGTGCTGAATTCTAGTTCAGCTGTCTAGAAATCAGCATGTTTTCAGTGTTTCACACCTGTTGACTCTACTCTTTTCGAGTAGTATTCTACTCAATTTGGACTTCTACTACTCTTCAAAACTGAAAATAATGCTCTCTAATTCTTGATTGCTAACTTTCAGTGAACATCGTTTGATGGTTTTAATGAATAAAACTACACATTTTGCACCCAAGACTACTCATCTTAGCTATCCAGACTACTCAAGGCTTGTGTAAGCAGGTCTGGTGTTTGACGATGGTAAGTTCGAGCTCAGCCTGTTGACAAGGCGATGATGATGATCTGTGCCTTGTTGTGTCAGGCGTGAAGGTGCACGTGAAGATCATTGGAGCGGGAACCACGGATAAGGACGATGAGGACGCTACCCTGCATGTTCTGTCCGAGGAAGACAGCGCCTCCTTCCAGAACATGATTGTGGCCATATTGGTGAGACTTCTTATTATTATTATATATTGTTTGTACTGTGTTGTATTGACGATGAGGACGCTACCCTGCATGTTCTGTCCGAGGAAGACCGCGCCTCCTTCCAGAACATGATTGTGGCCATATTGGTGAGACTTCTTATTATTATTATATATTGTTTGTACTGTGTTGTATTGACGATGAGGACGCTACCCTGCATGTTCTGTCCGAGGAAGACCGGGCGCCTCCTTCCAGAACATGATTGTGGCCATATTGGTGAGACTTCTTACTTTTCTTTCTTTCCTTGGACTTTAGTTGAAGACAAAATGGTCATGTGCTTTGTAAGTATTCAGGAGGCTTCTTCTTCTTCTTCTCCTCCTCCCCATCATCTTCTCTTTCTTCTTCTTCTCCTCCTCCTCTCCTTCATCTTCTCTTTCTTCTTCTTCTCCTCTTCCTCCTCTTCTTCTTATTTTCTTCTTCTTCTTCTTCTTCTCCTCCTCCCTTTCTCTTTCTTCTCTTTCTTCTTCTTCTGGCCATATTGGTGAAATCACAGTCTAAAGTTTAGCATAGCTGAAGAAAATGCATCCACCTATTCATCTTAAAGCTCTTTTTTGAGCATTTAGAGACCATAACAAAGATTGTCCTTTATAAATATGAAAGATGATATGTTAGAGAGCACGAAAATACCCATAACTCAAAATTGATTTTAAAAAAAGGAGAGATTTTTGACTTTGCAGTCCTGTTGTGAGAAACTAGCCCAGCGACGTAATGTCCCTTTCGTGGTGCTGGGTAACAAATGGGCAGACCCGTCCACAATGGTCCAGTCAGTCACACCTGTTTTGCCAGTTTACCCATGCACCATATTTTCCGGGCTATAAGCTTTTTACTTCAACTTTGACCTTTGCGGTTAAAACAACGATTTGCGGCTATTTTGTAAATGTTCCCATTCCCATTTTTTATGCTGGTCATTTTCACATCGCCAAACTCGGCCAAAAAAGATCCGTTCTCAGGCAGATCGATATTGAGGAATTTAATCAGTAAAAGCATGATCCCACCACTGAATTTCACCATTTGTTTTGCACATTTTGCTTCACTGAGCAGTTTATAATCAAAGTTTGAACTGAAACAGTCGCAATCGTGTCGATCTTTACGAACTCTGTGCAAACGAAAATGCGAAGTCAACTTCAAGTTGAAACTAAGTGATCAGTCTCACTCCACAAGTTGAAACTAATAGATCGGTCTCACTTTGCTAAAAAAAAAAAAGAAGTTGAGAAGCAGCTCCTTTGCTTTATTAAACTGACCAGCATTAAGTTTGTCCACTCGTCAGCTCGCCTTCGGTTCCTTTCAGTCTATGGCGGCTTAGACACTGAATGCAATTTTGTCATTGTTATTGTTGGGTCCCCCCCCCCCCCCCCCCCCACCCCCCCCCCCCCCCCCCCCCCCCCTGCCCCCCCCCATAATTTTAATAACATTTGGGGGGCGCGGCTTAGACAAGGGCCAAGGTGGGTGGATGCCTCGTGCCTCCATACGGGGAGCTGGACGACCCTGCCCCCTCCACGAGTCTCTCCCCGTGGAGATACCGGGGGGGGGGGGGGGGGGGGGGTCTTTTCGTAAAAATAGTTCACCCACCTTCGGGAAGTACTGGGCTTGCAATTTCCTCTAATCTGCCACTCTCTTTGACTCTTGCCTTTTCCCCTTTGCTTTCTAGTCATCTACTATCTTTCTGACTTATTGGCTCCATTCTCCTGCCTTTTAATAGCTAATGGCACCGAAAAATTAAATATAAAAATATTGATTAGTGAATTACATTTTCATTTAGATATTTTTAAAACAAGCAAATAGCAAAAAGAATTTTGTAAATATCTTAATTGGTTGCTGAGATATTACATTTTAAAGTTTGGATGACTGCCGTTTATGCATAAACGGGGAAAAAAGTCATTTTTATGCCCCAACCATACCCAAAGTATGTATTCAGTAAACATTGTACTTTTTGTGAGCAATCTATAGTATGCAGAGAAGTAGAATCCGTAGTTTGGGAGCATTTGTTTATTTCATTTTATAATTATGATCGCTCAAAGTTGGCCAATCTGCCAATTTCACAATGACTAAAATTTGACGAAATTTGCGAAGTAGCAACTTTGAGTCATTGGCATGCAGAATCTAACAATTTATATACCATGAAATGCATGTATTCTAAGTCTAGTGTTTGTGTTTTGTAGCTCTAATTTTTTCTAGGCTCTTTCTAAGATAAACAAAAAAGTTACAGACTGTCAAAGTTACGAAAAGTGCCAAAATGGCCTGCGACGGAGCAGAACTGAGGGTAGGGAAGGTTAAATGCCCATAACTTTTGACCTAATGGATGGATTTTCTCACAATTTGGATATGTAATAAAGCTACAGCCATGCTACATAACAAACTAAATTATTAAGACATATCAAATGATTTGGTGTTGTAAAGGTGATTATATAAGGATAAAAATGGCAAAATATCATATTAATAGCATGCGGCATGAGACATAATGCAATAAAAATTCTGAAATTATATGTCACATTTAACTACTATTACTTCTACTCATATTTTTAAACATTTCCAACAAAGGAAATACTACTTTATCAGTTAATGACAAATATTAATTAATTAAATTTAGCTATTTTTGTATTATTTATAATTATATGCAGGGAGCTGAGAACAGAAAAGGGTTAAATGGCCAGCAAAACGATTCACTGTTGTACATGTCATGTTTTTGAACAAAATAATGTTTATTTTCAATAACTATTGTAACATGAGTTGCATGTCTTTTTCTTCAATAAAAATGTATGCGCCTATTTCATCATGCGTAATGGGGACTGAAACAATGCAACTTGCAAGACCATGGTATGGAGAAGGCTTGTTTGTGAAGACAGATGTTAATACTAATAATAGTCTGTTGTCTGGAATCCAATTCACTTCTTTCTTGCTCTCTGTTTAAATCCTATTATTTCATGTAAAATCATATAGTAATTTGGCAAGTGTCCCGTGTGTGTGTGTGTGTGTGCGCATGTGTGTGTCTGAAACACGAACCGGGGCCTTATAACCTAATCGCTTCAAATTTGCTGTGAGCCCTCACGGGGCGATGGCAACGGCAATACATTATAATAATAGTATTCGTACAGCATTCAGTCGTGGTTCGTTGCGTTTTTCCGTCTTATAGGGGGGGGGGGGGGGGGGGGGGTTAGGGATAGGTTAGGGTTGGGGTTATTATTCCAAAAAGATAGTTAGCTGAAGGAGTTCGTGTAGTGCAGCTTTATGTTTGGTGGGAGGGGCGGGAGCGGAAGGATGGAATTAACTGAGAAGTGCGGGGGGTGGGGGGGGGGGGGCACATATTTACCTTTACCAAGAAAGGGTTAAAAAATGAAGGCGTACGTGGTGACGGGTTGCATGATGAGTGAGCAAGATAGCGGAGAGCGGATGAATGATTAGGTGTGGTGTGAGTTTTACAATTTACATATTTGTTAATGTAAATTTATGTTTCATACTTTTATTTAATATTTTTATTTTACACGGTGGAAGACAAGTTTCCATGTGCGTTGTACAATGCCAATGGACAATAAAGAAACTTATGAAACTTATGACTTATCTTGCTATGCAACTCCAACAACAATTCATTCCAACTTACTTGCTCAAATGTGTACTATATTTGTTTTAATAATAACAACTATGAAAACACCAGAAAGTTGATAAATAGGTAATTATATGATATGAATTACATATTTAATTATTTGGATTCTGATCTCTGTTGAACTGTTTTAGTTTGTTTTTCATTGTCTATTACATTTTAGCTTAAACTTAAAGTAACTTCAACCTAAAACTAGTAACAGAGACTGATTAATTATTATCAATTACGCATTGTATCTCAACATTTTTAGTGTGTGTGTGTGTGTGTGACTATGTGTGTGTGCACGTGTGTATGCATGTGTGTGTGTGTGTGTGATGCTTAGTCACTTCAATATTTAAAAAAGTCAATGGACAATTTTGTTGAATTGCCAATTTTTTTAACATCACCACCAGCAAGAACTTTAAGGTATTGTTGAAATGAGTTTTCTTCAATTTTTGCCATGTTGTTTCTCAAGATAAAATTAAAAAAGGAAGGAAGGGGGGGGGGGGGGGGGGTAATGAACTTAGTACTGATTGACTAATCAAGTAGGTTTTCAATGGAGCACTCACTGAACCACATGCACTGACACACCATACACACACACTAAAACAGAATAACAACACACACACAGTGGCATACACACAGAGACAGAAACAGAGACTTTGCACACAGTCACACCCATACACTCAACTGTCTCAGTCAGTCAGTGGCCTACAAACTCACAAGAGAGAGACAGGGAGGGGGTGGAGAGGTGGAAAAAGAGAGGGTTCTATCTTTTAAGTAAGCTTTTACTTGCTGAAAGTTGAAACAAAAATTGTGTTACTTGATAACTTTTTCGTATCAAGACCGTAAACGATGTACTATATATAATATATGTACTATATTAATGTAGGAAAGCCACACTGAAACCGATCGATGTTCCATCTGGAACAGCGTTACCTCCCTTGCATTGTCAACTCGACGTAACAAAAACGTTTCAATCTTCAACTACAGCCTTAATCCAAGCTATATAAAAATTCTGCAACGATATTAAACTCATATGAACCTTTCGGCGTACTTTATTTTTTTTTTATAGAATGGTCGGAAGAGTAAAAACGAGTTCGAAAATCGAATGTCTTCAGTGGTTTTGATTGCCTAGCCCAGCCTCACCGGAAGGATGAAAATGGAGCGTGCTTTCAGCAGTTATCGCCATAATATTGCAATATCCAGTTTCACAGCAGTTCTTTAATGCATAATAACCAGATCGTGCATTTAAAAAATGCATAAATAAAACGGTATACAAGCCTATATCGTCTTTGAACAAGTCCAGCTAATCCGCACACATGTGATCCGCCATTTTGGAAATTTGACTTAGTTGTTTGCAATGGGTCGAGGTCTTTGATTGGCTGTGGAGCGGACCACAGGGTATTAATATGCGGACAGCGTTGATGACGCGAAAGTGGACATCATGGGCTACATTTTGAGACCAAGATGATTATTTTCTTATCCGTAGGGCCTTGGAAATTACGGAAAACTTGATACTGTTTTACGTTTTTTCTTAATAACTTCGGCTATGCAAAACTGCCGCAGGCGGCTTAGGTATCGTTAGAAAGCTCATTTCAAGACGAACGCGATGATACTAAATATAGAACTGTACACCGAGTGTGGTTGATTCCGCGAAGCGAGGAACACACGAAGCGAAACGTCATTCACTGATCGCGATGTCGGAATCTCGGCCGCGGCTTGCGCGAACGGTTTTCATATGCTCAATTCTTTTATTTATTGAAACTCATACACACATCACACAACAATTAAAATAAATGCAATGAAAAGATAAAAGATCAATCTTTATTTTGATACATGACAGATGAAAATTAATTAAGTGATTATCACAACAAATGGTTGAAAAGGGCCAAATTTAGCCTTTTGCTTGTAGTGATTGCAGTATAGTGGCCTGTCTGCCACTAGCTACTTTTATAAAAAAATCTTCCAAATAATTTTTCTCCTTTGAGCTCCTCCGAAATCGGAATGTGTTGGCTGTACACAGCGGAGGAGACCAGTGAAAAACTGAAAACCGGACACAATACGTACCTTGCCCATTATGGCCATATGACTTGGGAGAAGAAGATAAAAAAAAATACTGATTCTTTTTTTTCTCTTCCACCAGGGCAGGAGCAAAACTGAAAACCGGACTCATACGTACCTTACCCATTATGGCCATATGACTTGGGAAAACAGAAGAAGAAGATAAAAAAAAAATACTGTGATTTTTTTTCTTCTCTATTCCACCAGGGCGGCAGCAACGAAGCGGCCAAAGAGCAAAACTGATAAACCGGACACAGTACGAAGCTTACCCATTATGGCCATATGGCCTGGGGAACGCAGAAGATGAAGAAGATACAAACAGACCTGTTTACCCTCCCGGTTTTGCCGGGAATATGCAAACATTCTGGGTAGAATAATAAATTCCGGGTGAACTCTGCAAAACCCCGGGATTTTGAAAATTCGTCTATTTCTGTTTGTATGAAAAGACGCAAGGGTTGTAGTTTTGCGCCAAACATGTCGTCAGGCAAGGCAAGCGCCAGAAACCTTCGACAAATGACAGCAGTGATAGGGTAAAACAGCCAAAAGTGAAGCAGAAGTTTTCTCAAAAGTATTTGAAAGTGCCAGGAATAACAAGTTCGCGCTTGGGAGACGAGCATGCACACTGCAAGTACTGCAACGTGGACTTCAAAATTTCTCATGGCGGCATAAGCGACATTGCGATGTGAATTCTGTGTTTTTTTCTCAAATTCCGGGTTTTACTGTGGCAAATTCCAGGTTCATTATAAGGGTAAATGGGTCTGTACAAAAAACCACAGTGATTCTTTTCTGTTCTCTCTTCCACCAGGGCGGCAGCAACGAGGCGGCCAAGGAACAGCAGCGACACGACAGTCTGGAGGACGGCTACAACTTCATGTTCGACAATGACGCCGCCTCCACCATCACCACTCAAGACGACCAGGGGGCGTCTCTCTCTGACAGCAACGGAAACAGCAACGATGTCACATCATCATCTTCATCTTCGTCGTCGTCGTCTTCATCATCGTCATCTTCATCGTCATCGTCGTCGTCGGACGCTGGGGTTCCTAACGTGCCGGATCAAGGAGTGTGAGAGGTGTCGCCGAGTGTGTGAAGAGTTCAGTTAGTGGGCGGTGAAGGGGTTTGATGGGAGACTGGAAGTATGAGCCAAGTGCCAAGTTTGTGTATGTGTGTGTGGTGTGTAGGTGTATGTGTGCTTGTATGTGTGTGTGAGGCATGGTGATTTTCATATCGCCGCCCGCATGCAATACAGACGTAACTCAATTTTTGCTATAACATAGTACAAGTACAAGACAAGGCTCACCAACTTCATTAACCGCAATTCCAAAAGATAAAGATGCTGTGATCAAAATAATCTTGTTGAACTTCACGCACTTGCTTCAAAAGCTTCCACAAAACACAATTGTCTGTCATTTGACGTCATTTTACCTTTTCGACGTCACAGTTTCAGAAGAAGATAAACAAAACATTTGCCTCTAGCGAAAACTAATGGCTTTAAAATCGCCGCCCGCATGCAATACAGACGTAACTCAAATTGTTTCGATTTTGATATTTTTTGCATATACTTAGTACAAGACAAGGCTCACCAAAACATTAGCCGCAATTCCAAAAGATACAAATGCTATGATCAACATAATCTTGTTGTGCTTCAACCACCTGCTGCCAAAAGCCTTGTGAATTCAGATAGCAACATTCATTGAGTCAAATCAACAAATACTTTTGACTTTTCTCCCATTATTTTGCATCTAAAAAATGTATTGGAGTGCCAAGGTATTATTCTCAACAATGCTTTAAAGCTTTTATTTTGGACTAAAATTAATTTTCTTCTCAGTCTAAAACCATGATTTGGGGGCAACATTTCTTATTTCAATATTACTTAAATAAGTCGTGATTTATTTGAAAAACTGAAGTGACAAAGTTATTTGATGGCTCGAAATAAAGCCGTATGAAAAAATCTGAAGCAATTTGACTTGAAATGACCGAAGTAATCAGTTTTTTGCTTCTCCTGTGAAGTGAGGTCTTTCGACTTACGTCTGTATTGCATGCGGGCGGCGATATAATTCTCAGATTTCAGAGAAAAGTGAATGCAGAAAAACAAATGTCAGAAGGGGCGTTATACTTTAAGTCCCTGGCTTACCCCAAGTTTGAACAGTTTGACATAATAGTCTTATTCAAGAGCACCCTACCTGATCACCGTAAAGGCTTTTAGTCCCCTGGTCACATCAAGAGACAACATCTCCTGAAGAAACCCTGAAATTTTTTCAGAGAAAAATGCATTTTGTCCATTTCTGTGCCTGGTGTGTGTGTACGTGCGTGTGTGTGTGTGTCACTGTGTGCGTGTGTGTGTGTGAATTCTTTCATTTCTGTTCACTGGGGGGTGGGGGTGATGTTAGGCACACACACAAAAAGTGGGTCATGGGGCATTGTGTTTGTTAAAGAATGTTCACTGATTGGTGGTGGTAGTTGTTTATGTGAGTGGTATTGGTACTGATCTGTGTGTGTGTGCGCATGCATGTTTGTGTGTGTGTGCGTGCATGCCTGCATTTGTGTGTATACAGTGTGTGTCTGCGCATGCATGCTTGCGTTTGTGTATAATGTGTGTGTACACGCATGTGTCTGTTTCTGCGTGTGTGTGTGTTTGTGTGTGCGTGCATGCTTGCGTGTTTGTGTGTGTGCACGTGTGTGTGTGGTTGTGGTTTATGTATGTGTGTTGGTTGGTCTGTGCCTGTGTATGTGTTACCTACTACTCAGAGTTATACTGTAAGACATAGATTGTTAATGTTATGAAAAGAAGAGATCTATCGGTGCGCTTGTTCGTGGAACTTCCTGGGTACATTCATGCTTCAGAGTGTGTATGTCGGATATTGTATAATATTTATGTACATTATATCGTTATTCTATTATATCGTATTTAACTCTTTCTAGCTTTGACGTTCTTGGTTGTCTGTTGCATCTCAACCGACAAGAGGGGAGTAACTCTTTTTTTTCCGAGTGCGCACGCATTGCTTTAGCAGGGAAAAAATCACTGACATAAGCTCTAAATATAGACAAACACATGGCAGGGTACTTGGCAGTGAATGTCTTTGCATTTGGTGGGAGTGTAGAGATGAACTGGGCGAACACATGGTGCTAGAAGAGTTAATTTTCCCCACATGACAGATTATTATTATAGCATCAATATTGTATTGGTTTGTTTCCTATGTGAGGGTCTTAACCTGGGCCTGTATTCATGTTGAGATAGCATGAGACTTAGCATCATGCTAACTTAGAAGCTCTTCCAAAAGTCCTATTAAATCCTATAGGACATTGGAAGAGCTTCTAAGTTAGCATCATGCTAAGTCTCATGCTATCTCGACATGAATACCGTCCCTGGGCCTGTATTCACGTTGAGATAGCATGAGACTTAGCATGATGCTAACTTAGAAGCTCTTCCAAAAGTCCTATTAAATCCTATAGGACATTGGAAGAGCTTCTAAGTTAGCATCATGCTAAGTCTCTTGCTATCTCAACGTGAATACAGGCCCAGGTGATTTATATTCTCATCTATGACGACGTAAAAGAACAAACGAATTAAAAATAATAATAAAGGCGTAGTGTTATTTATTTCAACAAATATCCGGAAAACCTTGCTCTCTTTCTCTGTAGTAACTTGGTCACCTCTATACTCATAAAAAAAGAAAAGACAATCGTTATTTCTTCACCTGTATGAAAAAAAAAGATGCTTTTAGTTATTTTTTGTCTGCCATTTAGCTGATTCAGAGTGTGTATCGTCGCTGTCCGACGCTGTGTATCTGCAAAAGCATAAAAAAACATGTTGTCATCTGCTACAATGTCATTCCCCATTTGATATACGCTTGACTCTTCTTCTTTACCGATGAGTAAACATGTGACACAATAAAAGTTGCCTAACACCTAAAGTTTTCGTGATAATTCAGTTACACACTTCGCGCCGGAGTTGTCAAACAATGGGAGATCGACAGCTTCAATCTCTGTACCGGCAGCTACACGGTTAGCGTGTCAAGACTAGGATTTCCAGTGATTTCCAATAGATCATGTGACAAATTTGAACATTTCCATTGGTCACAGACACAAGATATTTATAGAAGATCTGTGTGAGGTCATTAGAAGGGGTTTCAGTGGGAAATTTATTTTGGTCAAATTTTGCAGACACACGGTTAGCGCCGGACAGCGACGAAACAGTATGCTCATAGCCATTGGCTGTCTTGTGGTTTTCCAAAAGGTTTTGTAGCACGTATTAGAGCGTTTTTTGCTGCCCATTTCATTGCACACAGACGGGTTTAATCTCTGCCTGTCTGTCTGTTTCTCTGTGTCTGTCTCTCAGACCTGCCAACCTTTCCGCTTTCACCCTTAAGTCCATAAAATTCCGCTTTCAAAACTTAAAAAAATAATAAAACATTTAGTGACGCAAACTGACCGTCTTATATTAAAT
Organism: Phymorhynchus buccinoides; assembly: GCA_017654935.2. Classification (NCBI taxonomy): domain Eukaryota; kingdom Metazoa; phylum Mollusca; class Gastropoda; order Neogastropoda; family Raphitomidae; genus Phymorhynchus; species Phymorhynchus buccinoides. The sequence goes on along the minus strand of CM065703.1, from coordinate 6,623,135 downwards.
ACAGATGGCACAGCTGCTGTGCGTATAACCAACTTTGCAGTGTCTATAAGCATTTCCGGCGTAGCACTTCCGTCTAGAAGTCGATGTGTGCGACAATCTAGCTGCTTACCTGTTAAAAAAAAGAAAGATTAGATCAACATTTCCACCAACAATACATGGAAAAGTGTCCGTGCATTCAGGGATCAAGAAAGTCAGTAGTCGTCACGCTCGATTTACTAGATGTGTGCCCTCACTTAGACTTTATTTAAAGTCTCCCATGGAGAGTATATCCAAGGACCGAAGACGTAGAACATCTGCTAACACCCACATTGCCTCTCCAGTAGTTCATATTATCGAAACTGCAAACTCCTAGGCTTCATCTGTCCACTAACGTCACCCGACTTTATTCAAGCCAACGGAAGGAAGCGGAGCGACAAAAACGAACTTGAAGTTGCATTCATTATCTTCCTTGCACGCTCTCTATTGTTTAAGTCATCTATGGCACCAACCTGTCTAGGTCTGCCCCAAATAACTAAAAGCACTAGCGGAACAAACCAACAAGCACTCCTCATTCTAGTTGTAAGACATGCGTTGTGACACTTGTTACCAGACAAGACTTGTTTATAAACAAGACACAAGTTCACAAGGATTAAAAAGTGCTTGACTTACAAATTATGTTTGTGAGCGCAAAGGTATAGATCGTGTCGCATCAAAATTCCTCTGATGCTCCCCCAAATTTTTCTTTGACTGCTACAAGTATATCCTCTTTAAGGTCTGTTAGGGCAGCAGTTGCAGCAGGTCTGGACCTCTCTTTCTCTGTCCCTTTGTTTGTAATATATTGTTCCTGCTTTTACTTAAATTATTTAATGCTGGCTCTTTTGAAGAAGGAGGTTATGATTTTTATGAGCGGAAAAAACTAAAGGTTTAAAGGATTTGCACTCAGTTGATCAAAATGGATTGTAAAAATCAAGAAGACGCATTTCTCATGTAGCAATGTTTGATACGGTGCATTCACTCGATCTAGTAAAGGTGGCGAACATTATTCGAAATTATTTTTTTATTCCTTTATTATTGATTCATTTATTATAATCATGTATTTGTTAGTATTTATTGTTTGTGTTGTCTTGCCATACTTCAAGGGATATTTTAAAAAATGTTACATATTGCGTTTGTATGACTGAAGATGCCTGCATTTATTTATGGATTGCCATATTATTGATGGTTTGTAAGAGTTTTGGGATGTTTTTTCATTTATATGATAACAAATTGCAATCAGTCTGAAATGTGACTGAATGCCTATACACATATCTATTATTTAAAACTATTTTATTTTATTTTTTAATTTTTCACTTCACTTCTAATACATCGTCCACAAAAATATGTTTGCCAAGTATGACAACAGTCCCAAATAAACTATTTGGACACAATCAAAATAAAATAACAAAAAAGTACAAACGCAAAAAAAAACCCTGATGATTGTATATTACTATACCTTATAATGATTCTTAACCTTGTTGACTTCATATTATATCTATTGCGTCCACCCTAATTTTTGGTTTCAAACCAATCTCAATGCGCTTTGAACAATTTTGACGGACCGCCTCTTAGCGGAATCGTCATTCAAAATTTGATAACATACTAAATTCTAAAGAGTTAGACAGTTAGTACGCTGCCATGTGATAAACAAAAAATTAATAATTCCGCCGACAAAAACGTGCTAGATCATCAGCCGACAACAAACATAACAAAAAAACAACAACCTAAATGCTAGCCCATTCTAATTTATTTTTTCTTAGCTGTCCCATCTTTCTGGGCCGTACAGCTGGACGACAGCTCGCTCACACGACCGCTTCCATCCGAGTCCCAATTCGCAGCCACACCCTGGCTTGTTCAGGTCGCAGAGTCCGAAACCAGCAGTCCAAGGGGAGCGAATCTATGCTATCTGTCGTTGTGACAAAACCATTGTTCCAGTGGAGTGTATTAACCCTTTGTGTTCTAGCCATTTGACATGCAGACTACGTTCCCAGCTTGCGGGTTCTGAGAGAAAGCTACTCATTTTATTACGAAAAACTTAACCAAAACAACTGGCCAAGAAACGCCCGCAAATGCTTCAAGTTCACACCACATGTTCAGCAAGTCATTCTGAAGCGAATAGCCGCATAGGAAGCTTTCTTTACTCATTAACCTCTTATTGTGTCGGAAAAAAAATGGAATTATCTTTTTTTTAAATTATAATAATCAAGGCATTGGAATTTGCAAAAGTAAAAAAAAAACAAGCGCGGATTCGTAATCGTTTGTAGTGTGCGACCAATTCTTGCGAGCAGACCGGCCTCAGACCGACAAGATGAGTTAATAGGTTTGTGCGCTTGTGCCACAACAAACAAGCTAGAAAATCGGGCGAGTCTAAGCGAGACTGCCCAGATTTCAGAAGGCCCCCTGCGGTACCAGGGAGCAATGCCATGAAGCCTTTTTTTTTTTTCTTTTTTATTGAAGCACAAAAAACCAATCCCTCATTAGAATGGCCATACATTTAGGTGGTAAGGTTGTTTTTTCGACGCGAAGACTTTTTTGTCGGCAGAAAAGCAATGACATTTTGGCGGAAATTTGCTGTTTGGCGGACAATTCCCATCCCTGAAAATATAAAAGAGATATGTTAGGCTCAGTGTGGTAACATGGTGTGGAGATACGCTTCTCCTGAGTGTTCTAAAAGCAAGAGCCAGTATTCCGCAGTGCTGTCACATGACAAGTCATGACATCAGCAGTGGCATCATGCTGCCTGTAGTAGCAGACGCAGGGCTCAGGCAGGGAAGTTGTTCACATTTGAGAGATTGATAGGGAAAGCAAGTGGGAACAACCTATGCGATGAACATATACATCTATATTGTTAAAAGTTCGGGACTTTACTGGTGTTGCACTGCCTCCGGGCATTGCCTCCAGGATCGTTTCCACCATCTTTTATATAGATCTACTAATGTTCCCATATGTGTTCTGTTCCAGACCGGAGGACGTCCCTAAGCAGATTTTCATTCGAAGCAAGTGGCTGTCTGTGCCTGACCACAATTTGCAGGCGCAAGGCGTTGGTGGTTGCACTAGTGTGCCCAAAAATATCTTCAAATCTTCAGAGCTATCTGAGGCTTCAAAAAGTATAACACAGTTAGTGGTAGTTTCGTGTGGTTTCTTTGATCAAATATAGTATCACCAATATATGTGTTGGGCGTAGGGCGGTGTGTGAATGAGTTGAAGCAGGCCGTTAGAACTGTATTCATCAATTAAAGAGCAATTCTTAGTTGATAATCAAGCTACAGAAGTTGAATTTGCTGCAGTTGAGTTGATAAGCTACAGAAGTTGAGTTTGCTGCAGTTGAGTTAGTTGATAAGCTACATAAGTTGAGTTTGCTGCAGTTGAGTTAGTTGATAAGCTACAGAAGTTGAGTTTGCTGCAGTTGAGTTAGTTGATAAGCTACAGAAGTTGAGTTTGCTGCAGTTGAGTTAGTTGATAATCAAGCTACCGAAGTTGAGTTTGCTACAGTTGAGTTAGTTGATAAGCTACAGAAGTTGAGTTTGCTGCAGTTGAGTTAGTTGATAAGCTACATAAGTTGAGTTTGCTGCAGTTGAGTTAGTTGATAAGCTACAGAAGTTGAATTTGCTGCAGTTGAGTTAGTTTGATAAGCTACAGAAGTTGAGTTTGCTGCAGTTGAGTTAGTTGATAAGCTACAGAAGTTGAGTTTGCTGCAGTTGAGTTAGTTGATAAGCTACAGAAGTTGAATTTGCTGCAGTTGAGTTGATAAGCTACAGAAGTTGAGTTTGCTGCAGTTGAGTTAGTTGATAAGCTACAGAAGTTGAGTTTGCTGCAGTTGAGTTAGTTGATAATCAAGCTACAGAAGTTGAGTTTGCTGCAGTTGAGTTAGTTGATAAGCTACAGAAGTTGAGTTTGCTGCAGTTGAGTTAGTTGATAAGCTACAGAAGTTGAGTTTGCTGCAGTTGAGTTAGTTGATAATCAAGCTACAGAAGTTAAGTTTGCTGCTGTTGAGTTAGTTGATAAGCTACAGAAGTTGAGTTTGCTGCAGTTGAGTTAGTTGATAAGCTACAGAAGTTGAATTTGCTGCAGTTGAGTTAGTTGATAAGCTACAGAAGTTGAGTTTGCTGCAGTTGAGTTAGTTGATAAGCTACAGAAGTTGAGTTTGCTGCAGTTGAGTTAGTTGATAATCAAGCTACCGAAGTTGAATTTGCTGCTAGCGTTGGGTTAGTTGATAATCAAGCTACCGAAGTTGAGTTTGCTACAGTTGAGTTGATAAGCTACAGAAGTTGAGTTTGCTGCAGTTGAGTTAGTTAATAATCAAGCTACAGAAGTTGAGTTTGCTGCAGTTGAGTTAGTTGATAATCAAGCTACAGAAGTTGAGTTTGCTGCAGTTGAGTTAGTTGATAATCAAGCTACAGAAGTTGAGTTTGCTGCAGTTGAGTTAGTTGATAAGCTACATAAGTTGAGTTTGCTGCAGTTGAGTTAGTTGATAATCAAGCTACAGAAGTTGAGTTTGCTGCAGTTGAGTTAGTTGATAAGCTACAGAAGTTGAGTTTGCTGCAGTTGAGTTAGTTGATAATCAAGCTACATAAGTTGAGTTTGCTGCAGTTGAGTTAGTTGATAAGCTACATAAGTTGAGTTTGCTGCAGTTGAGTTAGTTGATAATCAAGCTACAGAAGTTGAGTTTGCTGCAGTTGAGTTAGTTGATAAGCTACATAAGTTGAAGTTTGCTGCAGTTGAGTTAGTTGATAAGCTACAGAAGTTGAGTTTGCTGCAGTTGAGGTAGGCTTTAGGTCTTGGTAAGTTAACATAGAAGTAGGGGATTTGATGCTTCTCTCTAAATTGTGTTACTTGGTAATATGACTTCTTCATTTGCGCTGTATTTACAAATGTTGATGTTGGTAGTTCAAAAAATGTGTTCATATTGTGCAATAGACAACTTTAAGAGGTGATTGACATTGTTGACGATGATTGAGATGAAAAACAAAATCAGTGCAATAACGGCACTTTGTTACCATCGACCTGGGTACACGTACATCATTTGTCGCAGTCCCTGCTAAAAAAAATATGTTGTGGTGTTCCTTGTCTATTGAAATCCCACTTGATCAGAAAGTGCTGTATTGACTTCGTTTTCTTAATATTGAAGAGACATATATCCATGCAGGCACACAGGAACAAGTAAATGTGCTTGTTCACACAGGCAGGCATGCTTGTATATATATGTTTTGTCTCTCTCTCTCTCTCTCTCTCTGTGTCTGTCTCGCAAAAGATGTTACTGGCAATTCCTAAAATTGCTGACTAGTAATAAGTAGTCCTTAAAGAAAAATAGAATTGAATTCTGCCTGTTTGGTACGTCTTTAAAAAAGGACCCCCATTTGGGGGTCTATGAAACACTAAAATTCTAAAGGACACTCTAAAAAGAATGTGCAGGGGTCCCATAGACGGCGTACTGCACTAGAATAAATTATTTTTAGAATTTGTTATTCCAACTGTGACCCTCTGTCCCCCGCCTCCCTAGGACCCTCC
>CM065703.1:6546021-6617112 GCA_017654935.2 Phymorhynchus buccinoides | reverse complement strand
TGTATTCATGTTGAGATAGCATGAGACTTAGCATCATGCAAACTCTTCCAAAAGTCCTATTAAATCATAAAGGACATTGGAAGAGCTTCTAAGTTAGCATCATGCTAAGTCTCTTGCTATCTCAAAGTGAATAAAGTCCCAGGTGATTTATATTCTCATCTATGACGACGTAAAAGAACAAACGAATTAAAAATAATAATAAAGGCGTAGTGTTATTTATTTCAACAAATATCCGGAAAACCTTGCTCTCTTTCTCTGTAGTAACTTGGTCACCTCTATACTCATAAAAAAAGAAAAGACAATCGTTATTTCTTCACCTGTATGAAAAAAAAAGATGCTTTTAGTTATTTTTTGTCTGCCATTTAGCTGATTCAGAGTGTGTATCGTCGCTGTCCGACGCTGTGTATCTGCAAAAGCATAAAAAAACATGTTGTCATCTGCTACAATGTCATTCCCCATTTGATATACGCTTGACTCTTCTTCTTTACCGATGAGTAAACATGGACAGGACACAATAAAAGTTGCCTAACACCTAAAGTTTTCGTGATAATTCAGTTAGGCACGCTTCGCCGCCGGAGTTGTCAAAGAATGGGTAGATCGACAGCTATCTGCAATCTCTGTACCGGCAGCCTACACGCACGTTAGCGTGTCAAGACTGTAGGATTTCCAGTGATTTCCAAGTAGATCATGTGACAAATTTGAACATTTCCATTGGTCACAGACACAAGATATTTATAGAAGATCTGTGTGAGGTCATTAGAAGGGGTTTCAGTGGGAAATTTATTTTGGGTCAAATTTTGCAGACACACGGTTAGCAGCCGGACAGCGACGGTATGCTCGTAGCCATTGGCTGTCTTGTGGTTTTCCAAAAGGTTTTGCTAGCACGTAGAGCGTTTTTGGGCTGCCCATTTCATTGCACACAGACGGGTTTAATCTCTGCCTGTCTGTCTGTTTCTCTGTGTCTCTGTCTCTCAGACGTCTGCCATAAACGCTTTCCGCTTGTGGCACACCCTTAAGTCCATAAAATTCCGCTTTCAAAACTTAAAAAAATAATAAAACATTTAGTGACGCAAACTGACCGTCTTATATTAAATACAGATGGCACAGCTGCTGTGCGTATAACCAACTTTGCAGTGTCTATAAGCATTTCCGGCGTAGCACTTCCGTCTAGAAGTCGATGTGTGCGACAATCTAGCTGCTTACCTGTTAAAAAAAAAGAAAGATTAGATCAACATTTCCACCAACAATACATGGAAAAGTGTCCGTGCATTCAGGGATCAAGAAAGTGTGCGTCACGCTCGATTTACGATGTGCTCACTAGACTTTAAAGTCTCCCATGGAGAGTATCAAGACCGAAGACGTGAACATCGAACACCACATTGCCTCTCAGTGTCATATTATCGAAACTGCAAACTCCCTGGCTTCATCTTCCACTGTCACCGACTTTTTCAAGCCAACGGAAGGAAGGGAGGACAAAAACGAACTTGAAGTGATTCATTATCTTCCTTGCAAGTCTTATTGTTTAAGTCATCTATGGCACCAACCGTCTAGGTCTGCCCAAATAAAAAGCACAGAGGAACAAACCAAAAGCTTCCTATTGTGTAAGAATGGTTGTGACACTTGTTCCAGACAAGACTTGTTTTAAACAAGACAAGTTCACAAGGATTAAAAAGTGCTTGCTTCAAATTATGTTTGTGAGCGAAAGGTAAGATGTCGCATCAAAATTCCTCTGAGCTCCCCCAAATTCTTCTTTGCTGCTACAAGTATTCCTCTTTGGTCTGTTAGGGGGTTGGCAGGTCTGGACTCTCTTTCTCTGTCCCTTTGTTTTAATTATTGTCTGTTTTCTTATTATTTAATGCTGGTCTTTTGAGAAGGAGGTTATGATTTTTATGAGGGAAAAAATAAAGGTTTGGATTGCCTCAGTTGATCAAAATGGATTGTAAAAAAAGAAGGGCATTTCTCATGTGATGTTTGTCGGTGATTCACTGATTGTAAAGGTGGGAACATTATAATTACTTATTTATTGTTCATTTATTATCTATGTATTTGTAGTTTTTTGTTTGTGTTGTCTTGCATATTAAGGATTTAAAAAATGTTACATATTGGTTGTTGACGAAGATGTGCATTTATTTTGTGCATATTATTGATGGTTTGTTGGTTTTGGGTTTTTTTCATTTTAGATACAAATGCAATCAGAGAAATGTCTGAATGCTATACACATACTTTTTTAAAACTATTTTATTTTATTTTTTAATTTCACTTCACTTCTAATACATTCCACAAAAATATGTTTGAAGTTGACAAAGTCCCAAATAAACTATTTGGAAAACAAAATAAAATAACAAAAAAGCAAACGCAAAAAAAACCCTGATGATTGTTATTCTTACTTATATGATTTTCCTTGTTGATTCATATTATATCTTTGCCCACCTAATTTTGGTTTCAAACCAATCTCAATGCGCTTTGCAATTTTGACGACCGCTCTTAGGGAATGTCTTCAAAATTGAAACATACAAATTCTGAAGAGTTAGTCGCTGCATGTGATAAACAAAAAATTAATAATTCCGCCGACAAAAACGTCTGTCTGCCGAAAAACAACAACCTAAATGTAGCCATTCTAATTTATTTTTTTGGTCCCATCTTCTGGGCCATACAGTGCATTGCTCCCACGCCGCTCATTCCGAGTCCCAACTCGCAGCCACACCTTCGCTTAGTTCAGGTCGCAGAGTCCGAAACCAGCAGTCCAAGGGGAGCGAATCTATCTATCTGTCTTGTGACAAACATTGTTCCAGTGGAGTGTATTAACCCTTTGTGTTCTAGCCATTTGACATGCAGACTACGTTCCCAGCTTGCGGGTTCTGAGAGAAAGCTACTCATTTTATTACGAAAAACTTAACCAAAACAACTGGCCAAGAAACGCCCGCAAATGCTTCAAGTTCACACCACATGTTCAGCAAGTCATTCTGAAGCGAATAGCCGCATAGGAAGCTTTCTTTACTCATTAACCTCTTATTGTGTCGGAAAAAAAATGGAATTATCTTTTTTTTAAATTATAAAATCAGGCATTGGAATTTGAAAAGTAAAAAAAAAACAAGCGCGGATTCGCAATCGTTTGTGGTGTGCGACAATTTTTGGACAGACCGGCAGACCGACAAAGTGAGTTATAGGTTTGTGGCTTGTGCCACAAACAAAAAGCTGAAAATCGGGCGTCTAGCGGCTGCAGAAGGCCCCTGGGTCCAGGGAGCAATGCTGAAGCTTTTTTAGTAATTGAAGCCCCAAAACAGCATTAGAATGGCTACATTTAGGTGGTGGTTGTTTTTCGACGGACAGACTTTTTTGTCGGCAGAAAAGCAATGACATTTTGGCGGAAATTTGCTGTTTGGCGGACAATTCCCATCCCTGAAAATATAAAAGAGATATGTTAGGCTCAGTGTGGTAACATGGTGTGGAGATACGCTTCTCCTGAGTGTTCTAAAAGCAAGAGCCAGTATTCCGCAGTGTTGTCACATGACAAGTCATGACATCAGCAGTGGCATCATGCTGCCTGTAGTAGCAGACGCAGGGCTCAGGCAGGGAAGTTGTTCACATTTGAGAGATTGATAGGGAAAGCAAGTGGGACAACCTATGCGATACATATACATCTATATTGTTAAAAGTTCGGGACTTTCCTGGTGTTGCACTGCCTCCGGGCATTGCCTCCAGGATCGTTTCCACCATCTTTATATAGATCTACTAATGTCCCATATGTGTCTGTTCCAGACCGGAGTACGTTAAGCAGATTTTCATTCAAGCAAGTGGCTGTCTGTGCCTGACAATTTGTCAGGCGCAGGCGTTGGTGGTTGCACTAGTGTGCCCAAAAATATCTTCAAATCTTCAGAGCTATCTTCAAAAAGTATACACAGTTAGTGGTGTTTGTGGTTTCTTTGATCAAATATTATCACCAAATATGTGTTGGGCGTAGGGCGGAATGAGTTGAAGCAGCCGTTAGAACTGTATTCATCAATAAAGAGCAATTCTTAGTTGATAATCAAGCTACAGAAGTTGAATTTGCTGCAGTTGAGTTGATAAGCTACAGAAGTTGAATTTGCTGCAGTTGAGTTAGTTGATAAGCTACAGAAGTTGAGTTTGCTGCAGTTGAGTTAGTTGATAAGCTACAGAAGTTGAGTTTGCTGCAGTTGAGTTAGTTGATAAGCTACAGAAGTTAAGTTTGCTGCAGTTGGGTTAGTTGATAATCAAGCTACCGAAGTTGAGTTTGCTACAGTTGAGTTGATAAGCTACAGAAGTTGAGTTTGCTGCAGTTGAGTTAGTTGATAAGCTACATAAGTTGAGTTTGCTGCAGTTGAGTTAGTTGATAATCAAGCTACAGAAGTTGAATTTGCTGCAGTTGAGTTAGTTGATAAGCTACAGAAGTTGAGTTTGCTGCAGTTGAGTTAGTTGATAAGCTACAGAAGTTGAGTTTGCTGCAGTTGAGTTAGTTGATAAGCTACAGAAGTTGAATTTGCTGCAGTTGAGTTGATAATAAGCTACAGAAGTTGAGTTTGCTGCAGTTGAGTTAGTTGATAAGCTACAGAAGTTGAGTTTGCTGCAGTTGAGTTAGTTGATAATCAAGCTACCGAAGTTGAATTTGCTGCAGTTGTTAGTTGATAAGCTACAGAAGTTGAGTTTGCTGCAGTTGAGTTAGTTGATCAAGCTACAGAAGTTGAGTTTGCTGCAGTTGAGTTAGTTGATAAGCTACAGAAGTTGAGTTTGCTGCAGTTGAGTTAGTTGATAAGCTACAGAAGTTGAGTTTGCTGCAGTTGAGTTAGTTGATAAGCTACCGAAGTTGAATTTGCTGCAGTTGAGTTAGTTGATAAGCTACAGAAGTTGAGTTTGCTGCAGTTGAGTTAGTTGATAAGCTACAGAAGTTGAGTTTGCTGCAGTTGAGTTAGTTGATAATCAAGCTACCGAAGTTGAATTTGCTGCAGTTGGGTTAGTTGATAATCAAGCTACCGAAGTTGAGTTTGCTACAGTTGAGTTGATAAGCTACAGAAGTTGAGTTTGCTGCAGTTGAGTTAGTTAATAATCAAGCTACAGAAGTTGAGTTTGCTGCAGTTGAGTTAGTTGATAATCAAGCTACAGAAGTTGAGTTTGCTGCAGTTGAGTTAGTTGATAATCAAGCTACAGAAGTTGAGTTTGCTGCAGTTGAGTTAGTTGATAAGCTACAGAAGTTGAGTTTGCTGCAGTTGAGTTAGTTGATAATCAAGCTACAGAAGTTGAGTTTGCTGCAGTTGAGTTAGTTAATAATCAAGCTACAGAAGTTGAGTTTGCTGCAGTCGAGTTAGTTGATAATCAAGCTACAGAAGTTGAGTTTGCTGCAGTTGAGTTAGTTGATAAGCTACAGAAGTTGAGTTTGCTGCAGTTGAGTTAGTTGATAATCAAGCTACAGAAGTTAAGTTTGCTGCTGTTGAGTTAGTTGATAAGCTACAGAAGTTGAGTTTGCTGCAGTTGAGTTAGTTGATAAGCTACAGAAGTTGAGTTTGCTGCAGTTGAGGTAGGCTTTAGGTCTTGGTAAGTTAACATAGAAGTAGGGGATTTGATGCTTCTCTCTAAATTGTGTTACTTGGTAATATGACTTCTTCATTTGCGCTGTATTTACAAATGTTGATGTTGGTAGTTCAAAAAATGTGTTCATATTGTGCAATAGACAACTTTAAGAGGTGATTGACATTGTTGACGATGATTGAGATGAAAAACAAAATCAGTGCAATAACGGCACTTTGTTACCATCGACCTGGGTACACGTACATCATTTGTCGCAGTCCCTGCTAAAAAAAATATGTTGTGGTGTTCCTTGTCTATTGAAATCCCACTTGATCAGAAAGTGCTGTATTGACTTCGTTTTCTTAATATTGAAGAGACATATATCCATGCAGGCACACAGGAACAAGTAAATGTGCTTGTTCACACAGGCAGGCATGCTTGTATATATATGTTTGTCCTCTCTCTCTCTCTCTCTGTGTCTGTCTCGCAAAAGATGTTACTGGCAATTCCTAAAATTGCTGACTAGTAATAAGTAGTCCTTAAAGAAAAATAGAATTGAATTCTGCCTGTTTGGTACGTCTTTAAAAAAGGACCCCCATTTGGGGGTCTATGAAGCACTAAACATTCTACAGGACCCTCTAAAAGAATGTGCAGGGGGGCCCAGGGATGCACTAGAAAAATTATTTTTAGAATTTGTTATGCCACTGGGACCCTCTGTCCCGCCTCTAGGACCCTCTATACTGTAAGTGAAGGAGTCCCTGGGACCCCTTGTTTTGCAGGACGATTGGGAGCCCTGCTGTGTGTGTGTGTGTGAAGGTTTTAAATGTTACAAGAACCAAAATGTTTCAGTGATAGTGATGTAAGAAGTTTGTGCCTGACATCTTGTAACTTTTTTGTGGTAGTACATTTTTTTTCTTTCTCCTTTTCCCCAAATCTCAATATTATCTATCGGCGATTCATCGTCAGAAGTGGAGCCTAGCGACGTACAGATCCAGTTCCAGATCTATTTAACGTAAAACTGTTATCATATCTTGATGCGTGATCAATTCTTTTCAATGTTAGGTAATAGAGCATTTGCCACGCGCCGGTGACCTTGAATTTCACTGAGTTGAATTTAGAGAGTTGAATTAGAGAGGTCAGCACAACTCGGGCAGAACGAGCTCGGGCAAATTAGTAGTCTAGTATAGTGAACGAACACTCGTGGCAAACGCCCTATTGTCTCCCGTGCTCAGCTGAGTGTTTTTGGAGCCCCACAGACTTATAAGCTAAAAGTTTGGATGTGAAAAACAAAATACCTTGATTATTCCCAAGAACACGTATGTTCTCTGAAAATGGTGAACCCAAACTTGTGTTAACCCGACAGAAGAACATTGATGATGATTGACAATCCTATAAATAATAATGCATCCTTTTTCTTCGATTGCTCAGACAGTTTCCTGTCATATGAGCGTAGATGCGTCATACTGCCATTATGCGCCTAAGAATTAGTTAGGCCCAGCATGTCCGTCTTTGGCTGGAGAAGATCTTTGTAAGAGTTTCATGTTGCGTCATTTTTATTCACCTTCTGTATTTTAAAAAAACCAAGAACTGTTAATATTCTTTTCAGCCCTCCGTTTTCTTCCAGAGTGAAGAATTATTGTATGTTGGGTGTTTTTTTGTGTGCTATCTTATATGAACCACTGCATAGAATCACTTCAAATTTTAACCATAGTACACTCTAGGTTCATCAGCTCCACCGACTAAAGGGCCAGCCACACGTCCACTAAAATCGTACGATATGATTACATGGTCTCCAAGAACAAAATTTGCGCTTCGAGATCATGTGATCGAATCGTATCGCAGTCGTGCGATTTTAGCTGACGTGTGGCTGGTCCCTGAATGTCAGAGCAGATAATCCCTGACTGTACTCTACAAAACTTGTTCTTTTTATTCTTTTTGCATTTGTCTTCTATTTGTGTACGCTTATTACATACTATGTACGTGAGCAGTTTGGGGATGCATAAATCTCTTGTACGCTTGTTATGATTTTTGTGGAATTTTGATGTATTCTATGCACGGTCAAGGTGTCTTCAGCTGGTGGGTGGTTTTTTGTTGTTATTATTATTATTTTGTTGTTGTTATTGCTTGTTCTTTTCCTTGCCAAAAGCCATAGCTTTCTACTCCTGCGTACAGATTTCAAACAGTTTTTAACCCTTTCACCGCCAATGTCGCATTTTTGCACCACAATGATTGAACACCCATGTCATTAAAAACCTTGAATTCAGCGTCTGTTATCCAATGATTTTTGTGTTCTTGATTTTGGGAGTTAAGGGTTGGCCTTTTTTTAAAAACATGTAGTAAAGAATCCCCAATATGTTAGAACAAAATATTTTCTTTACCCATGTAACTTTATTGGATAATTTTGGCTAAAAAAATGGCTGGCGGCGAAGGGGTTAATATCCGTTTCTCTCGGATTCTGATAAAAAAAAAATTCTTTAAATCAAATGATAGGGGTAGAGTTGTAGCGGTTATTGTGGTCTTTTTGAAGATTTTTTATTAAAAAAAAGACGATCTAGGAAAAGGGAAATTTGTGTGCTTGCATTATTTTGTTGTGTTGTTTTTTTTGTGTGTGGAGATGTGAAAAGAGACGGTGTGTGTGTGTTTCTCTGACCCTCTGTCTCTCCAGATCCCTAGATATAAGTTAAATGGCCGGCGCTCTTTTGCTGTCTCAGGACTAACCTCCTGGAACAAACTTCCTCTTTCCCTCCGTCAGCGACCGACCCTCTTTGCTCTGATCTCACTAGTACCATATTTTTATTTTTTATTTATTTTTATTTTTTTGCTGTCCCATCTCATGGGCCGTACAGTGGCGTTGCTCCCACGCCGCTCGTTCCGAATCCCAATTCGCAGCTACACCCCGGTTTGTTCAAGTCGCAGAATCCGAGACCAGCAGTCCAAGGGGAGCGAATCTATGTCAGGCCGTCAGGAGGCAACCAACCGAGAAGACACTGCACTTCTGCTGAGTCACTTCGGTGGAGCCTGTTCAAGGGGGACATGGACACCACCTACTAAGCCCCCTACTGACGACACTATTCTCTTAGTCGCGTGAGCCAGCGTGAGTGAGGTCCTCCTCCGAGGGCGCCACCACGACCGTCCACTGACAGCTCCCCAAGAACACACTGATCCCCATGACTTTGACCCGAACGCACCAAGGCATAGACTGGATTGGAAACCGAAACTGAGGTCACCATGAGAGCAGGGCATGCAAAGCCACATAATTTGAGACATTTTTTTTTAAATTTTATGATTGATGGAAAATGAGGCCGATGATAACGATGATGATGATGCTATGGAGTTCCGTATCGGTCTGAGACTGCATGGCAGGGCTGTATTCTACGCTTCCTTTCATAATGATATCCCGGCGTTAACCAGGCCCGAGAACTACAGACACCTGCAGTGTTGGTCTTGCAATTAGAGCAACACTCTCAGAATCGCATCCGTTAAGCGGATGAAACTCGACTGTGTGGTTTCAGTCTTCCCATTGAGCCCATAGCCACTCACTCTGAGTAGGAGTCGGTCCAGGACCGAAAAAAAAACCTCGCCTCTGATGGGATTCGAACCCAAGACCTCCCAGCCAGTAGTCCGCGACGCTAACCACTACACCACGGCGGCTGGTTAACACTAGTACCATATTTTATGGACTACAAGGCACACCTGATTATATTGAGGCGTAACCCCACATTTTTACACAAAATTCAGATTTAGTTCACAGCATGTTTTTCTGCCGCATTCTGGCTTCATAAAGTTTGGCCCACTCTAGCCACTTACCCTTCCTTTTTCCTGCCTGCTTCTCATCTGAGCCAGCACCACTGCTGTTCTAATTTTAAACTCGCTACCTATGCCACCAGAGAGAGAGAGAGACTGTTATCTCTATCCAGCCAGTAAGGGAGAGGTAACTAAAAGGTCAGAAAGGCCTTGAAGGCAGCAGGAGAAAAAAAAAGGGAGAGGTCTATTTTTGGCAGACTCACTGCTGCTGGAAAATGGGAAAGCTTAGGGCCTAGGCAGTGAAATCTGGGTCTAACTTTCTGATGCTGAGAATGTGAGCTGTGAGTTATGATACTTTCTTATTATTACCAGTCACATTATAAGGCGCAGGGGTCTCAATCTGGGGGAAAAAAGTATCGCATAAAAAAAAGTATGGTACATTTTTGTTTGATCTGTGTAGTAATTTAGGCTGTTGCTATTGAAACACAGAGAAACAAGCAGACCTGCAATCCTGTTGCAAATTTCACGTTTCTTTTCAAATGTAACCTATAAAAACGACTTCACTCTTAAGGTCCAGCCATACATCCACTAAAATTGCACAACTGTACGATACGATTTGATCACATGGTCTCCAAGAACAAACGTGATTCGCGCATCGAGACCACAAATCGTATTGTACAGTCGTGTGATTTTAGAGGACGTGTGGCTGGCCTTTTATATTACAAAGATTGCTCTCTCTCTCTCTCTCCTCTCTCTCTCTCTCTCTCTCTCTCTCTCTCTCTCTTTATAGAACAATAGAGAATTTTACGCAAATCATGTTGCGCAACCTCTTGTCATGGAAAGTCTAATGGAGAGGGTGTGACCAGAAATTTGGAGACTTGAATCGAGGTTCCTGCAGCCGCGTCGTCTGCTTCAGGAAATTGGCAAAATTTAAGTCAGTCACACTCACACATGTGTGTATGCATGCGTACACACACACACACACACACACACATGAACGCACACAGACACAAACCATGACAACGCAGCCCCACCCCCTTCCAAAGAGGCTATTCACTAACCAGTTTGAATGTTAAGTCACCCAACTGGAACGGCTCAAAATAAATAAAGAAATCCTGTTTCTGAAAGAATCCAAATTCATGACCGGTTTACTTTCAAAAGGCATAAACAGACAGGCAGCGAAATTTTAAAAAAAAAAGAAAACCCTCTGTGTCAGATCAGACTAAAAATAATAAATAATAACATTGATACATATAGGGCACAATATCCTGTTTAACAACTCGAAGCACCATACAGCTACAAGCACATAAATAAACATGAACATTAGAATGCATCAAAGATACATAGGGGAAGACGGGGTAAAAAGCGCATGGGCGGGTAAGAAGCCCACCCCAATTATCTCATGAAATAAAGAAAATGTCAGTCAAATTTGCCCATGAGACGAATGCTAGACATTAGGCTGATTAGCGCTCGTCTCATGGGCAAAATGAGACTGAAATTTGCTTCTTTTCATGAGATAATTGGGGTGGGCTTCTTACCCGCCCATGCGCTTTTTACCCCGTCTTCCCCACTATGCATGCACATAACACGAATTTATTATTATTATATATAATATTTAAACTATACTATGTACACCAAGAGCTACAATGATACACACGCATGCATAATAATATTAATAGATGCAAACTGATTGCTTTTAAAATATATGACAGATAAACTTATATCGGTGCATGCTAAAGGAAAAAGGCAAATAGAAGGGGAAATAAAACACTCGTCGAGCTTGAATCCCCCTGCAGTTACACTATACCCATATGACCCTAGATATCTATTCTGATGAAATAGTGCATATCATAATCCTCGAACATTGAAAGGAACTGAATACAACTCAACTGTGACAGGTAATTATTTTTCATACATTAACCCTTTCACTGCCAGCCATATCTCAGCCAAACATTTCCATTAAATTTACCTGGGTAGAGAACAAAATCCATCTGCAGTATTGGGGATTCTTCTGTGACATATAATATAAAATAAGGTCTATCCTTACTTCCCAAAACTAAGACAACAGGGTCTTTGGATAATAGGCCCCAATTTGATGCCTTTTAGTGACATAGGTGTTAAACCACTGTAGTGCTAAAATGCGACTTTGGCGGTGAAAGGGTTATGTCGGACAATGTGATGCGTCCTCCATGGCGGCCATGTGGGTGGTTCATATCAGGTGGCAGGAAACCTCATCTACAAATGACCCAGCCAGCCAGGACCTGCTCAACAGGACCAAACGTGATGCTGAATCAAAAAGGGTGTGTGTGTGTGCGGCGGCTATGTCTCTTCTTGTAACTGCTCACCAACACCCCTAATAGCACTGGCGTAGGAACAGGGGGGGGGGGGCAGCTGCCCCCCCTGGCAAAACAAAACAAAATTATAACGGCAAAAAACACACCAAAAAAACAGAAAGGACACAAGGAAACGAAAGAGTTAATAGTCTCAGACCATTCACTACACATTGCTGTCATGGACTTGGTACTGCATCAAAGATGGATTTGAGGGGGGTTACAGGGGTTCCACCCCCTCAGACAAAAAATGGAAAGAAAAAGACGAAGACAAATTGTAGTTCCATGCTACAGTTATTATCTCATGAGAAGCCTTGATTGCATCTTTTACATTCAAATTATCATCAGCTTCTGGGAGGCAATCCCCCCAGACCCATCACCCCACCCCAACTGACCACTTGGAGCTACCCCCTCCCCTCTTCCATGACTGGCTGATCCGCCCCAAACATGGTTGATTTTTATGCTTTTTTGTTGTCTCCTTTCAATTCACATCATGTTTTATTTCATTCATAGATTTTTGTATATCATTGACTATGATTATGTTTAAAAATAACAATAATAAAGTATTTTTGTAGGATTTACTAAGTCATGTCATTTAACCTATCCATCCATTGGAACTGGAAGAGAAGAAGAGACAGACAGAAAACATAGGGTAAGACGGGGTAAAAAGCCCATGGGCGGGTAAGAAGCCCATGCCAATTATCTCATGAAATAAAGACATTTTCAGTCAGATTTTGCCCATGATCAGCACCCACCCACACACTTTTTTTTTAATCGCGCAGTAGGAATTCGCGCTGTAGGAATTTGTGCAGTAGAAATTCGCGCAGTAGGATACATGCAGTAGGAATTTGCGCAGTAGAGATGAATCCAACGCGTCTTCTTCTTCTCCTTTTTCTGGTTCTTAATCATAAGCCAAGACTGCATCCTAGGTAGCTAGGGACAAAACAAGCCGTAAAGCTTTTTCAAACAGTCCCGTCTTTTATGATTTTTCTGGTACATGTTTCTTTTTGGTCAAAGTTGATGCGGCATAAATTTTCCTCATAAATCATTATTCGTCATAGCTTCCAAAAACTTCTAAAAATTTTGGTAATGTATCCAGACGATTTTTAAACATATTAGTATGAGGTGCACATTTTATGTCTTTTATGATGAAAAGAACCACCACTATTTAGGTCCTTAACACGGTTTTCTACTTCAAGTACATCATACACTGATACAGGCAGACATTGATTGACGTTGGCAATTTAACTGGAAGAAAAAGACATGTTTTCTGCAAAAAGCATCCATGTTGGAGTTGCTACGGAGGCAGACATGTTGAATCGCTCATGATATAAATAAAAAATGTAACAAAGTTTATTGCTTTCTTTTAAGCCTTCAATAATATCTCATTGTTTTCACAAAAACATTCCTATTGTACAGTGCTGGACATAGGTGCAGATAAATATGTTTATGTTATGTTATTAGTGTTAGAATGGACATTTTTGTCGCCTATAACATGAATAAAAATGTTTTAAAAATCGAAAAAAATATGTATTTTCCTTATCTCAGTTTTTAACCTTCAATATCAGTCATTAAAAAATTTGATCTTTAAACTATATAGACACAACATGTCTTTTACACATGCACAATTTTTTTAAAAAGGTTTATACGGCCAAACTACTGTCTAATTATATGAACCGCAAGGAAACACGCTACTCGCAAGAAATACTGTGCTTTGCTCCAAACATTGCCCGCGTAATCAAAACAAAAAGCACGTTCACATTATATTTGCAGTAGCCTAAAGTACAGACAGAAAAAAAAACCCTGCAAGCTTTGTTTTTGTCTTACTTTTTTTTTCATGTTCTGAATTGAGGTAAGGTACCTTCCTTTCGAACAGCTATGTTGTTGTTATGGTTAATTGTTGCTCGTGTTGGTGGTCATGTGGTGGTGTGTGTGTGTGTGTGTGTGTGTGTGTGTGGGGGGGGGGGGGTGTCTGTGGGTCTGTGGGTCTCTCTCTTTGTTTGGCTGCCTCATAATAATTATATACTGTCGCTTTTTAAAGAAAAACAAACAATATAGAAACACTGATCGAAATATTTCTCAATCTCCTACCTTAGCAGATGCATGCTTAAACTGTTCCAAACAAAGCACACAAAAACATCAAAGTTGTTGTTGTTGATCTACCCTGGCTAAAATACTCCAGGGATCATCCCAACAGCCGAAGCACTTGAACACTATGGTACAAATGCATCAGCTAGGGATGAGAACATCACAAATGTGACCATTTTTGTATTACCCCGCCACGCATTTGCATGGGCAGCCACACTCTGTTTAGGTGGGTTTTTTTGGAGACTGATGACGTTATGCCAGGAGCAGGACTGGACCTAAGTTTGTAAGGGGTGGGGGCTAATTCATCGAAGGTGCGAAGCACGAAGACCCCTAGGGGGGTCCGGGGACATGCTCCCCCTGAACATTTTTAAATCCAAGAAGCGAAATAGTGCAATCTGCATGCGGCTGGGCATGAAATAGGACTAATGCCATTACTGTTCATACCCCTATTGAAACATGTTTTGAGCCATTAAGTTTGAACTGGTGGCGCTGATGAGTGCTAGGTATAGCCAGAGAGGACAAATTCAACTGTCCTTCGGCAACATGATTTTATTTTTAAAAAATGTTTAGGAAAAAGGGTGAGGCCTGCAGCCCCCTAAGTCGGGACTCAGTGCCCCCCGGCCTGGGAGCAATCGATCGCTAACCGGACTGGTCTTGCCTGAATACTGTAAAATAAAAAATATTTTTTCAAAGAAAAAAAAAAGAGTATGCATTGCGCAACCCCAAAGTCGTCGGTATAGTCTTTTAATATTCGGTGTGACCAAGAACTATTAAAGACCGTGAGTCTCTCTCTCTCTCTCTCTCTCTCTCTCTCTCTCTCTCTCTCTCTCTCTCATCTCTCTCTCTCCTCTCCTCTCTCTCTCTCCTCTCTCTCTCTCTCTCTCTCTCTCTCTCTCTCTCTCTCTCTCTCTCTCTCTCTCTCTCTCTCTCTCTCTCTCTCTCTCTCTCTCTCTCTCTCTCTCTCTCTCTCTCTCTCTCTCTCTCTCTCTCAGAGTCTCTCTCTCTCGAGGGCTGGATGGAAAAAACCAACATGTTATTGCTTATTTTATTACCCTCTATGAATAAAATTCATTCAATTCAATTCTCTCTCTCTCAATTTAACCCTAAACGAGAGCCACAGCACCCCATATGGCCAAAGTCATGCCATATCATGTCATTTTAACCGCCAATGTCGCATAATTTTATCCAAAGCCCCTATTATTTTATCGGAATTTCCAATATTGCAGATGATTTTTTTCCTCTTCCCAGGTAAGATTAATGGTTATTTTTTGCTGAAAAATGGCTGGCGGCGAAAGGGTTAAGGACATATCACATGTTTGTGCCCCTGAATATATTTGTGGATGAGTAGGCTATATTTATGGACTATAGCCATGATAGAAAGAACGATTTCATTATACGATTCTATTGGAAATTCCACACAACATCAACCAATCAGCTTCAAGGACTCGTACGAGGAAGTTATTTGCACAGCAAACACGGAAGTTTCTTCTGCCATCAGATGCTTATGAGTGCTCAGCAAGTTAGAATGTTTGCACAGGATTAAAACTGTGTTCATCTTTAGTTTAGGCCGGATTGTCGAATTCTAGAGTTCTACAGAATGTCGTCCATCAAACAGAACATTCGGAGTGTACTGTCAGGTAAGCTGTGATCTTCTCGTGAAGTTATTTTCTGTTGCCTAGCCGCCTAGCCTTAGCCTAGGTCTATCTAGTATCTACTATAGTACTAAGTAACTACTGCAACGTAAAAAATGTCAAGTACTTGAAGTAGACCTAGGTATTTCATTTCAAATCAGGGGCGTGGGGGGAGCAAAGTCACAAACCTTCGCCTGCGGCTAGATTCAAGGTACACACATGACACAGATTTAAGATTAGATACATAGACTGTAGTGTAATACAGGTCTGTATATATTCAGGTACACACATACTAGACAGTAGACATGCACACACACACATACACACACACACACGCACGCACGCACGCACACGCACACACACACAGTGACACACACACACACACGCACACACGCACTGGCTTACACTTCCTAAGCACCTGGTTGAAGACTTTTAAAGTCGAAAATTCGTGCTCTCTAAGGTGTTTGGTGATTCATTGACCAAGACACACACAGACTGAGAGAGTGACACACACACACACACACATATACAAACACACACACACACACACACACACACACACACACACACACACACACACACACACACACACACATTTGTATTGCTTATTCAATGTTCCATCTGAAAATAAAAATTTTGACTTTGACTTGACACACAGTGACAGAGGGACTACAGAGAGAGAGAGAGAGAGAGAGAGAGAGAGAGAGAGAGAAGAGAGAGAGAGAGAGAGAGAGAGAGAGTCACCCACCCACACCCACTTCTTCTTTCCGTTTGGGGATGTTTATCCAGCGCCATGCCCAAAGTCTTCGTTTAACACACACACACACACACACACACACACACACACACACACACACACACACACACACACACAAAATATGATATAATATATATGTATTTGATTTTGACATTCGTACTTGAACAGGGTGCTCCAGGGGTGCTCGGTCGTGCACGTCCTCTTATCTGTCTAGACTTATTATTTTATTTTATTTTTTCCTGCGCTGCATAATTCTTTGAACCCCAGTACATGTCAATTTGTCAGTAATTGCCGGTTATGGCAGGTGGACATTATTGGCAGATGAAGAAGAACATGTGTGTGCGCGTGTTCGCACACACACGCACGCACGCACACACACACACACACACACACACACACACACACACACACACACACACACACACACACACATACGCGTTTACCTAACATTGTGGAGTACAGCTGATTTTGTGTGTGTGTGTGTGTGTGTGTGTGTGTGTGTGTGTGTGTGTTTACCGTAGGTTATGCAGTAACACACTGTACCCAACACCGATGGTGTGGAGTAAAAATAATTTTATGGAGTACTTAACTTTTTCCATTACTAGACAAAGCTCACACACGAGCAACCTCACAGTGGTCTTCTGAGGTATGTTAGATTTTTATTTCAGGGCAACGAGGACAGACTCTGGACGCTGTTTATGAGGTTAGCCCCAAGTGGAGTAATGGAAAAAGTTACTCCATAAAAAAGTTACTCCACACCGTCGGTGTTGGGTACAGTGTGTTACTCCATAACCTACGGTAAACAAACACACACACACACACACACACACACACACACACACACACACACACACACACACACTATCTCATCTTCTTTCTCCCCATAATATCTTATCATTTCACTTTCTACTCTATCTTTTGCTGTTATTTTCTTTCTTTTTCGTACTACCCCCTAAAGTGCAGCAGAATCTCTCTCTCTCTCTCTCTCTCTCTCTCTCTCTCTCTCTCTCTCTCTCTCTCTCTCTCTCTCTCTCTCTCTCTCTCTCTCTGAGTCTCTCTCTCTCTCTCTCTCTCTCTCTCTCTCTCTCTCTCTCTCTCTCTCTCTCTCTCTCTCTCTCTCACACACACACACACACACAACTATTTGGTGCCCATTCATTTCAAGTTGTAAAATAAGAAGGAACAGCATTAATCATTTGGTGTCCCGAGGCCCCTGTCATAGGACTTTGACCTAATATTGAAAATGTCCTATTGTGTTCTCCCCTGTCACTGTGTCAGGACAAATGTCTGATTACATTTTTAGCAAGTAGAGCTGCAACACTGGCACGCTTTGTCTTATTGATTTCTGGGTAAAGGTCAAGATGTGCCACCCCCCCCTACCTATCTCGGTTCATTCTATTTTTCCGTTATTACCTTTCTTACCATACATAAAGCTGTGTTTTAGGAACATTTTTAGCTAATAACCTTTTTGGAATACTAACCCTATCCCTAACCCTAGCTCTAAACCTAACCCTACCCCCCCCCCCTATAAGACGGAAAAACGCAACGAACCACAACTGTGACAAATCGCGGTGTACTGCAGTACATAGTGGGGGGTAGGGTTAGGTTTAGAGCTAGGGTTAGGGATAGGGTTAGTATTCCAAAAAGGTTATTACCTGAAAATGTTCCTAAAATATAGTAAAATACAGCTTTATGTATGGTAAGAAAGGCAAAAACGGAAAAATAGAATTAACCGAGAAATGCAGGGGGGGGGTGTGTGTGTGTGTGTGTGTGGCACATCTTTACCTTTACCGATTTCTGCACAGCCAGGACATTCTCCTATTGATTTCTCTTGTCTCAGGACAGTTTGTCCTATCATTTTTCGATCCTTGGTACATCACTGGGAGCAGTTCAAGGGATTCTCAATCACTGAATCAGTCAATGATTTCTTTTTGTTTGTCTTTTTGTTGTTAAAGATGTGGAAGCGTTTCTGGTGGAAACGTTGAAGAGCGTGAAGCTGAACAGCGGCGCCAAGGATCACAAGGATCGGCTGGTGGAGAGGATCCGCCAGTTGCTGGACGAGATCCCGGGATCCACCAGCAGTCAGCAAGGCAGCAATGCCAGCAACGGCAGTCTGAAGATCTCTGGGGGTGAGAATTCATTAGACGTCAGGGCTCCCAGGGACCCCCGTTTGGGGGTCTATGATAATGAAGTGCTAATAATACATTACATGGTTGCTACTCTTTCAGTTTTACACTGATTTCAGTTTGTTTAATTTTACCAGAAACTGAACTTCATTTTTTTTGATAATCTTCCCAAAAAAAAAGTCAGCCACAAGCGATTTGGGGCGTTTTGAACTTGGTTGTTCTATCCTGGAACTAGTCTCTCTGGTTAACTGGAAAACAGCATGGTGATGCAATTTCTCAGTTATGAGATAATAAAGATGATTTGATTTGATTTGATTTGATTTGATATTGTTTTCAAAAGGCATTGTAATCACTTTATAAGGCTTATCGGACTCAAACTATCTCTGTCCATCATTGTAACTGTCTGTCTCGTTATCTCTCTCTTGCGATGCCCCTCTGAATCGTCCAACGGGGCTCTGCCCCAGTACCCTGCTGGGGCCCGTGGCGGCCCCTGGACCCCTGTCTTTCAGTTTTTTGTCATTCTGGAGAGTTGCACCCATGCTAATATTCTAAAGGACCCTCCAAAAGAATATGCAGGGGGTCCCAGGGATGCACTAGAAATATTCTTTTTAGCATTCGCAATGTCACTGGGACCCTCTATCTCACCTCTAGGACCCTGTATACTGTAAGTGCAGGAGCCCCTGGGACCCCTTGTTTTGCGGGACGATGGGAAGCCCTGAGACGTATTCCCCCGAAGATGGAGTGTGGCTTACTGGCTGGCCACCTGGCGGGGTAATCAAAAACAGTCATACACGTGATGTTCTCATCCGTAGCTCATGCACTTGTACCATAGTGTTCAAGTGCTTATGAAGGGATGATCCCTGGAGTCTGTTAGCCAGGGTAAGCAACAGCAACAACAAAAATTACATGTACAGTGGAAACAATATATTTCGTTTTCATAGATTTATCGTGTGATCATGTGAAAAGAAAAATGCAATATTTGTAAATTTATAGTGTTAACCCCTTCCCTGCCCAGTCCCCTGTCTACTAAAAAAAAAAAGAAAGTACTATGTGGTGTGTGATGTCATTGATGATGTCATAACTTTTGATGTCATAGCCCTGGAATGATGGTTCTTGGTTTATGCAAGCCAGGAAAGAGAGGTATATATATATCTTGACCATTTTCTCAGATTGAGTTTAACGGGTCTCTTATTTTATAATGAGAAAATCGATACTTTCTCCAGTTTTCCTTTGGCAGTGAAGGGGTTAAACCCCCTTGACTGGCAGAGAAAAAATAAGAGAACATTAATAAAATGTCATTTCAGGAAAGTAGAGAGAAGGTTTTACTTTCACTCATGTATACTGTATTGTTTCCTGGATCATTAGGCGCAGCTGTGTATAAGGCGAATAGGGCAGTTTTCAAGAAAAATCTGAAGGAAAAGAAAGTGAAACTGAAAGGCGCCCTCGTTTATAAGGCGATGCAAAAGAAGGAAGGTCGAAGTTTGAAGCCCGTACACGTCCTGTAAGGGCTTACCAACCGCCATTACTGCTGTCATAAACGAGAGTTGGCTCCCTTCTCAAATAATCGAACTTCCGTTTTTGCGACTTCCGGTTTTTGTGTTTGGACTTTTTTTCACGAAAACTGGTATCTAGAATTATGGCATTTTAAGCTCTACAACGATGCTTTTTACATCCAATGAAGGGTTATGCCATCTGTCGGATAATAATAGGGATTTTGAAGCATTTTAACGTGAGTATTCGTCGTATCGGCAACTCGTTACCACTTTCGATGTTGTGACTCACAGTAGACTGTACTGAGCACGGCAATCGTTGCCTCTCTTCTCACGATTTTGTTCACTAATAGGGCGCCCTCGTTTATTAGGCGCATATGTTGAAATTGGAGAAAAAAGTATCGCCTTATACTGGTGTTATAGTCAGAAAAATGACGGTGGTTTTAACTCATTCCATGCTGGCCAGTTGCTTCCCTTTGCAAGCGTTCTGTACTGGCCGATTTGCATAGGTTGCCCAAAAATTATTTTCGAAATAATGGTAACAGATACAAACGTGACATTTTGGCAATATGTACACAATGTACAGTACTAACACCTGCAACAGTTTCAAAGCATCCACGTGATTAGTTTTGATTTGTGATATATTAAAATAAATGCATGTTTTGTCAAGCCAGGCACACTCATAATAGCGAAAATATAATTTTAAGGTCCCAAAATAACCGGCAGCCAGCCAGTCAGTGTCAGAGGCTGCAGCATGAATGA
Source organism: Phymorhynchus buccinoides (assembly GCA_017654935.2). NCBI lineage: Eukaryota > Metazoa > Mollusca > Gastropoda > Neogastropoda > Raphitomidae > Phymorhynchus > Phymorhynchus buccinoides. The sequence goes on along the minus strand of CM065703.1, from coordinate 6,596,664 downwards.
AACGTAGTAGTAGCCCTCTGAACCACTTTGAAGCACGCATGACTGTTAACCTATGAACTATGAATTTTTAAAGTTCACATGCGATATCCCGTTACCTTAGTAACGAGGCGTCGTGCGCATCTCTTCTCTCTGCGACGAGAGCGCAGGTTAGTATAGAAAGAGTTAATGCATGTCTCTCTCTCCTGCCCTATGTTGCAGGAGGGGACAGCAGCACTCTCTCTCTCTCTCTCTCTGCTCTCTCTCCAGACTCTCTCTCTCCTCAGTAATCTGCAGAGTCTCTCTCAGACGAAGAATCTCTCTCACTCTCTCCTTCTCTATGCCGGCAGTGAGTCTCCCTCAATCATCTGCCATGAAAACTCTCTCTCTCTCACCTCTCTCTCTCCCTCTCTCTCTCTCTCTCTATCTCTCTCTCTCTCTCTCTCTCTCTCTCTCTCTCTCTCTCTCTCTCTCTCTCTCTCTCTCTCTCTCTCTCTCTCTCTCTCTCTCTCTCTCTCTCTCTCTCTCTCTCTCTCTCTCTCTCTCTCTCTCTCTCTCTCTCTCTCTCTCTCTCTCTCTCTCACTCTCTCTCTCTCTCTCTCTCTCTGTGTTTTAAATGTGCACATTTCTAAGTTGATGTAATGAATTTTAATGATAATTATTTGGTTGGTATAATTTTGTTTCACACGTTTGATTAATGTTCTTTCAGTTATGTTGTATCTCTGTCATGTTGTTGCACCTAACCTGAATTTCTCTTTTGGAGATATTAAAGTATACTTGAACTTCAACTTGAAAGAACCACCCTTCATCCAGAGGTGTAGAGCGGCGTGGCACAGAGGTAACACGTTCGCCTCGTGTACAATAAACCTGAGTTCGAACCTGGGTACAGGGGATTTTTCCCCTCTCACTCTGCACTAGGCCTTTCGGTCTGAACATGGAGTCTTTCGGATGAGACAATAAATCGATGTCTTGTGTGCCCATGCACTTAGCACACATTAAACTTAAACCTGGTGGCAATGAAAAAGTTGTCATTTAGTCAAAATTTACCCCCCCCCACCCCTTCCCCCTTCCTTTTGCATGTCACACAAAAACAGCATGCAAAAAAAACTCAGGTGGTGCGCCTCTGGCTGCGACGCGCTCTCCAGGTGGGAGCAACCCGAATTTCACAGAGACGCCTCTGTGACCATAAAATACCAAATACCAATACCAAATATCTCATCTTAGCGATGATGCATGATATTGCAATGCAGTGAATCATCACTGACATCAGCCATAAAAACACAGTATGTCAGCACAATATGAAGAGCCATTGTGCCTAAGTTGAGTTCTTGCTTAGAGTCGCTGGCTCGTAATCTGTAAGGTTTGCGAGTGTGCAGGTTCGAATCCAGCTCTGGTCGCAGTGGTGTGACCTTGGGAAATGCAGTTTACTCCTATTTTCCTCACCCCACCCAGGTGTAAATCTAAAATGGGTACCTGATGTCAGTTGGGGAAAAAGTCCTTCGGATGAGACTTAAAACCGAGGTCCCGTGCGTTAATAATGCATGCACAAGATCTTGCCACTGTATGTTAAACTTTAATTTTAAAGTTGGACCTTTCACTTAAAGCCTGTTCCACTGTTCGGTGCGAGTAGGGCGTGTTGTGCCGGTGGAATGGACGACACAGACTCACACAGCATGCATCCTGTGCGCCAATAGTGGTGTAAGCGAAGACTGGGCGTGGGTCAGGATAAACATCCCCAATCGGAAGAGAGAACAAAAATAGTGCTATGCAATATAGTGAATCATAAGCCATAAGAATTGTCAAATATTTTACATTTTCAATCTTTTTCCTGTCAGATACGTTATCTGTTTTTATTTATTGTTATATCAGCTGGTTTTGTTTGTTATATCAGCTGTTGCTATTCTTTCAAGTGGCTTCTTTTACAAACAGGCTTCTGTGTTGCACTGGTGTCACGGTTACTGGAATTATTTGCCTTTAACCCTTTCGCCACCAGGCATTTTTCAGCAAATTTTTTCCATTAAACTTACCTGGATAGAGACAAACATCTGTCGTAATATTGGGGATTCCTCTGTGACATATTTAAAGTAAGGCCTATCTCTACCTCCCCAAATTAAGAGAATAGGGTCTTTGGATGACAGGCCCTGATTTGATGCCTTTTAGTGACATGGGTGTTAAATCATTGTGGTGCAAAAATGCGACGTTGGCGGTGAAAGGGTTAAAGTGCTACAGCGCATAAAACGCACCCCCACAATATTTAGAAAATATTGTGTTTTGGCCACAGATAAGGCACTTATAGGGGATAAGGCGCAACTGAATTCTTGGAAAACACGAACACATTTGATTAGTGATGGAGGGTGAATAACTCTGTGAACGATGATGAAGAACATTTAAAACAAGAAAGCAATTGAACAAGGGGGCTTAGTAGGTGGTGTCCTGCGTACAGGCTCCATTGAACTCCACCGAGGTGACTCAGCTGCAGTGCAGTGTCTCCTCGGTTGGTTGCTTCCTGACGGCCTAACATAGATTCGCTCCTCTTGGACTGCTGGTCTCGGATTCTGCGACCTGAACGTGTGGATGTGTGGCTGTGAACTGGGACTCGGAATGAGCGGCGTGGGAGCAACGCCACTGTACGGCCCAGAAGATGGGACAGGGAAAAAAAAAGAAGGGTTATCTATGATAAATAGTCTAATTCAATAACAATTGGTGCCACTTTTTAAGCAATTCGTCACACCTTTTGTGCTTAAGATCCCAAGAAACGACATGTCTGTGATAATGTAAGCAAGTTGTTCATTTTAAATACATGCCATTCTGTAATGTTTTTTCTATTTTGGGTATAGGTAATGCAGTGATGTACTGAGGATCGAAAAGTGATAGGACCAACTGTCCTGAGACTAGAGAAATCAATAGGACAATGTCCTGGGTTTTTGCAGAAATCAATAAGACAAAGCGTGCCAGTGTTAAACATTTAATCAGACATTTGTCCTGACAGGGGAGAACACAATATGACATTTTCAATTTTAATAGGTCAATGGCCTATGACCGGGGCCTCGGGACATCACTGGGTAAGGGGCTACCAGCAGATAAGGCACAGGGGTCAAAGTGCGGTAAACGATAGGCCGAAAATTACGGTACATTGAAGAAATGTTTACTTTTTTATATGTTTGATGTGTTGGTTTTGTTTATTTATCGCTGATTTTGCTGTAAAACTTGCCTGTAAGATATTATGAGGTTTCAACTTAGCCACTTTATTGCTGAATGACAAGTAAAGGTAATCATTTCTCACCACGTTCACGATGTTTTGCAGATATTGCCAGTGTGCCAGTCAGCGAGCTGAAGAACAAACTGCAGACAGGCATGTTGGACAAGAAGAAGAAATCAGGTCTGAACTCTGCTCAGCTTAGTCGCTATAATATGTGTGAAAGTGCATGAAAAAGCAAATAAAGAAGCTAACAAAAAGAAATATGTAATGCAAGTGTTGCACAAAGTGACCCCATTTTGCTTTGACTGTAGAAACTTTACCAAATCTTTGGCTAAAAAATGTAACTTTTTTTGTATACTTTATTACAGCATAATAATATTATTCCAGGTTTCATGAATTATTTATAGCATGATTTACAGAAAACAATATAAGCGAGCGTATCGACATAAAAAGATAAAATGACCTCAACACTCACCGTTGTTACAGCTATACTCCTATAGTCAGTTGCCGCAGCGGTTTGCGGACAACCATCAACGTAAAAGAAGAAATCTGTAGTTTCCCTCCTGCGGTGTAAGGAATAATAGAACTCAAACATCTTTGAAAATGTGAGTATTGTAAAGTTCAGGTCCTGCCCTTTTTATTGATATTATATGTAAACAGGCTGTTACTTATTGAATAAACACTGTCAAAAAAACAAAAAACAAATATAAAGACAACAACCGCTTTTGATGTGACCATTTTTGATTGCCCCGCCATGTGAGCAGCCACACTCCGACTTTGGGGAAGCTTTTATGATGGTTTCTGGCGGCGTTCATGACCATCAAAACGGTGACTGTCCTTGCAGGGCTGCGGTCGTGGGAGGCTCTGTACTGCGTGGTGAGTGGCAACGTGTTCTACATGTACAAGAAACAGAGCGACAGCAAACAGCTCAAGGCCTTCTGCCTCAATGGTGAGAATTGTCTTCTTTTTTTGGTCTTTTTTAAAAATTAATGCATGGGTGAATGAAGTAGTCCAGGCATGCTCCTGAAATCAGGATTGGAAAAGCTGATAGGAAGAGTTCAGGATTGGCCATCTTGTCATCCGGAACTATGGTCTTATAAAAATCCACCATTTCTGCCCAAATAGGGCATTTGCCACGAGTTCGTTCACTATGCTAGACTACTAATTTGCCTGCACTCGTTCTGCCCGAGTTACGCTGACCTTTCTAATTCAATTCAGTGAATTTCAAGGTCGTCCTCACTTGGCAAATGCCCTATTGATGGCAGATTAACCCTTTCGCCGCCAGCCATTTTTCAGCCCCAAATATCATTAATCTTACCTGAGTCACAGAGAGAAAAAATCTGCAATATTGCAAATTCCGCTGTGGCATGTATAACATTAGGCCTATCCTTACCTCCCAGAATTGCAAAAATAGGGTCTTCAGATAACAGGCCCTGATTTGATGCCTTTTAGTGACATGGGTGTTAAACCATTGTGGTGCATAAATGCGACGTTGGCGTGCGAAATTGTGGTGCATAAATGCGGTTGAAAGGGTTAAACAAGATGATAGATATGCAATTCTAACACTATCCCCACCCATCCTGTGTATTCAGATACATGTGGACACACACACGCATATTGGAAATTATTTTCAATGTGGTCACCACTTCAGGAAGAATCAGAGAACATTGAAACGTGTCATTTCATGGTTGAGAAAATATTCTACTTTCACCTATGTTAACCCTTTCACCACCAATGTCGCATTTATGCACCACAATGGTTTAACACCCATGTCACTAAAAGGCATCAAATCAGGGCCTGTTATCCGAAGACTATATTTTCTTAATTGTGGGAGGTAAGGATAGGGCTGATGTTATGCATTTCACAGAGGAATTTGCAATATTGTAGTTTTTTTTTTTCTCTACCCAGACAAGTTTAATGGTATTTTTTGGCTGAAAAATGGCTGGCGGCGAAGGGCTAATGACAAATTTGCCCTTGTTCTTAGTGATGCAGCCTTGGGAATTTGTTGGCCTGCCCGTTCATAATCCGTTTTCTACATGTACAAGAAACAGAGCGACAGCAAATAGTCGAAGGCCTTCTGCCTCAACGGTGAGAATTTGCGGCAAATCTCACATTTTCTGCCCCCTAAAGCCATGCTATTCGATCCCAGTGCGATCCAATTGTGACTTTAGTGAAGCATGATTCTCGCGAAATTCTACTGTCAAAATGAATCTGATAAAATCCTACTACTCTTAACACAAACTGGATAATATGAAATATTGGTTAACGCACAAAAATCTGTTTGAACTGACGAAACCCCTCTTTATTATTACTTAATGCTTAACGCAAAATACTGGTTAACACACACGAAAATCTTCATCCCCAGAATTTCGTGTTAAGTGTACTCCACTGTAGTTATGTCAAAGACTGTATAGGGGAAGATAAGCATCCGGTCTCTTTTCCCTATATGAGTAGTGAGGACAGAAACACTTGGTTATGTCCCTTTTAAACAGGACACATTTTGCACGTCGATAGGCCAGTTGAATTCTCCGTTCAAGTTCCAGTCTGAGTTTTTGGATAGCCGTCACTGTGAATGGTGTACTGTCGACACTAACGATAACTCTATCAGCCCGGTTCGCCGAGCTCTTAAGTAGTCCATCTTACCCTTTTAGAATATCTTTGGTTATGTTCACTATATTAATTTGTAGTCCCCCGTACAGGAATCTGATGAAATCTCTGTATTTTTGTATTAGACATTTTACTTGATTCGTGTATTGCGGTCTACATGAGTAGAGTGAGCAAAAGCAGTAGCATTATTTTTGGTCGGAAGTATTTCACGTGAATCATGACTCACAGACATCGTCACAATCGCATCGTATTGGGGTCAAATCGTATGCAGTGTGGCTGGCCCTTTAGGGGAGATGATCGGTTGACATAGCTGCCAACTATCAGGAATGTATCAGGAATGTCCAGATTTCTAAAGTCTATCAGGAAAATCCAGAAAACTATCTGATTTTCCTGATTTTGACATTTCCAAGGAAGGATAGGGGCACTGAAGGATTTTTTTTAACGCATTTTCTTAATTTTAAGTTGAACATGCAGCCAGTTGAACTTTAAAAGTAGGATTTTTCATAGACTTTTTTTTATATAAAAGATATTGATTCAATCTATCAAAGTGTAGTTTAAAAAACAACAAAAAACAAAATCAATATTTGCAGCTTCAGTTCATAGAAAACCTTCAGCTTCAGGGACGTTGCCCCACCATGGGCGTGGCTCCTGGATCCTACCGGCCCCCGAATCCCCATACTTTTTGTCAGGAATTTCATTTCTCCAAGGTTGGCAGCTATGAGTTGACTGAAAGAGCAATCGGCTGTGGTTCTTTCCTGCCATCAATTATCTCCCCTAGGGGCTGAAAATGTGAACTTTGCTGAGTTTGCACTATTAGTTTATTATCGTTTCTTAGCAGATCATTGGATACTTCCGGTAGGGAGAGTTATCGTCCTTTGCTTTTGTTTATTTGTTGCTAGGGTAAGGTTCCCAACTTGAGAGAGTCTTATGCTATTGTTTGAGTGTTGGTAAGTATTTAGTTAGAATAGATAGTACCATTAATATAAATCTATCATTTTATCTCAAAAGACTGGCTATCTCAAAATAAAATTTCAGTCCCTTCAATTTTGAGTTAAGCGATTTTCACTGTACTTAGCTTCCGTCTACAAATGATTCTACCATTTCCGTTCACCATACTCATGTAGACTGCAATATGCAAATCAAATAAAATGTCTGATGCAAAAATACAGATATTTCATCAGATATGTGTACAGGAGGACCACCAATATAATTATAGTGAACTTCTTCTTCTGCGTTCCCAAATATAGTGAACAAAACCAGTAGGATTTCATCATATTCATGTAGACAGTACAATTCCACGAGAATCCTGCCTCACAAATGTCACAATCAGATCGCAGTGAATGAGGCTACTTCTTGGCGACACGAAAAGGCGATAATTTTAGGACTGAGTTGACCGTGCCACCTAAGAGTGACGAGTCGAGTCTGGGGCAGAGAATTGTCTCTGTCTATTAACTACTACTTCATGACAGGCAAGGACGATAATCTTATGTAGATGGCGCACGCATCTAAGTGCACGAAGACACGGGTAGAGAATTTTCTCTGGCTATAAACTACTACTTCATGACAGGCAACTTGGACGATAATCTTATGTAGGTGGCGCACGTGGCTCAGTGCATGAAGACAGGGGCAGAGAATTTTCAGTATAAAGCCTCATTGAATTTATTTTTTTATTTATTTACTTGTTTTTCTTTTTTACTTGTTTATTTACTTAATTTTTTTATCTTAATATAATATATTTTAACATGTTTATTTTGTATTTGTATTTGTATTTTATTTTTATTTCAATTTATTTACTGATTTATTTATATATTTATTCCTCACCTCCCCCCCCCCTCCTCCCACTCACACCCCTTTTTTTCTCCCATGTGAGTAGTGTGTCTGTGTGTGTGTGTGTGTGTGTGTGTGTGTACTGTTTGTGTGTGTGTGTGTTTGAACACACCCTGCTTCCTCAAACCACTACCATCATATCCTCCCTTTCCCCTTAAATCTGTCTTTTTTCTTTCACTGTCTCATTTAGTCATGATTTCTACTCACACTACCTCACCTCAATTAACCCTCTCTTTTCATTCTGAGCTCTATTCAGTTTGTTGTTGTCATCTTGCTTTTAAACTCTGTCTCTCTCCCCACTAACCCCGAGTCTGATGAAAGCTGTACGAGCGGAAAGCTTGCTTCTTCTATTTTTCTACCTTGATCACCAAACCCAAACCCTGGTGAGTTTCCCCCATTCTACCAGTTTTGTCCCTCATTGAATTGTATGCAGCGTAGCGGCCCCTTGATGGCATGTCATGGCGTGTCATGTCAGTCAGTGACACAGTGAGTGGTCTGATGGCAGGCTACGAGTTCCATGAAGCCCCCGGTCTGGAGAAGGATGCGGCCAAGAAAGACATGTGTTTCGAGGTCACCAAGGCCGGACACCCCACTTACCAGGTGGGTGGGAATTCACTACTTTTTGATGATTGATGGAAATGAGGCCAATGACGATGATGATGATGACGATGATGATGATGATGATGCTCTGGAGTTCCGTATAGTGTAGAGTGGCACAGTGGTAGCGCGTTCGCCTCGTGTCAAGTAAACCCGAGTTCCTCTCACTTTGCACTAGGCCTTACGGTCTGAACATGGAGTCTTTCGGATGAGACGATAAACCGAGGTCCTGTGTGCCCATGCACTTAGCACATGCTAGACCCAGTGGCAACGAAAAAGTTGTCATTTGGTCAAAATTTGTCCACCCCACCCTTCCTTCCTCATCAGTCACACAAAAATCGCATGCATAAAAAAATTAAAAAATGGGTGGCGCGCCTCTGGCTGCGATGCGCTCTCCAGGTGGGAGCAACCCGAATTTCACAGAGGCGTCTGTGACTATAAAGTACCTAATACCTAATATAATAAGCTCCCTTCGATGTATCCTACAACAGGTCAGAACTTCCTTCCCATCTTTTGCTTCTTCATCCTTGCGACTAGACCTGGCAGTCAACATTTTCAGCTTCTAATATAATAATATCGATTTGAGATTACGTGACAGGGCTGTACTCTACGCTTCCTTTCGTAATGATATCCCCGGTGTTAACCAGGCCCGAGAACTACAGACACCTGCAGTGTTGGTGATGGAATTAGAGCAGCACTCTCAGAATCGCATCCGTCAGTTAAGCGGATGAAGCTCGACTGCGTGGTTTCAGTCTCGGTCTTCCCATTGTAGAGCACATAGCCACTCTGAGTAGCAGTCGGTCCAGGACCCGGGTAAACCCTTGCCTCTGATGGGATTCGAACCCGAGGCCAGTTGTCCGCGATGTCACCACTGCGCTGCGGCGGTGGTGCTTTTGCGTTTTTGGTGGTTGTAGAGTTCCATGTTTTTCGGACTAAGTATAAGGCGCACCGCCCAAATTTTACACAAAATTCAGATTTTGTTCTTTTACTTTCTTACGATGTTATTAGTCACATTATAAGGCGCAGGGGGTCAAGTCTGAGAGAGATAAGTATCGCCTTATACAGTGGAACCTCCCTTATAAGACCTTCAAAAATCATCCACAATGAGGTCTTATAAGGGAGGGGTCTTATAAGGGAGGTAGTTTTAACACTTACAAAGAAGGGCAATGTCTCAGAGAAGTAGGGTCTTATGTGGGAGGGAGTCTTATGTGGGAGGTTCCACTGTAGTCAGAACAATATGATATTGTGTGGTTTTTCTTCTTCTTCAATCGCTCAGACAGTTTGCTGTCAATTATGAGCGCAGATGCGTCATGCTGCCATTATGCGCCTAACTAAGAAATAGTTAGGCCCAGCAGGTCTGACTTCGGCTGGAGGAAATATTTTTGAAAGTATTTCTTGAATTAAAAAAAAGGCAGGAGAATGGACCGGAAAGGCAGAAAGATAGCAGATGACAGTAAGCAAAGGGAAAAGGCAGAGTCAAAGAGAGTGACAGATTAGAGGAAGTTACAAGCACAGAACTTCCAGAAGGGAAAAGGCAGAGTCAAAGAAAGTGACAGATTAGAGGAAGTTGGGGGGAGAAAAGAAGAAAAAGAAGATGTTAAAGAAGAAGGTGGAGCAAGAAAGAAGAAGAAGAGCAAGAAATAAAAAGAGAAACAAGACGAAGAGGAGAAGGAAGAAGAAGAAGGAAAGGAAGAACGAGAGAGAAAGATGAAGAAAAGGAAGAAGAAGAAAAAGAAGTTCAGATGCCATTTTAGTGCTGACTGTTGCAGTTCTGTGCTAGCAAGTAAGGAAGGAAGGAATGTGGAAAGAAGAAGAAGAAATAGAAGAAGAAAAAGTTGTTTGGATGCGAATTTCATTGTAGGCCATTGCATCCCTGTGCTGGCAACTAAGGGAGACAATGGGAATTTGGAAAGAAGAAAAAAGGGGAAGAAGGGAGACAACGAAGACCTTTCAGAAGAAAAAAGAAGATTCAGATTTAATTTAATTTCAGTTGTGACTGTTGCAGTTTCAGGCTGGTAAGTAAGGGAGACAATGGGAATTTGGAAAGAAGAAAAAAGTGGAAGAAGGGAGACAACGAGGAAGACTTTTCAGAAGAAAAAAGAAGATTCAGATTTAATTTAATTTCAGTTGTGACTGTTGCAGTTTCAGGCTGGTAAGTAAGGGAGACAATGGGAATTTGGAAAGAAGAAAAAGGGGAAGAAGGGAGACAACGAAGAAGACTTTTCAGAAGAAAAAAGAGAAGATTGAGATTTAGTTTCAGTGGTGACTGTTGCAGTTTCGGGCCGGCAGCAAGGAGGGCATGGAGATCTGGAAGGAGGCCATCACCAAGGGAATGCAGATTGCCGCCGAGGAGGAGCCACAAGGTAGGGCCGCTCTCCTGTTGGTAGGGCACACACACACACGCACGCACGCACGCACACACATACACACAGAAACTTACTCAATCACTCACTGACACACACACAGGAAAAATAAAATGCACAAACGGATTATCGTAAATATTTTGCTACAATTAATTTCTTTGTGCTTCACACAAAAAAACCGTCTCTGCAATCTATCCTTTAGTTTTATTTGTGATTTAGTGAAAAGTATACGGTTTACGTCAAGTTTACTACTCCTTACCGACACGATAGAGTGATAATTTTAGGCCTGAACTGCCTATGCCACGTAGTGACGAGTCAGGAGCAGATAATTTTCTGTATCTATAAACTACTACTTCATGACAGGCAAGGACGATAATCCTATGTAGGTGGCACATGCATATCAGTGCACAAGACAGGGGCAGAGAACTTTCAGTAAAGTGCCTCATTGACATTTCCTTGCTGTGAATATACCCTTGTATGCTGTGAATGTAATTTGTAATCTGTATGCATATATATACCTACTGCATGGTGTGTTCCGCCTCTGCTGTTGTTTCCTGTTGTGTGTTTTTTCTCTCTCAATACTTGGTATGCCTTTTGTTTGCGTGTTTGCTTTCTAACTTGGTGTGCTTTTTTCTCTCTTTTTTTTCTTCTCCCCCTTGTCAACTTTTCTAAATATTTTGTTTGCTGTGCTGCTTTTTTTTTCCTCGCTAAAACAATGTATGATATATCAGCAATGAACACATGGATGCTCCTGCTTTCAGGATGTCCTGAAGTTCTGGATTTTTTGGTCCAGGATGTCCTGAAGTTCAGGAATTTTTTTTATTGCCTGGAGTCGGCATCACCGGATTATGAGAATTTGAGAAGATGCACTTTGCTGGTTATAGAGGTCATGGAGTTTAACCAGTAGTGAAAGTGCAACGAGAAATTGTTTCCCTTCAGCTTCCAGGGGGCATTGTCCCCCAGGAGGGGCGCTGTCCTTGCTCTCTGCCGGGTCCTGGGCAGCCCCTGGACCCCTGCCTTGCAGGATTTTTGACATTTCCCAGGAGCAGCCATGTGAACAATCACCCCATACTTCTACCCTTTCTTCTTTACCCCCACCCCCACCCCTACATGCACACACTGACAGATTTGTGCCTCCCTTTTGTGCCTATGGCCACTGCAACTAGGGTTATTAACACCCTTGACGGCAAGAGTTAAGCCCTTGTTGATTAGTATCCAAAAGGGCATTCACTCTTGCAAAAGGCAGCCATTAAGTGGCCTCAAATAGGGTTATTGGCGAGAGTTATGCCCTTGTTGATCAGTATCCAAAAGGGCATTCACCTTGTTTGGTCAGTGCTCAACCATCTTCCCCCACCCACCAAGGGCATTCACTCTTGCAAAAGGTGTTCTTTGCAGTGGCCAATACTGTTGTATTTCAGGGTAGGGCAGTAATGGTTAATAAGTGTCGGGCATGTGGCAAGCTTTACAACCTGCCCCTTGGGCAAGTGCCGTTGAACTTGAAAAATAAAATCTTGCCCAAGGTCGGCGGAAGTCGAAAACTGCGCCTGGCTAGTGGCCTGACCTTTTGAAAGCATAATTTTCTAGCCAGAAACGATTGACTTTGTATCGAGAAAGATGGTCGGCTGAAGAAAATGCACTATCCAGGTGGAATGAAGCATACTTATCCGGTCGCTATCAACTGTCTTTGGCAAAATGGCAGATGATGTGATCGACTGTGATGCGAATTTGTGCGTTTTGGAAAAGAGAAAAACAACGCGACAAACCATTCTCCTTCACTTATCGGGCAATATTGCATTTATTCCACCCCAAACCGCCCAGCCGGAAATTGCCTCTATCTATTCAAGCCGCCCTAAACCACCTGTAGCTTGCCCCCACCGAGCAGGGCGGATCGGGGGGGGGGGGGGTTACAGGGTTTCCGGAAACACCCCCCCCCCCCCCCCATCCCACCCCCAGCCAAAAAAAGAAAGAGGACCCCCACCCCCCCCCCTGTCGCCCAAAATGTACATTATAGAAGGGTGAAAAGTACGAAAATGACTCGATTTTTGGCTTAATAGGCAATAAAATGTCAATGTAGCGTCCCGCAAATAGTGTGATTGAGTGTTAGAAGGCAAGGTAGGCCGTGAAAGGCGTTTCCAGAAATCCTCCCCCTGTACTTTAGGATGTACCCTAAAGAAGGTACAGCGGCTCGCGACAGGTGTGTTTGAGTGCAAGGTAGGTCGCGAAATGCTGAAATGCTCTCAGTGTTATGGTTACGTCACGATTGGTTTCGAGACTTGGTTGCCTGCCCCCCCCCCCCCCCGAACTCAACAAAACTTCTGGCGGTAGTGAAAATTTTTGGTGGAAGTGTTTTTTTTTATGGGGAAATCCCCCCACTACCCCCACACTCAACACAAATTTCATGACTTGGATTGCCTTCAGAATGTCACTGTGAATGATACAGAGGCTTGGGGAGGGGAGGGAGTGTTTGCAAGAGATCTTGAATCCTCCCATCCCCACTTAGCACAAAATAGGGTGGGTGGGGGTGAGGGGGGTCCATGACTTGCACACCAACATGTTTGATTTCACGCACCTCATATAATTCCATTCCAGACTTAGCTAAGAACAATAAGGATCAGAAATTCACATCTTATTTCCCCGGGAGAATCCTCCAATGCCTCTTTTGCGTCCAAATTACCCCCCTGACCCTCTCAACCGAGCCGTTGGAACTCCCCTCCCACCTCCTTGACCCGCCCCTGTAGTATGATGACCCAGCAATGGGGTCAGTCGCCTTCACGACCTTTTAATATTAGCGTCCTGACTTCACTGTGTAGTCATGGTACAACTGACCAGTGCTTGTACCCACATGTTTGAAATGGTACGACCCGCTCATGTCTTTTTTCCAGATGCGTATGAAGTGGCTCAGCCCATTTTGAGGGGGGGACAGGTTGGCAAACATCCCTCCAGTCCTTATGAGATCCACAGCGGCGAGGATGATGATAATCTCTACGAAGATAACGCCGCCCTTTATGATGATGATCTGGAGGAAATTTACGATGATGTGGACGATGTCCCAGCATTCCCTGCTCCTCCCGTGCCCCGCACGGCTGTTCCCCCTCTACCCAGCAAGGTCAAGGCCACCAGCGAATATGCTAATTTGTCGGCTCCAGACCACAGCGAAAACTCCAGAAAGTGCATCGGGTTAGGCTTCTCATCCGCTGGCAAATCACATGGCAATCATCCGCCTACCAGCGTTGCTAAGCTTAAGAAGACTTCCCAAGAAGGAAGAGAAGAAGAAGAAGGAGGAAAAGAAGGGCTCCTTCTTCCTTCTCAGGTCAAGAAAGGTCAGGTCAGACCTTTTTCGGGTTCGGCAGATGCCAAGCGACAAGGCCCGCCCCCTCAGATTGACATTTTCAAGAAAGACGTCGACACAAACAGCGCCATGGATGCTCCTCGAAATCAACAGAAGAGAACAAGCTTGCCCTTCACCAGCACAGCATCCAAGCCTTTCGGCAATCTCGCCGATAAGAAATCCGCTGCGTCCTCACCAAGTCCAACGAAAGTGAAATCCCCACCGTTTAGCGGAAAGAGGGATCTTCCGAGATTGCCTTCCGAAAGCAAGATTGGATTCAAACCGAATTCTATGGAAGGCCTGAGGAGGGGATCAGCGCCGGTGTTATCACCATCATCATCATCATCATCATCACCTTCCGCTGACGAATCTCAGGGAGCTACCGTTAAAAATTTGAGTAAAATGTTTGAGAGCTGAGGCGTAGACACCCATTGTGGTAGTCCTCACCTCACTCTAGGGAAGGAGGGCTCGAAAGAAAAGCACGCTGTGTATCTGCAGAGCTGCGTAGTTAATCTTCTGGACAGCACATCAAAAAGCGTCTGTTGAAACAGAAGACAAAAAAGACAATAATAATAATAATAATATAGGACAGGGTATAGAATTGTGCATGGCTTTGTTAGCTGATTTTTTGGCGCAAAAGTAAAAAACTATCCGCTGAAATAAAAACAAACCAGCAATTTTTTTAAATTATGTTCAGAGCTTTGACACTAGCTGATCTTCAACACACACAAAAAGTATAAAAAAAAGCATCCGCTGAAATCAAACAAACCATGCAAATAAAAGAAATAACCACAGGGTATATTATAGTGTGGAACTCTGCTGCTGATTTTCATGCTTAAAAAGAAAGTGTATTTTTTGCACCTTAAAAAGAAAGTGTATTTTTTGCACCTGTTTTTTTATTATTTTTTTTATACTTTTGTTGTAAAAAGTCTGGCGTTTTTTGCCGCCTTTTCCCCCCCCCATACTATCATTGGTCGGCGCCTAGGCGCTCGCTCAATTACGCTGGATCTGAATGTTAAGCAGACATTGTGTAGGTAAAAAAAACTTGCGCGTAATACAGATCTGGCAGATTGTGAAACATCTGTTGTGTATTAACTAACATTTTTACTTTGCGTTGTTGTGTGTTCTTTTTAGGTATGTTGTACTATACACAGTGTAATACATGGTGATTTTGACACATATATACATTATTTCAACTAATGAGTAGCTAAATATTATTTTTAGATATATCTACTTACTGTTCACATTTTTTGTTTGCATTGCGCCTTTTTGCGCTATTTAATTTTCAACTTGCAATGGACCGCAGTTCAGTTGATTTTAATCATTCTCAGTTATATTCACATTGAAGAGGAAAACAGGTTTTTTTAATGTAAATTCGGATGTGCTCATTTTTTGTTTGTGTTTGAACACTTTGCTTTGTAGTAATTTCACTCAAGATGTTTTACTATATGCATGATGTCTCTCTCTCTCTCTCTCTCTCTCTCTCTCTCTCTCTCTCTGTGCATGCTTGCGCTGTGTGTCTGTATACATGTATGTCTGTTTATATCTGTGTATGTGTGTGCAAGCAGATGTTGAGACGTATGTGACCCAGCACCACGAAAGGGACATTAAGTCACTGGGCTAGTTTCTCACAACAGGCTTGCAAAGTCAAAAATCTAATTTTTAATCAATTTTGAGTAATGGGTATTTATGTGTTCTCTAACATCTTATCTTTCATATTTATAAAGGACAATATCTAATGTGTTCTCTAAATAGTTTTATAAGTGTTTTGAAACGAGTAAGTCAATGCTTTTTCTTCAGCTAGGCTAGACTTTAGACTGTTGTTTTCTCAAAATGGCCGACGCTCACCCTACTAACTTTAAATGCTCATAACTCTGGAACGGAAAAAGATACAAGAATGGTTCTTGTATCATTAGAGAGAGAATTGTCTGAAGTTTTCAATGTATAATTTTCTCTGAATGGTCAGTTTTACACTTAGTGTCCCTTTGTTTCATAACTACTTTTTCAATTTGTGTCATTTTTATTGGCTTTACCTTTCCTACAGTGGTCAAATGTGCAAGTCCTCGGAATTTCTTTACTTTTATTGTTCACTTACTTTCTGTATGCTTAGCAATTCCTGCTGATATATATATATGCAAATCAGAAACAAAAGAATACATAAAAATGTGATATACTGCACCAATATACTTGTATGTAACTTGGATATTGCAGTTCTTGTATAGCTTGTATGTGCAAACGAATATATAAACATTTCATAAACACATATGCTTATTTGCTTAGATGTTGCAGTTCCTGTATATATAGTTCATGTTTGCAAATCAGAAACAAAAGAATATGTATTAAAAAATTGATATACACCAACATACTTATATGTAACTTAGATATTGCTGTTCCTGTATATAGTTCATGTGTGTAAATCAGAAACAAAAGAATATATAATCATTTGATATACACCAACAACAGTTATAAATGTAACTTAAATATTGCAATTCTTGTAAATAGCTCATATGCGCAAATCAGAAACAAAAGAATAATACAGACAAACCTCTATTTTAAGACTTCCAAAATGTCCGGAAAAATCGGTCGTAAATTGGAGGGGTCGTATGACGGAGGTTTTCACTGGCAGCCGTAGAAAGAAAAAGTTCAGCACAGTTCATACTCTCTTCTTCATGCACACATACAATCACATATTAAAGCTGGATTTGGGTCTTTCCAACTCCATAGGATTGTGCAATCGATGTATTACAGTTTCACTTCGCCGACTTCTGTTAATCACCTCCACTCTCGTCCAAAGTCAGTGGTTTTCTTTTTCAAAGTCAGTGGTTTTCGTGCTTTTCCTACGCTTTCCGCCATCTTTTCTACAACAAGGGAAGCGACTCCACTTTCAGGCCTTGACCGTGGTTGTTTCCCTTTGCTCGAAGTCTATGCAGATGACAACAACGGTCGTAAAAACCAACAAAATGGCGGTCGTAAGTCGCATTTTAGAGAGGTCGTTTACATAGTAAAATGCATCCGTGCCAACAAATCCGGTCTCAAATGAGAGGTGGTCGCTTAACAGAAGGTCGTAAAATAGGGGTTTGTCTGTAATATAAAATTTGATACGCACCAATATCATTATGTAACTTACGATATTGTCATTTCCTGTGTATAGATGACACACGCAAATCTGTATTCAGATTATAATGTCATGTAGTATTTACTTTTTTTCTGGCATCATTTAAAAAAAAAATATTGTCAGACATAATAAAAAATTAAAAAATAAATAAAAAATATGAATTGTACTAAAAATCTCCACATTGAGATGGGAAGAAGCATGTATCATATATCGAGACTAACTCATGGGTGCAACTTTTCCTGGTATACAAGGATTTCCTGTTTTTGAATTTTACCAGAAAAGGAAGTTCCTTTTTTTTTAATTTGTCAAGCAATATCTTTGTGTGTCTACTGTATTTTTCAAACACTTTAAGAGAAGCATTTGTATAAATTGAGGAAAAAGCAAACTAAAATACCTTCATAAATCCATTTTTGCTTCAGCTGCAGGGGGGCATTACTCCTAGACCCCGGCCTTTCAGGGTTTTTTAATTTTGTGTTGGTGCACCCATGCTAACTGGAAGTGTGATGGTTTTTAGCGTCATTTTGTGCCTGTGAATGCCTGAAATCTACCTGGAGATCAAGTGTCGGCAATCTTGTCCTTTAGTCCCCCCCCTCATGTTTATGACCCTCAATCCCAAAGTCTGATTTTTACAGTTTATGAAAAAAGGTCCTAGGCTGATCCTACCCCTATCCCTTTCTCGAGAATGCCAGAATGTTGCTTCTCAGTGAAAAGTTTCAACGCAAAATTTTGTTGGGGGGGGGGGCTTAAGTACAAGATAGCTCGTTTTTATTTAACCCTTTCGCCGCCAGCCATTTTTCAGCCTGAAGATACCATTAAACTTAACCTCTTCACTGCCGTAGTCAAAGATTCTAAAAGGGTAAGATGGACTACTTAAGAGTTACAGCGACCCGGGCTGATAGAGTTATCGTTAGTGGGGTAGTTATACACCATTCACAGCGGCGGCTATCCAAAAACTCAGACTGGAATTTGAACGGAGAATTCAACTGGCCTATCGACGTGTAAATGTGTCGCGTTTAAAAGGGACATAACCAGTGTTTCTGTCCTCATTACTCGTATAGGGAAAAGAGACCGGATGCTTGTCTTCCCCTATACAGTCTTTGCCATAGTATAATAGCATTTCTGTGATGCTGTCTGCTGGAGTAAATTTCAGATTTTTGGGGTAGGTTCACTAAGCTGCCTACCACTCACTCATTTATTGATATCTCTCTAAGATTTTGTGCATGTTTTTTGGTTATGCCCTTGGCTATGATGTGATATAAGAATAATTTCATTTTCTTGGAAATCAGTGTGAGAAATATGGATATAATTTTATTTCATTTTTAAATGACAGTTTCGGAACATAAACAGTCTTTGAAGCACATAAAATCACACAAAACATTGAAAAACTGGTATTACTGTTTACTTAAATTCTGATCGCTTCTCCGCCTTTTGGCTAAGACAGTGATTCAGGAACATAAATTTTTGTTTATATCCTGGTTGGTTTGTTCAGCCCGTCGTACATGGCGAAAGCCGATACGTGACGTTAAACTGAACTTCCATTACTGTTTACTGAACATCAGAACATACATCTGGAACAATATGACAAACACTTAGTGTTTTACAGTGTAGTAAATCATGCATAACTTGGTACACCATTTCGATGCGTAAACGGAAAGAATTTAGATTGTGGTCAAGTTTCGACCAGTTAAAGGGAAAGAACTGTGCTCTGACATCACTAGAATAGTCAGGGCAAGTTTTCAGTGTATTCTCCCTTGCAGCCTAATAAAAAATCGATGACCAAACAAGTACGAGACTGTCTTGTACGTAGGCGCAGAGAGTGCCAGAAACAGGTAGAGACTGTCTGGTACGTAGGCGCAGAGAGTGCCAGAAACAGGTAGAGACTGTCTGGTACGTAGGCGCAGAGAGTGCCAGAAACAGGTAGAGACTGTCTGGTACGTAGGCGCAGAGAGTGCCAGAAACAGGTAGAGACTGTCTGGTACGTAGGCGCAGAGAGTGCCAGAAACAGGTACGAGACTGTCTTGTACGTAGGCGCAGAGAGTGCCAGAAACAGGTAGAGACTGTCTGGTACGTAGGCACAGAGAGTGCCAGAAACAGGTAGAGACTGTCTCGTACGTAGGCACAGAGAGTGCCAGAAACAGGTACCAGACTGTCTCATACGTAAGCACAGAGAGTGCCAGAAACAGGTACCAGACTGTCTCGTACGTAGGCACAGAGAGTGCCAGAACCAGGTACCAGACTGTCTCGTACGTTGGCACAGAGAGTGCCAGAAACAGGTAGAGACTGTCTGGTACGTAGGCACAGAGAGTGCCAGAAACAGGTACCAGACTGTCTTGTACGTAGGCGCAGAGAGTGCCAGAAACAGGTAGAGACTGTCTGGTACGTAGGCACAGAGAGTGCCAGAAACAGGTAGAGACTGCCTCGTATGTAGGCACAGAGAGTGCCAGAAACAGGTACCAGACTGTCTCATACGTAAGCACAGAGAGTGCCAGAAACAGGTACCAGACTGTCTCGTACGTAGGCACAGAGAGTGCCAGAAACAGGTACCAGACTGTCTCGTACGTAGGCACAGAGAGTGCCAGAAACAGGTAGAGACTGTCTGGTACGTAGGCACAGAGAGTGCCAGAAACAGGTAGAGACTGTCTCGTACGTAGGCGCAGAGAGTGCCAGAAACAGGTAGAGACTGTCTCGTACGTAGGCGCAGAGAGTGCCAGAAACAGGTAGAGACTGTCTGGTACGTAGGCGCAGAGAGTGCCAGAAACAGGTAGAGACTGTCTCGTACGTAGGCGCAGAGAGTGCCAGAAACAGGTAGAGACTGTCTGGTACGTAGGCACAGAGAGTGCCAGAAACAGGTAGAGACTGTCTCGTACGTAGGCACAGAGAGTGCCAGAAACAGGTAGAGACTGTCTGGTACGTAGGCGCAGAGAGTGCCAGAAACAGGTAGAGACTGTCTCGTACGTAGGCGCAGAGAGTGCCAGAAACAGGTAGAGACTGTCTTGTACATAGGCAGTAAAGGGGTTAACTGGGTACAGAAAAAAACTATCTGTAATATTGTGAATTCCTCTGTGACATGTATAACATTAGGCCTATCCTTACCTCCCAAAATGAAGAAAATAGGGTCTTCAGATAACAGGCCCTGATTTGATGCCTTTTAGTGACGTGGGTGTTAAACCATTGTGGTGCATAAATGCGACATTGGCGGTGAAGGGGTTAATGTTGTTACTGGTTTGACTTCTGTTGAAAATATTGTGTAAAAAATCCTTTTTTTTTACATTGCGAATTTTCTTTGCATACAATTTAAAAAAACAAAAAAAAAAAAACTTTTTATACCTTATTTTTCTGACTATAAGGCAATACTTTCCTCCCAGAGTGAGATCCCCATGCGCCTTATAATGTGACTAGTAATAATTATATTAAGAAAGTATTATAGCAAAATCTGAATTTTATATGAAATTTGTTTTGGGGGGTGCGGTGCGCCTTATATGTTATAATCAGGTGCACCTTGTCTGAAAAATACCGTAGTTTTTATTATTGTTATTGTATGGGAGTCATGTTTGAGTGTATTGTGAACATTTTTTACATACCGTAGTTGTTATTATTGTTATTGTATGGGAGTCATGTTTGAGTGTATTGTGAACATTTTTGACATACCGTAGTTATTATTGTTATTGTATGGGAGTCATGTTTGAGTGTGTTGTGAACATTTCTGACATACGCAATCAAGGGTTAACGCTTTATCATCTTTATTGTCCCCATAAAACATATAAGGAAATTGTGTTCACAATGCATAGTTGGTGTTTCACATGATCTGACGACAATAACAATAACAATAGGGAACTCTAGGGAAACGAAAAGAACAATAACTCCCGAGATCGCACCCTATCCCATACCAAGTGAAATGCAAATGTCCGTCCCTCTCTTTTGAAGTGTTCATGAGGCGTGGGACTTTTGTGCATTGTGGGTTTGTTGTTGTTTTTCTTCGTTTAATGCGGAACGGAGTTTGATTCACCCACCTGAGTGTTCATTTGTCGCAGGGGCTTTTTGCTGTTGCCTTTGTTCATTGTTGTGGGCTTTTTGCTGACGTTTTTCGACAAAGAAATATTATATTTGCTTTGCTTTTTAATCCTATTTTGGTTTTTTTTATCGCTTAACCCTTTCAACGCCAGCCATTTTCCATCTAAAACTTTCCATTAAACTTACCTGGGTAGAGAAAAGATTCAGTCTGCAATCTTGAGAATTCCTCTGTGACATGCATAAAACAGGGCCTGTCCTTACCTCCCAAAATCAACAACATAAGGTCACTGGATACCAGACCCTCATTTGATGCCTTTTAGTGACATGGGTGTTCAATCATTGTGGTGCCAAGAGGCGACAGTGGCGACGAAAGGGTTAATGATGATTTTTTTTCTTTGTGGCATGTGCTTTGCAATTCTTTACTTGCTCACTTTAAAAAAAAAATTAAAACCTGCATGAGATTTTTGTCTTTCTAAGTGTGTGGTTTGCAGGTGTGCTTTTTTCATTGCTAACTACAGTGCATGTGATGAACATTTTGTTTCGGGTTTGTTCTTCTTTTTCCTGCAGCATGCTTTTGCAATTTTTATATGGATTTTTTCCTTATATTTTAGCTCAAAAACAGGATTTTTTGGTTTTACCTTCTTGTTCTACAATGTCAGCGGCAGCCATTTTGCGTTGCTAGTTTTTGCAAAACTTACTTTCTTCACATGTATGTACCACATTTCTTCAGCAACTTTAAGCTCGTTTTTTACCCCCAATCTTTTCCCTGTATTCGCATTTGTAATTGCAATTTCAGTGGCTTGTACTTTCATATTTTGTTTTATTTATTGAGCAATTTTAACGTTCCTTATGTGCGCCATCTTTTTTAACCACACAGCTAGACACCCCCTTTTTTTTAATGGAATACTAACACACTTTACTGATCCAATCATAAAAAAAAAACACGCAATGATCAAGGTGATGCCCAGCACCACCTTGACCTGTTCATTTCTTCTGGCATCAACGTTCTTTATGTGCGCCACCTTTTTTAACCACACAGCTACAGACACTCCCTTTAGTTTGCAAAGCTTTCCATTGTAATCTCATATTCTAACATTTCCGGCAGCTTTTGCCTTCTTCAGTCGTACAACACAGTTGTTTACTTAGTCCAATAGCATCACTTCTACACCTTAGCTTTGCAAAACTTAGCATTCTTCACTCGATCGTGTGCCTTTTTTTCTCTTCTCCCGAACTGTAGTGCAGTTGCATGCCTTCATCTACAACAGTTAAATTGGAGCTTCTGTGGCAGCACTTCCATGTGTTTTACTGTGCACAGCGTAGCTACACTCAGCACACGTGTGTTATTTATTTCCCAACACTTTTTGTTGCAAAGCTTCCCTCTGTAGCTGATTGCAAAACTTAACATTCTTCATGCGTGCCTTTGTTCTCGCCCACGCTTAAAACCCCAATTTTACCAAGCTTCCGTCTGTAGCTGCATGCAAAACTAATCATTCTTCATGTGTGCCTATTGTTGCAAAACAACATTCTTCATGCATGCCCATTGTTTAAAACCCACCAATTTTACCTTCCTTCGGTGTAGCTGCATGCAAAACTAAACATTCTTCATGAGTGCCCATTGTTTAAAACCCACCAATTTTACCTTCCTTCACAGTGTAGCTGCATGCAAAACTAAACATTCTTCATGTGTGCCTATTGTTTAAAACCCACCAATTTTACCAAGCTTCCCCACCCACCTACTACTACAGCTGCATGTCTTGCCTGCTCAGCCACGCTCACCAGCTAACGCTTGATGCTCAGTACTTTGGTTTTTCAGAGACTTATGAAGATGTGGGCGCAGACAGCGGTGGCTCTTCTGTCCCCCCTCCCCCTCCTCCTCACGAGGACGATCCCGAGGAAATCTATGAGGAGTGCGGAGATCAGTCGACCTTCCCTTCCCCCCCACCCAGTCTCCAGGTGTCCCCACCCTCGTCGCCCCCACAAGCTCCGGAAGATGTCTACAACGAATGCGCTTCAACCAACCAACCCAAACCGGAAGAAGCGCTCCCCCCTCTTCCCCCCGCGCTTCCCCCCAGCCGGCGCCGAGACCCGCCCCCTATCCACCCTCCAGCCTCCGACCCGCCCCCACCCCCTCCGAAATCGGACCGCCCCCCCATCCCGACCTTCACCCCTCCGCCGATTCCGGACCGGCGCCCCAGCAATGCGGACCCCCCTCCCCTGCCCACGAACAACCCCCCGCCTTTGCCGGGCCGAAACGTGTCGCGCGTGCCTCAGCTGAGGAAGCCTTTCATGGATCGGGACGAGGATTTTGAGAATGTCTACTACGGGAAATGGAGCTGCGAGGCTTCCTCCCTGAAGGAGCTGTCCTTCTCCCAGGGGAGTCTGATCCATGTGCTGAGCCGGGACTTTGAGGCAGAGAGCTGGTGGGTGGGCGAGCTGGAGGGAAAGGTGGGGCTGGTGCCGAAGGATTATCTGTGTCCCGCTTATCAGCTGGTTCCTTGAGTAGGCGTCAGTCTGCGGCGTTCAGCCAGTCACTCGCTTGTTCACTTGCTCACTGATTCATTCCGATCGGTCAGTTAGTCGATGACCATTCAATCAAAAGATAATAATAATAATAAACGGACACTTATATAGCGCTTTTTATCGAGCACAAAGCGCTTTACAATCGGCATTAAAACACTCACACACGCACAACAGACACACACGCACGTACGTACACGCACGCGAGTGAACGCGTTCTTGCACACAGACATACACACACAGACCCACAATTTCATCAAACATACAGAAAACACATTCTCACTGAAACGCACACAAACTTACTCAAACATACACTTGTACAAACACGCGCGCACACACACAAATACACACACGCACTCACATACACAAAACACTCACGTGTACTCACACTCACAGACACATACTCGCACACACTCACCCCCCCCCCCCCTCTCTAGCCGAACACAATCTCTCCTGCGCACACATACACATGCAAGCACAAAAGATCAATCTAATGTCACCTTCATTGCTTTCCTGGGTATGCACTCCGCAAAATTCAATCAATCAATCATTCAGTCAAACGATCGATCTAAAGTTATTTTTGGTGCTTTTCCTGAGTTTGTATTCCATAGGATTCAATCAACCGATCAATCTAAAATTTCCTTCGTTGCTTTCCCGAGTATGCACTCCGCAAAAAATTCAGTCAGTCAACACTTCAATCAAACGATCAATCTAAAGTTACCCTTGTTGGTTTCTTCTGTTAGCCTTCCGCATGATAAAATCGATCAATTATTCATTCAAATCATCAAACTAAAATGAATACATAAATGTAATAAATAAATAAATAACTGCAAGACTTCACAAAGTCTCAGGAAAATTTTAAAATAAAGTGGTGGGTTGGGGAAATCCAAAACACTAAACAACAAAAATGAAAGCATAACCGACATTTCCGAGCATAACTCCTTCGTCTGGGTACATTTTCCTAAAATGAATACCTTTGCCACTTGCGCTTCTCTGAGTCTGAATTCCACAAGACAGTTTTTTTTGCTTTTCTTTTCTTTTTTTAAACGGTTGCTTCACACATATTTTGTCTGTCTTTCTTTTTCAAAGCCACACATTCGATCAAATCATCAACCTGTGTTATTATCTTTGTTGCATATCTCCCTGAATATGCATTCCACACGATCATTTTGTTTGTTTCTGGTGATTGTTTTAATGGGTCTTTTTCATCATTTTCTTTCCTTTTAAAGCCATGTTGTATCAATTATTAATCATAACGTCAAAAGATAAATCTTAAATTATCTTTGTTGCTTAATTCCCCGAATATGCATTCCGCACAATCATTTTGTTTGTTTCCGGTGATTGTTTTAATGGGTCTTTTTCAATCATATCATCAAAAGATCAATCTAAAATGAACTTTGTTGCTTCATTCCTTGAGTCTGAATTCCGCAAGATTATTTTTTGGGGTTGCTTTACTGAACTTTTGTTCGCCTTTTTGTTTCCTTGAAATGTCGTGAATCACTCAATCAAATGATCAACCTAAATGTCGTTGTTGCTTCCCTGAGTCTGTATTCAGCAGGAACCCCCCCCCCCCCCCCCCCTCTTATTTGTCCATGGCAGCAGCAGTCCCCATTGTCCTTTCTGCTAGCATTTCTCAGCTTGATTTTATTTTTTCTTTGTTTCACATCCTCTTGATCATGAGATTTTTCGCCTGGAAGCTGAAAGAGTATTATGTGCTTTGGTAAGAATGTGATTTTCTTTTAATAAAACATTTCTGTGTCCAATGTGAACCTCGGAAACAAACCCAGTTAACGTTAACTTTACGAAACAAAAATATATATAAAAAATAAAATGTGCTGATTTACTTTTTCTCCCAATGGGGGAGGGACAGTGCCTGATGCAAGGACAGCTGTTTCGATCTGTGAAGATCTCATCACTTATTAAGAATGTGAGTGGTCGACTGAAAATTATGATTAGTGAGCCCTTGTTGTCTTCACCAAAAAAGTTTTTATTTTTTATTTTATTGTTGTTGGACACATTCTTAACAAATTTTGCTGGAAAAGCTGAGAGCAGGTTATGATAAAATAAAATTTTGTTCATAGGAGTTTCTTTCATGGCTCTGCTAAAAAGAGCTGACAATGCAAATTTCAGCCGTTAGTCTTTTGGATACAGAATTTTTTGCATGATTTTTTTTCTTTACTGTTTTGTGTTATTAGGCATCATTTGCTTTTGTTGTGTATAATGAGTTTCTAATATCACCACACACAAAAGCGAAGGAAAACTGGGTACTTGCCTCAGTGTGTAGTTTTTGAATGTAGAATTAGACATGTTAGCTTATTACGTCTTCACTTTGGCAGTCTTTTTCAAGAAGAAAATTTATTATTTTTTTAGGTTTTGTTTCGACTCGGTAATCATCTTTTGCGCGAGGGACGGAAATAGTAGAACGGGGAAAAACTCATCAGGGTTTGGGTTCGGTGATCAAGGTAGAATGGGGACACTCACCAGGGTTTGGGTTCGGTGATCAAGGTAGAACATAGAAGAAGCAAGCTTTCCGCTCGTAGAGCTTTCATCAGACTGGGGGTTAGTGGGGAGCCATCTTTGTGCATTTTAATACAGTGGAACCTCCCATTACAAGACCTCCCATTACAAGACTCCCTCCCACATAAGACCTACTTCTCTGAAACATTGCTTCTCTGTAAGTATCAAAATTACCTCTCTTATAAGACCCCTCCTTTATAAGACCTCATTTTGGATGATTTTTGAAGGTCTTATAAGGGAGGGTCCACTGTAGTAGCGTTGTGCTGTTTTTGTTTGTTTTGTTCAATCAATGTAGAAATGAATGTTGAAAGCAAGATCCTCTTTTGGCGCAATGGTAGTTACCTTGTAGATCTTGCAGTGGTAAATCATGTTTGTTTAACCCTCTCTAGGACACATACGCCAAATGTGCCCGAATTTTGTCAACTCATGCGCCGATTGCGCCCGCTGAACGCCAGGTCTAGTACGTTCACTTTCTCCCTACCCACAATGCAATATACTAAGTTAGTTCTTCCTTTACCTCAGTCTCACTGGTCCGTTTTTGGTTCTTACAGCAAGGGAAAGCACCCACTAGTCTTTTTGAACGAATTTTTTTCTTCTTTCCACGTGACGTAGTATTGACTCGGCGCGATGCTCGGAGCGCCATTACGGATTTAAAAAAAAATTCCAATTCATGGTTTGTTGTGTGACAGTGTGTTAGCTTTGGAATGAAAATATCATCATTGCTATTCAATATGCATCTTTCAGAAATGAAATGTGAGTTAGACTTTATTCTGGGTGATTTTTTTAATGAAAAGATTTGGTGTGACGTTCGGAGTTAATTCCCATCTCTCAGGAACTGGGATCGATTCCCGGTTCGAATGGTTGGGAGTCAATTCGGTTAAAGACCCAGTGACGCACCACGATTAAGTCCCTTGGGGTTTTTCTGGGTAGCTGTGACGCACATCCAAATTTCCCCAACTTGAAATTGAGGCTGCTCTTTAAACTGATCTTTCTGTTTGAATTTGGGGCCATATAAGGAATCAGACTTGGTCAAAACAAAGATTTCTTTCCAGTTATGAGGGAAAACATGTGAAACCCGTGATTTTGACACATGATCTGGTGGATCTTTAAGAACTACTGGGTGAGGTTTTTTTGCCCTTTAGAGTAACTGTTTCATATCTTGTTATTGCGTTTTTTTGGTTATTTGTTTTTGGGTCGTTGTTAACTGGATACCCTTTCAACGCCAGCTATTTTTTTATCTGAAAATTTACATCAAACTTACCTGGGAATAGAAAAGGTTTGTTTGCAATGTTGAAGATTCCTTTATTGTCCTCTGCAACTAGGGTTATTAACGCCCTTGACAGTGAGAGTGAATCCCTTGTTGGTCAGTGCTGACAAGGGCATTCACTCTTGCGAAAGGAAGCCATTTATTGGCCTCAAATAGGGTTATTGGCGAGAGTTATTCCCTTGTTTGGTCAGTGCTCAACCACCTTCCCCCACCCACCAAGGGCATTCACTCTTGCAAAAGGTGTAGATGTCATCAGATGAAGAGGAATAACTCTGATATGCTGGCTTTTGCTCTGACAGTCAAGAATTATATCCCCAGACCATTTTTCCCCACATTGACTCTATCAGTTGTCTTTTTATGTTATGATTTATACAATGATTTTTTCTTTAATCTTCTTGGGCAGTCATGGGGTTAAGAACAGTGACAGTGAAAGAGATTGAAGTGAGCTACGTGGTGGAGGTTTGCGCTGTAGGAGTGCTTTCGGATTGAATGTGTGATATTTGTTGGATGGCTGAATCGGGGTGATGTTTGTAAATATCACTTGCTTTATATCTTCGTATTATAATAACCAGTACTTAACATTAAATCAATAAATGCTTTTTACATCGGAGCAAGAAATAAACTAAACAAAACGAGTGTGTGTGTGTGTTGTGTGTGTGACTGACACAATACTACAGCTGGAAGAGTGACCCACGAAACCATTGATTCTGTGCCCTCAAACAATATCCATACGTTCACACAATTTTAACGCAAGATTTAATTGCAATCTTTCCAACACAAAGTTCATGCATGTACACACAAGTTTAACACCAAAAATAGTTATTTTTTGACAATCCTTTCCATGCAAAACTACACATTGGTGGGGTGGGGGTGGGGTTTAACCCTTTCACCGCCAACATCGCAATTATGGCCTGTTATCTGAAGACCTGATTTTCTTAATTTTGGGAGGTAAGGATAGGCCTTACTTTAAATATGTCACAGAAGAATCCCCAATATTACAGACAGAATGTTTTCTCTACCCAAGTAAGTTTAATGGACATTTTTTGCTGAAAAATGTCTGGCGGCGAAAGGGTTAAAGCTGATATTACTAAAAGGATTGATAGTACTACTACTAGTAGTACTGTCCAGCTTTCACCTGAAATTATCTTAACTCTCATTCCTTCCAATGATTCCTTCCAATTGTAAGCACATGCACACACACACACCTACATACAAAGACACACACACATGTATATACTCACTGAAATTCTATCTTAGGTTCTAAACCACACATACCTATCAAACCATCGTGAATGTGTACGAACTAAAACGTCAATCTCCTGGCAAAGGGGGTAATGGGAAAAGGAGCAATACAGTGGAACCTCCCTTATAAGACCTCCAAAAATCATCCACAATGAAGTCTTATAAGGGAGGGGTCTTATAAGGGAAGTAATTTGAATACTTACAAAGAAGAGCAATGTCTCAGAGAAGGTCTTATGTGGGAGGGAGTCATAATGGGAGGTCTTATAAGGGAGGTTCCACTGTACTAACATCTAGAAATGACAGCGCCTACACATTCAATACACAAAACTGTCACTTTTGCACTTCATGCAATAAAATTAAAAAAATAACACCACCACCACCCCCAAAACCCTAACAGGCTTCCTATTATGGTGGAGAGGAGTTAATTAGTTTTCCCCCTTTGTTCAACTTCCCATTACTATCGTTGATGTTAAAACTTCAAAGTGTTTCCAGTCGGAGTGGTAACCCTGCACACACCCCCTCCCCCCCCAAAAAAGTCCATAAAATTATAATCTCAGTGCATAGTATCAGGCCTCTCCCACTACTGATCACACACAGATACCCATGGGTGAAACTCCCAAAAATGAAAACTGAAAGGCAGGGGGGTCCAGGGACCCATGGCCCCGGCAGGGTACAGGGGCACAGCCCCTGTTATGATAAATAAGTACCTGTCATTAAATATCTACCTCTCGCATGCGAACTGTACCCATCTAACCCTAACCCTATCCCTAACCACGCAAAGAACCAAGAAATAGAGCAGGAGGGTGTAAATCTACATATTTGCCGAGAAATCGATGTACAAATCCATGCACTTTTAGTTTCGTAAAATTCACAATGGCGGACAAACAAACGATTCTGATTGGCTATGCTAGGACTACTTATCTCATAGAGGTAAAAATACACCGCCACACCCCGTCAGACGATTCAGGGGGGGCAACTTAAGAGAGATAACGAGCTAAAATGAGACAGAGACAGTTTGAGTCTGATAAGCCTCGTAAAATTATTATACTGCCTTTGTAAACTTCCAAGATTTTTTGTTGTCATTGATGAATTAAAAAAACCTGTAGTTCAGTTTTTGGTAAAATTAAAAATGCTGAAATCGGTGTAAAAATGAAAGAAGCACCTATTGATACCTGTACTGTTTTTTCTGATCAGCGGACAAAGTAAATGCAGCAAAGGGAAGATAACAAAGGCAGTGAAACTACGCCTTAAAATGGGTTGTATGACCAGCATCCTTTCAGCTTCTCAAAAATTACTCCCCATCCCCTCCCGTACCGCCCAAAAAACAACAACTGAAGAATGGTTGAAAGGCGATCAATTCCAAAGAGCTGAAAAGTGATGTTATTTTCAGCAAACGGAAATCAAACATTTCTCTCAAGTGCAAGCATATAAAGCACGTTAGTAGTGCTATGCTATGAAGTAGTCGTTTAGGAATGGTTCCTTCTAGCTTTGAATTCCTACATAACCTGCAGCTTTCCAACATTTGGCTAGGTTCTATTTATTATTTTCCTATTATAGTCCCGTCAACAGCTACGGTCATCTCAGGACTGTCACCGCGTAAAGTTTTACCACTTATTACAAAACACTCATCAATGTATCTTACCAACATTCAACAACCTGTAAACAAAACATACAGTACAATTCATAACATGACACCTCCATCATTGCACCCTATAGCACATAGGTCCACACAGTGCTGGAAGCGTTGAGCCACTCTACTCTATCGGATCCAGGTTTTAAAAAAACAGTAAAAAAGGATAACAAATACATACTAGTACAGTGATGATTCTAGAGCGCGTCCTGGGCGAAATTTACGCTGATGACGCCTAAATGAAAAGCCAGTGCGTCCCCTATGACGCTAGAAAAAAAATGCGGACACGTTTTTAAACCACCAGTGTGACATTACAAAATTGCACTGCTGCTTTGTATAGCCAGTAAGCCGGAAATGAATAATCCCCTTTCGCGCGCGCCATTGGACGTCAATGCTTTATCACGAGTTGAGTCTTATGAGTGGAGCGCGTCCGAGTGAGAAGATGGAGTAGTGAGAGGTCTGGTGCTGTGGCAATCATGAAGCGAACATCAACACTGTTTGATTATGCGTTCAAGTCATCCAAAACACCTAGTGTCTGACTTAGAAGAATCTGGCCAAACATCTCGATCTGTTGTGAATGAAGATACGGCTGCAGTAGAAGATTCGGAGCCAACATCCAGTGACAATGAACTTGAGATTGCTGACGCATGTGGCGATGGTCATGAGGTTCAAAACAAAACCAGTGCCAGTGGTGGTAGGCCTAATACTCACATCAAAACAAGAACCTTTCAGAAAGACTGGCTTATAAAATGGCCGTGGTTAGAAAACCGAGACGACGGCATGAGGTGCTTGTTTTGTATAACTGGGACCCCATTTTTTTACCATGAAGAGTCCCTAGGACCCTCTTTTTTCATCTTTAGGGGTCCTTGGACCCCCTTTTCTAAAAGTCTAGAATCATCACTGCTAGTAAGCTAAAATACATAAAAAAGGCTATATAAGCAAATATGCACTGCAGAATGGACAACAGGTGCCCACTCAATAAAAAAAAAACCCACTGGCATGTCATAAATTGTAAAAAGGAAAAACGTGGAAGGGTTTTATAGAAAAAATGCAGAATGGACCAATAAGGCAGAAAGCAAAAAAGAGAAAAGGCAGAGTCAAAGAGTGATAGAGTAGGGGAAGTTACTAGCATAGAACTTCCAGAAGAAGAAGGAACTATTTCTGCTGAAAGACCCCCGGTATCCCCACGGGAGGGCCCTAACCACATAAGCCAGCCTAAGCCGTTGCCCGCCTCCTACTACGAGGACGTGTGGTTGGACTTTAGGAGGCTGCTGGGCTCCTCTCCGTAAGCCCCCCCCACCATGATAGGTGGAATCCAGCTTCACTCACTTCCAGAAACGTACATCCCTCCCTTTCGAGCATGATTAAAATCACAGTTTCATTTCTAAAACACCACAACAAAAACAATATATAGGTTCATTTCATTGGATCAATTCCAACAGCACAGCAAGCTTTGATTCATCTACCCACACATCAAGCGGTTCAGTTCAGATCTCTCGTCAGTTAACGTCTACTTTTTCGAACCTACCTACATAGACACAGCAAGGACAGTAGAATAAGATGTCTTGTGTCTACTTGATAACCGTTTTATGTGGTTTTGAGATTTTGCAGGCGTTGACAACAAACTTTGCAGGCGATGTAGGCGTGGTCGATCTATGGGTCAGTTCTGTTTGAAGTAGGTGTGGTCAATCTTCTGGCAGAAGCTGGTCAGGTTGGGGAACTGCTGGATAACGTCAGCGAAGTGACCCTCGGGCAGACCGGTGGTCAGCAGGGTGAACAGGTGGCCAAACACCATGGCGTCCAACTCCGTGGGACTGGACAACACACAGAAAGGGGTACAATCATAATAATACAGGGCTCCCAGGGACCCCCATTTGGGGGTCTATGAAGTACTAAAATTCTAAAGGACCCTCTAAAACAATGTGTAGGGGGTCCCAGGGATGCACTAGAAACATTCTTCTTAGCATTCACAATGCCACTGGGACCCTCTATCCCGCCTCTAGGACCCTCTATACTGTAAGTGAAGGAGTCCATGGGACCCCTTGTTTTGCGGGGCGATTGGGAGCCCTGATAATAGTACATTTACATAGCACTTTACCTCCAATGAGCCCAAAGCACTTTACAGTCAAATGCTCATCAACAAGTAGACAACAAAAATAGTATTTAAGAATGACAGAAACCAGCAACAATGCTTGTACAAAGCAAAACACACACACCTATAAACATGGCTCATGTCACTGCCAGGCAGCAGGATTTCTCCCTGCTCTTATTCACTGAACTGCCGTGGGATTTTAACGCACACGGGTCAAACTTGCTTCAAGTCCCCATCCACAGCTAATACTAAAAGTAATAGTGTTGGTGGAATGCTACTTTTGAGTATTTATCAGGTGCGTACATAAAGAACGATAACCAGTAATTAAACTAACACTGACAAAAACTCACAACTCCTCTACACCACAAATACATGACAGTAGAAGAAAGGTGGCAGAGGGGCTAAGGACGTTTGCCTGCCAAAATCATTGAGTGACTGCAGTGTGAATGACCCGGGTTCGAATCCGGGCCTCGCACTTTTTTTCTGGAAAATCGAACGGAACGTCGACTCCTTCGGATGGGGACTTACAGCTAGCATGTAAAAATCCCATGACAGTTGAAAGTCGGTAAGAGCAAGTAGAAATCCTGCTCCCTGGTATAACCAAACTGATAGCTAGGTTTCCCAAGTCTGCCCCCCCCCCCCCCCCTCCTCACCATGCTCCCCCCCCAAATTTTTTTTTAAAAATTGGGTAGGCACTGTACTTGCGGCAACGTGCTCTCCGGGGGAGAGCAGCCCAAATTTTACAGAAATAAGTCTGCGACTAGAAATATACTAAACTACCATATACCAGAGCAGGTGCGGGGTCTCACCTGTCGCCGAAGAAGAAAGGTTGCTGGTCCAGTCTCTCTGACAGGGCTTGGCAGCATGTCCTGATCTCCTCACACACCTACATCAACATCAAATCAACACCATGTTGACAGCACGTCCTGATCTCCTCACACACCTACATCAACATCAATGGCATCAACATCAAATCAACACCATGTTGACAGCACGTCCTGATCTCCTCACACACCTACATCAACATCAACATCAAATCAACACCATGTTGGCAGCACGTCCTGATCTCCTCACACACCTACATCAACATCAATGGCATCAACATCAAATCAACACCATGTTGACAGCACGTCCTGATCTCCTCACACCTACATCAACATCAATGGCATCAACATCAAATCAACACCATGTTGACAGCACGTCCTGATCTCCTCACACACCTACATCAACATCAATGGCATCAACATCAAATCAACACCATGTTGACAGCACGTCCTGATCTCCTCACACACCTACATCAACATCAATGGCATCAACATCAAATCAACACCATGTTGGCAGCACGTCCTGATCTCCTCACACACCTACATCAACATGGCATCAACACCATGTTGACAGCATGTCCTGATCTCCTCACACACCTACATCAACATCAATGGCATCAACATCAAATCAACACCATGTTGACAGCACGTCCTGATCTCCTCACACACCTACATCAACATCAATGGCATCAACATCAAATCAACACCATGTTGACAGCACGTCCTGATCTCCTCACACACCTACATCAACATCAATGGCATCAACATCAAATCAACACCATGTCAGACCAGGCTAGAACACCAAGGCTACATCAAAATGTTATGTTTCTGCATAGTTATGCGAGGATTGTCTTTAGCCATGACAATCTCCCAGCAATAACATCATCAGTCTGCAAAATCCCCCGGAAGTCGGAGTGTGACTGCCCACGTGGCGGGGGTAATCAAAAACGGTCATGCATGTAATGTTCTCATCCCTAGCTGGTGCACTTGGTACCATAGTGTTCAAGTGCTTCCGCTGTTGGGATGATCCCTGGAGTCTTTTAGCCAGGGTATGCAAACAAACAAACAAATCAACACCATGTTTAGCGCCCCAGCAAATCTTACACAGCCATCACAGATGCTGCTGCCACATCAAATTTTTCTTAACCCTTTCACCACCAGCCACATTTCAGCAAAAAATTCCATTACATTTACCTGGGTAAAGAACAAAATCCATCTGTAGTAATACTAGTATTTGGGATTTTTCTGTGACATATATAAAATAAGGTCTAACCTTACTTCCCAAAACTAAGACAATATGGTCTTTGGATAACATACCCCGATTTGATGCTTTTAAGTGACATAGGTGTTAAATGACTGTGGTGCTAAAATGCGACATTGGCGGTGAAAGGGTTATGGCAGTAAGCGTGAAAAGAACAGATTTTGTTTTTTAAAGAAAGAAGAAATCCAGCCAAACGTCATCACTATCAGTAGTGAATCTCTTTATTATTCAATAGTTTTAGCAATGGACACACAAATTTTGGTTCATTCTCTCTCACACGCACACACACAAGCACGCGTGCACACACACACAGGGCAGGAAGAAAAAAAAAGCTTCTCTTTAACCCTCAAGTGTCTCATGCGATCTGTTTGCTGACGACTCCTCCCTCCACTCTAGTGCAGCTTGTTTATCCTCCATTCAAACCTCATTACAAACAGCTTTAACTGATGTTTCTGCCTGGTGTGACCAAAACCTGATGGTCATCCACCCTACAAAAACCAAAAGCATGGTAATTACTTCAAGACAAAAACATCAGAACGAACCTCTAAATCTCAAAGTTTATTTAAAGGATAACATCATTAACCAAGTAAAAGAGCACCGCGTCCTGGGTGTGATCATAGATGAAGAACTGAAGTGGCAGACCCATATTGAGAAGGTAGCACACAAGCTTGCACGTAGCCTATTCCTGCTAAAAAAACTTAGACCTTTCTTAGATACAGAGGAACGCAAATTATTCTTTCATGCCCACTGTCTCTCTCATGTCAACTATGCATCTGTAGTTTGGGATTCTACCGCCAAATGTCACCTATTAAAACTCAATTCTATCTACAAAAGAGCAGCTAAAATTATTCTTCCTGACGCAAACCTCACCACATCAGAAAAACAAGCAAAATTAAACATCCTTCCGTTAGATTCACAATTAAAGTACAACAAAGCAATCATCATGTACAAAGTGCATAATGACTTGGTCCCACAATACCTAAAATTATTAGTTACGCCGGCATCACATCGTTATGGTTCCAGCAACTACATTTTGCCAAACACTAGAATTGACAAATACAAATCAAGTTTTGCCTTCTCAGGTTCCTCAATTTGGAATTCCCTTCCCTCTGCCATTCAGTTATGCCCTTCCATCTCACGATACAAAAAGATGGTGCGGGCAAACATAATTTACAGCCCTGCTTAAATCCTGTGTCATTTTGAACGCACACTGTATAACTGTATTGCCTTGTGTACACCTACATGTGATATGCATGGTATATGTCAATTGAATGTTTACATCTCAGTTTTATGCTTTGTTTATTTGTTTGCCTTTAAACTGCTTGTTAAATGTGTTTGGATTGATGTTGCTTTCACCTCCTACTTGTCATCAATTATTTGTTTCACTATGTGGTTTTTTTTAATGTTTTTTTATATGTATGTATAAACAATGTATATGTGTATGAGAGAGAGAGAGAGAGAGAGAGAGAGAGAGAGAGAGAGAGAGAGAGAGAGAGAGAGAGAGAGAGAGAGAGAGAGAGTATACAAATGTTTTTTGTTTCTTAAATTTGTTTTTCTTTTATCCAAGGACAGATTGTAAGAATAGGCATCGCCTAAAATCTTTATCCTTGTCAAATAAAGTTTTCCAGTGTCCAGTGTCAATAAAGATAAATTTGACTTGACCACACACAGAGGCACACACATACACCTACTACCCTATCCACTTTCGGATGAGACGATAAACCGAGGTCCCGTGTGCCCATGCACTTAGCATATGTTCAACCCAGTGGCAACGAAAAAGTTGTCATTTGGTCAAAAATGTACCCTCCCCCCCCTCATCAGTCACACAAAAATTGCATGCCAAAACCAAAAAAATTGGGTGGCGCACCTCTGGCTGCAATGCGTTGTCCAGGTGGGAGCAACCCGAATTTCACAGACGCCTCTGTGACTATAAGGTACCCAATACCTAATACCTTAACATCACACAAATGCTCTTTAACCTGGGGCAGTGATTTCTTCCTCCATCTGTTGGAAGCTAGGCGAGCGTTGACCGGAGCTCTGTTTTCACAGGGGCAGAAAAAGACAAAGAAGAAGAAGAAATAGGAGGTGGAGAAGAGGCAGGAGAAGAAGAAGAAAATGAGAAGAAGCAGATAAGGAAGGACATGAAGAAAAAAAAAGGAGAAGAATGAAGGACAAAAAATTCTAGAAGAAAAAGATCATCCTCCGAAGTCAGAGTGTGGCTGCCCACGTGGCGGGGTAATAAAAAAAACGGTCTCACACGTAATGTTCTCATCCTTAGCCGTCGCATTTGTACCATTGTGTTCAAGTGATGCTGTTGGCTGTTGGGGTGATCCCTGGAGTCTTTAACTTTAACTTAAGCCAGGGTACGACAACCTAGAAGAAAAAGATGAAAAGCAGCAGAAGGAGGAGAAAGAAAAGGAGAAAGACGAGCCTCTACCTGGGGTAGCGTTTTCTCTTTCCACCCGTTAGAGGCTAGGCGAGCGCTGACCTCCCGCTGTTTCCTCAACGGTAGGATCCAGCTCAGGGGCCAAGGGTAGGGGCACCCGTAGCGAGGCTTGGTCACCTAACAGAGAGAAGAAAAAAATCACGTCATTATTTCGTTCGTTCACTCACTCGGAATGAACAGGGCTCATGGCCTGCACAACCGTTTAGGACGGATGAGCCCGGTCCGAGCCGAGAGAGTTTTGGAGAGGTTTTAATTTCTGGCGTGTAAACCAGCTTTCCAGAGTTATCAATAGTCTAATTTTAGTTTTTTCCCTTACGTTCTCTGTCTTGGAAGCAACCAATAAGCATTGCAAACTTCACTCGTGCATTCTTGGATCGAAAGGCTTTGTGTTTCAAGGTATTGGGAGCAGTGACATTGTGTGTGTGTGTGAGTGAGTGTGTGTGTATGCGAGTGTGTGTGTGAGTGTGTGTGTGTGCTACTTTGTATGTGTTGCTAATTAATTTCATTCTTCATTTCTTGACTACTTTCGTTGTCTGCGTGCTAATGAACACTTATTTGTAAAGCGCTTTTGGGTCATTCGAAGCAAAGCGCTATATAATATAAATGCACTATTACTGTTATTATCTTAGGACTCGAATGAGGGAAGCGCTGGACATGACTGCCTAACAATGCTACAAAATACTTCTTCTTTGTCGATAGATCAGTTTCCTGTCAATTATGAGCGCAGATGCGTCATGCTGTTGGTATACGCCTAACTAAGTCCGACTTCGGCTAGAGGAAATCTTTTTGAAAGTGCTTCTTGAGAAAAAAAGGAAGGAGAATGGATCGGTAAGGCAGAAAGATAATAGATGACAGTAAGCAAAGGGAAAAGGCAGAGTCAAAAAGAGTGACAGATTAGAGGAAGTTACAAGCACAGAACTTCCAGAAGGTGGGGAACTATTTATGCAAAAGACCCTCGGTATCCTCACGGGGATCTACAAGATAAAATGTCTGGTGGTTTTTGTTGGTATGGCATTTGCTAGTGGCATTCCACGTGGGAATACTGGAGGCTCTTTTGTAGAAAATAGTCACCCCACCTTCTGGAAGTTCAGGGCTTGTAACTTCCTCTAATCTGTCACTCTCTTTCACTCTTACCTTTTCCCTTTGCTTACTGTCATCTACTATCTTTCTGCCTTCACCGGTCCATTTAATTCTCCTCCTGCCTTTTTACAAGTAGCACTTTCAAAAAGATTTCCTCCAGCCGAAGTCCGACTTGCTGGGCCTGTTTCCTTAGTTAGGCGCATAATGACAGCATGACGCATCTGCGCTCATAATTGACAGGAAACTGTCTGAGCGCTCAAAGAAGTATCTTGTAACATTGTTAGGCAGTCATGTCCGGCGGTTCTCTTATTTCTGCCTTACTGGTCCATTCTCCTGTCTTCCCCCTGAAAGAAAAGGACCATTTATTGGTATCGATGCAAATATTTACCTCAATGGACACAGTCTCCTCCAGCCAAGCCAAGTAGAGCTGCCCATAGAAAAAAATAGCGATTTTCCTTCATAAACAGAAAGAACAATAAATTTAGCTAAAAAAGAAAAGTCTAATTCAAGGGTAGCAAAATCGGGTCTTTCCTGGTGTTGCAGTGTCTCCAGGATCAACCCACTATCCGTATTACCGTAAAAATTGGATTATAAGATGCACCTGTATGTAAGCCGCATCCCTTAAACTGACAAAATATTAGGTATTTATTCACATATAAGCCACACCAGTTTATAAGCCGCAGAGAAAATTGTATGGGCACAAACCAACACAAATATAGAAATTCTCAGACACTTTAAGCATGAGATTCAAATCTATTGATTACCTAAACTAGTTTTGAGTCTAAAGAAGCTCAAAATAGGCTGAAGAATGGGTCTAGGCCACTTCCCCACCCCCGGACACTTCCCCCCTGCCATTTCCCCCCTGCCATTTGCCCCCCGGCCATTTGCCCCCCTGTCCATTTCTTCTCCTCCACACAAAAAGTACAATAAAATGCAAACTTAGCTATGTGTACACACACACACACAAATTAAATTTAACTTATATTAAACTTTATTTATTTAAAAAAAAAAAATCTATTGAATTCTCAGTGCGCTCTCCCAGTTCCGTCGAGTATATATAGCCTTCATAGGCTCCTTCGACGTATTGATACCAGAACCAGAACTTACCAGGATGAAAAGTAGTCTTACAGACATGTTCAACAATTTCACGTTTCTGCACAGCTTTCCCCAACAGGCCATTTTTTTACCCATTCTGCTTGAAATCTACTCGGTTTTACACTTTTGGCAGTAGGCCTAGCGGCCTCACCTTCTGTGTCCGGTAAAATGTCTTTGTCACTGTCAGTATCACCTCCACTTG
Organism: Phymorhynchus buccinoides; assembly: GCA_017654935.2. Taxonomy (NCBI): domain Eukaryota; kingdom Metazoa; phylum Mollusca; class Gastropoda; order Neogastropoda; family Raphitomidae; genus Phymorhynchus; species Phymorhynchus buccinoides. The sequence goes on along the minus strand of CM065703.1, from coordinate 6,557,468 downwards.
CACCATCGGCGCCAGTTTCGGCAACAATCACATTCACTGCTTCACTAGGCCTAGTTTTTGCTGGACACGAAGCTGCTAGTGCTGGACTTTCTTCTTCTGTAGCACAGGTTTTGGCTGTCGAAGTGGGAGTGGAAGTACGTTTTTAAAAAAAAGAAAAATCCAACAGCGTCGCACACTTGCGTTTGGTCGCCATTTTACTTGGCGACAGGAAGCCCACAAAGTTAAACGCGCATTCATTGGCCGATCATGTTTACAATTGACAGTACTGACCAATGAAATTGCTTTTTATTTGCGCTGTTGGGAGAAGTTGATGCCCTGCTCGAGATGACTTTCTTGGTGGAAAAAACAATCGCGCATATCGCATGTTTGGAAGGCGGGCATGTAATTTTTTTTGCGCGCGCGGTCCCGCATGGATTTTTCAAATTTGCGGGATTTGTTTTAAAAATGCGTGAATCGCGCATCCTAGATGCAACTCTGTGTCTGTCTCTCTCTCTCTCTCTCTCACTCTCTTACATGTCCCCGAGTGTGTGTGTGCGCATGCATGTGTACACACACATGCATGCACGCACACATACATACACAGCCACACACAAAAACAAACATGCACACGCACGCATACACACACACACACAGAGGGTGTGTATGTCCAGGGGGGAAATGTCCGCCGTGAATGGGGGGCAAGTGTCCGGGGGAAAAATACCAGGGGGCAAGTGACCAGGGGGCAAATGGTCAAGCTGCTCATTCTTTACGCCATCTTCGGAAGAAGACAATTTTGTCAAAGCCTCCAACAAGGAATATTGAACACATCGAAATTTTGGTGACCAGGGGAGGAGATGTGTGTGTGTGTGTGTGTGTTTGTGCATGTCTGTGTGTGTGTGGTGCATGTGTGTGTGTGTGTGTGTGCATGTGTGTGTGTGGTGCATGTGTGATGTGTATGTGTGTGTGTGTGTGTGGTGCATGCATGCGTGTGTGTGTGTGCGCGCACATGTGTGTGCATGTGCGTGCGTGGTGCAAGTGTGTGTGTGTGTGTGTTGCATGTGTGTGTGTGTGTATGCACGCACATACATGTGTGTGTGCATGTGTGTATGTGTGTGGTGCATGCATGCATGTGTGTGTGTGTGGTGCATGCATGTGTGTGTGTGTGCATGCGTGCACATGTGTGGGTGTGTGTGTGCGTGTGCGCGCACATGTGTGTGTGTGCATGTGTGTGTGTGCGTGTGTGTGTGTGTATGCGTACCCATGTGTGTGTGCATGTGTCTCTGTGTGTGGTGCATACATGTGTGTATGCGCGAACATGTGTGTGTGCAAGTGCGCGTGCGCACGTGTGTGTGCGTGCGTGCGTGCGTGTGCTTACCTCAGCGTTGACCAAGATGTTCTCTACCATGGCCATGTAGGCCCTCATCTCAGATCTCTGGGTGTCCGTCAATTCTGCCGTCAAGTTGAAACCCTGCACCACAAAGATAAATTCACTGTGACCAACAGGGCTCCCAGGGACCCCCATTTGGGGGTCTATGAAGTACTAGAATTCTAAAGGACCCTCTAAAAGAATGTGCAGGGGGTCCCAAGGATGCACTATAAAAATTATTTTTAGCATTCACAATGTCATTGGGACCCTCTATCCCTCCTCTAGGACCCTCTATACTGTAAGTGAAGGAGTCCCTGGGACCCCTTGTTTTGCGGGATGATTGGGAGCCCTGACCAAATTACCATTATGATACATTTATGTTATTAGCCACTGATCACCACAAATGAAATATGTTTATAAAATGTTACATTTAAAAAGAAGTTTACTATCATTTTCTGACTATAAGGCGATATTTTTTTCTCCAATTTCAATCTACGCGCCTAATATACGAGAGCGCCCTATTTGTGGACAGACACGTGAGAAGAGGGAGGCAAAGATCGCCCTGCACTGTACACTAGACATCGAAAGTGTTCACGAATCGCTGATATGATTCACAGTAGCTTTTCTCAGCTCCTTTCAGTTCATGCCTTTTGTTGACACTCGTCACCAGCATAAACCAATTTAAAGTGTTTTATCCATTAGGCTTACATTGTTTTATGGTGGCATACCACTTGTAAGGTCTTTTCCTATCCCTAACCAAAATCAATGATAAGAATATTTGTCGCTGTTAAAAGAAATAACTTGAAACAAATAGCTCTCTGTGGAAAACTGAAAGGAGCTAGAATGAGAGGAATTAGTGTACTGTAGATTTTAAATGCTTAAAAAATCCCTATTATCGTCCAATATACCGTCCAACAGATGCTACAACCCTTCATTGGATGTAAAAAGCATTGTTGTACAGCTCAAAATGCCATAATTCTACCAGTTTTCGCAAAGAAAAGTGCAAAAACACAACAGGAAGTCGCACAAACGGAACTTCGCTGATTTGAAAGGGGAGCCTACTCTCGTTTATGACCACAGTAATGGCGGTCGGCAAGCGTTTACCGGACGTGTACAGACTTTGAATTTTGCAAGGTTCAATCGCCTTATGAACGAGGGCGCTTTTTTCTTGCTTTGTTTTCTTCAGATTTTTCTTGAAAATTGCCCTATTTGCCTTAGACACACAAGCGCCTAATGCAGACCTGTTTACCCACTATACAAGTCTTGAGTAGTCCGGATAGCTGAAATGAGTAGTTTTGGGCTAAAAATGTGTAGTTTTATTCATTAAACCATCAACCAATGTTCACTGAAAATGAGTAATTAGAGCATTATTTTCAATTTTGAAGAGTAGTAGAGGTCCAAATTGAGTAGAATACTACTCGAAAAGAGTAAACAGGTCTGCTAATGGCCCGAAAAATACGATATATTCAGAGCTTCAGATTGTTGATAGGCCCGGGTCATTGACCCACATTGATGGTGATTTGACCCCTCATTCTGTGCACCCAGGAGTCATCTGCTCTAAATTTTAAGTTTAACCCGCAGCCAACGTCGCATTTTTGCACCACAATGATTGAACACCCATGTTAGTAAAAACCTTGAATTCAGGGTCTCTTATCCCATTATAATTGTGTTCTTCATTTGGGGAGTTAAGGACAGGCCCTTTCTTAAGCATGGAGTAAAGGAATCCCCAATATTTCAGACAAAATACTTTCTTTACCGAACGTAAGTTTATCGGATAATTTTGGATAAAAAATGGCTGGCGGTGAAAGGGTTGATACTACAGTGACACATTAATTTGGAAATTGACCCATCATCTTTTGTAATCAGGGACCATTTGACCCACAAAGTTTGAAGACAATCTGAAGCTCTGTATATTGTATATTGTATATATGAGCCTGGAAAAGCTGTTTAACACTGACAAAAATCCCCATTTCAAACAAACAAAAATTTCAGTTGCTGTTAAGCCAAAACGAGAGACTGGATTTGATTTCTTTTTTTTGTCCTGAACTTAGTTAAAGTTGCTAGTCCATCTTGAGTCTAAACTCGGAAATAAACTGCATCTACTTCACGATAATTTATAAGGGTTGCCATCCTTCTGATCTTCTAGTTCTTACCAAACAGATCTGCTACCACTATGCTTTGCAAAACCTAAATATTTTAAAAGATGTCATATCAAGGCAAACAACAGCCAAACTCCTAAACACTCAATACTGACAAATGTGACCCAGCACCACGAAAGGGACATTAAGTGTCAAACTGACCATCCTGAGAAAAGCATATAGTTGAAAATTTCAGACCATTCTCTTTGTAATGAGACAAGAACCATTCTTGTATCTTTTTCTGTGCCAGAGTTATGAGCATTTAAAATTGGTAGGGTGAGTTTCGGTTATTTTGCGAAAACAGTCCAAAGTCTAGCCTAGCTGTAGGCATTGACCTACTCGTTTTAAAGCATTTCTAAGAGGAATAAGAGACCATATGAAAGATTATCCTTTATAGATATGAAAGATAAGATGCTAGAGAACACAAAAGTACCCCAAACCCAAAATAGATTTTAAATGAGATTTGTGACTTTTCAAGCCTGCTGAGAAAGTAGCTGAGCGACTTGATGTCCATTTCGTGGTGCTGGGTCACAAATGCTCTGTGGGAACTTTTTGTGACAGTAGTGGGCTATTTAAAATGCATCTCTACGATTTTAGGATGCCGAGCATTTATTTTTATTTTTAAAAAGGCCCTTCATTGCTAGTCAGACTAGCTTTAAGTCCCCATCCGAAGGACTAGACGTTCAGTTCGATTTTCCTGTCGAACTAGAAAGGGCGAGGCCGGGATTCGAACCCGGGTCACTCACACTGCAGTCATGCATTACATTTGGCAGACATCTGATACCTTTCTCCCAATTTTGTAACTTGTAACAATATAATGTAATTGCTCCTTTTGTTATGTAGTTGTTGGCTTACCATGGCTAAAAGACTCCAGGGATCATCCCAACAGCGGGAGCACTCGAATACTATGGTACAACTTTTAAGTGCATCAGCTACAGATGAGAACATTACGTGTATGACCGTTTTGGGTTACCCCGCCACATGAGCAGCCGGGGGACTTTTGCTACGTAATCTGCGCTAGTCACTACTGACTGACCCTGGCATTGACAAAGGCAATGATGGGGTCCAGTTCTGACACCAGGAAAGCTCCCACATGGATGAAAGGCACTTTGCCTAAAACACACATCATCATTGTCATCATCATCATCGTCATCGTCATCATCATCACAATCATCAATTCCAACAGCACGCCTGAAGCACACTGTGACACATCATCATTGTCATCATCATTATCATCATCACCACCATCATCAGTTCCAACAGCACGCCTGAAGCACACTGTGACACATCATCATTGTCATCATCATTATCATCATCACCACCATCATCAGTTCCAACAGCACGCCTGAAGCACACTGTGACACATCAGCATTGTCATCATCATTATCATCATCACCACCATCATCAGTTCCAACAGCACGCCTGAAGCACACTGTGACACATCATCATTGTCATCATCACTATCATCATCACCACCATCATCAGTTCCGGCACCAGAAAAGCTCCCACGTAGATGAAAGGCACTTTGCCTCAAACACACGTCATCATCGTCGTCATCATCATCATCGTCATCATCAGTTCCGACACCAGAAAAGCTCCCACATGGATGAAAGGCACTTTGCCTCAAACACACATCATCATCGTCATCATCATCATCATTATCATCGTCGTCATCATCAGTTCCGACACCAGAAAAGCTCCCACATGGATGAAAGGTACTTTGCCTCAAACACACATCATCATCGTCATCATCATTATCATCGTCGTCATCATCAGTTCCGACACCAGAAAAGCTCCCACATGGATGAAAGGCACTTTGCCTCAAACACACATCATCATCGTCATCATCATCATTATCATCGTCGTCATCATCAGTTCCGACACCAGAAAAGCTCCCACATGGATGAAAGGCACTTTGCCTCAAACACACATCATCATCGTCATCATCATTATCATCGTCGTCATCATCAGTTCCGACACCAGAAAAGCTCCCACATGGATGAAAGGCACTTTGCCTCAAAAACACACATCATCATCGTCATCATCATCATTATCATCGTCGTCATCATCAGTTCCGACACCAGAAAAGCTCCCACATGGATGAAAGGCACTTTGCCTCAAACACACATCATCATCGTCATTACCATCGTCGTCATCATCAGTTCCGACACCAGAAAAGCTCCCACATGGATGAAAGGCACTTTGCCTCAAAGTCAAACACACATCGTCATCCACCTCATCAGTTCCGATATCAGAAAAGCCCCACTGCCAAATAGCAGAGGGGATGGCTGCTATTCCGGTGGACTGGGCTACAATTTGCTTAAAGAGAAGCCCTGCCCAGGGTGCATCCCCGCTCTCTCGGCCAAAGGGATTTGAGAACGAGAGTTGGTGTGGGGAAGGTCCCCAAAGGCCAACCCATCCCATTGGCTGCAGCACTAGAGCCAGTGCAAATGCCCTCCATGAAAGACTAAGCTGTACCAAAAAGCCTGAATATATTATATACAAAGAGTGATTAATCCGCAGCTGACTGAAGCCGTTTTTTTTTACTCCCACCCTCTCACCTACACTACAGGTGGGGATCATTGTGAACTCACTCACTGCTTACTGTTACCATACTTAACACTTCCCACCTTTTCACCTTCCAGGTGGGCAGCAAGAAAGTTGGCTTTTCTTTGTAAGGTTGGTAGGCTGCGAAGTGATCACTCTTTTTGCGACATTTAGGCTTTTTGAGGACCGCCCTGTACTACGAATAGTATGATAATTGATATTCCAATACTGTATAAAATCATATACAGTACGGCTCTCATTTACTATTGGCCCATGTTTTGCAGGTTAGCACCGCATACCTGAGGGTGACATCTCCTCAGCATTGGTCCTGACATCCACCCTGAAGTCCAGCCCGCACATGTGCAGGAACGTCTTCACGCTCAGACAGTTGGCGTAGTCTGGGAACGTTATCTGCTCCACTGAAACACACAGTTAACCCCTTGTCTGCTGGGAGAAAAATTAAGAAAAAAATATACATTTAAAAATAAAATTGTCAAATGGAAAGGACAACTGTTAGAGTCAATCTGGCAAAATGGTCAGGGGATATCACCCTCCTGACTGTTTAAAACTATATGTATCCCAGAGTTATTCCCCTTCATCTGATGATGTCATCATGGTGCTATATGGCAGTCAAGGGGTTAATATGACTTTTCATTTTTCAAACCCCACAAATAAATCATCCAGTTGAACTTTGTTTGAACTTTGTTTGTGGAGTTCATCGCAGCATTCAATTTCAGTAATCTACAATACAAACACACACACAAAATAATACCGTATTTTATGGACTATAAAGTATCATAAGACGCACCTGACTAAAAGGCGCACCCCCCAAATTTAACACAAAATTCAGATCTTGTTACTCTATTTTCTTACTACATTGTTAGTCACATAAAGGCGCAGGGGTCTCAGCCTGGGGGAAAAGTATCGCCTTGTAGGACTTCCGGAAAATATGGTAATATAACTTTCTTTTTTTCTTCCAAACTCCACAATATACATAACGCAATTCAGCTTCGTTGGTGGAGTTCATCGCAGCTAACTTTGCGTTCAATGATCTACAAGTACAACAAATGATTATTCCTTATGAATGTTAAAATCCTTAAAATAAAACTTCAAACAAAATACAGAGCTAAAAAATTGAAGCATCAAATCAATCGCAAACTTGAGTAGTAGCATTACACCGGGATTGATATTTGATAATGTAACTATCAGTACCTTTTAAAAAAATATTCATCTCAAACAACAGTAAGCATCAGCGATTCAATCACAGACTAACTAGTACCAGTAGTACCGTTCTTTAAAAAAAAAATCAAACCTGACTGAAAAAGCAAGCATCACTCACAAATATATGGTTCTACCATGATTAACTGACCTTAAAATCAAATTAAGGCCAAAAACAAAAATAGGTTGGCTTCCTGTTTCCTGACCAACCCTAGTTTTTAGCCACTGACCCTAAACTTTCTTTTGACGAATGGGAAAAAGAAAAAGAAAGTAAGGAGCAAACAGAAACATAAAACATCATAAGTGCAAAAGCATACACTGTTTTGTTTTATTAAAGTATATATAAATATATTCACACACATGGACCGAACACAAGTTTTTAAAAAAAAGCAAAACAAAAAGCGGCTTAGCCTAGTAGTAGTACCTACCTACCCTATTTTTCAAACTGATGAAGGGGGGCCTAATGAGTACATTTACTGCAGTTGTAGAATTCCTTCAGAACAATTCAGCAAACCTTGTTTAAAACTCAGCTAGAAGTCTGTTGTGAAAATGTGCTCAATCAATAAAATGTGCTCAATTTTATAAAAATGACACAATTAACTCAATGATCACAAAAATACTCAGGGGTGGGTTTTCAATTCAACATGAGCAAATATATTGTTTTAATACTTTTATCATGAGTTGATTTAAATCACCCTTTCAAAATTTGGATTTAAAACATGTTAATAGTCATAAATACACAATGATGACAAGCACTAAGTTAAATACCTTGATACTGTTGATACAAGCACACATCCTCTGGCCAGGGCTCTGTCGCTGGAAAGAGAACAGACATTTTCATTTCACTGTTTTCCGCAGTGCCAATGTACTGATCTGAATTTAACCTCGATCTGAGTTTGTGACTTTGTCTTTTTGTTTTACCGTGCATGAGCAAAATCAATCAATCATGTCACTTCCTCCAATCTCAGTTAGTCAGCAGTTCAAATTTCGACAGAGAAACTGAGTGAGTGACTGAGTCAGAGAGAGAGAGAGAGAGAGAGAGAGAGAGAGAGAGAGAGAGAGAGAGAGAGAGAGAGAGAGAGAGAGAGAGAGAGAGAGAGAGAGAGAGTGTGTGAGAGAGAGAGAGAGAGTGAGTGTGTGTGTGTGAGAGAGAGAGAGAGAGAGAGAGAGAGAGAGAGAGAGAGAGAGAGAGAGAGAGAGAGAGAGAGAGAGAGAGTGTGTGTGTGTCACACTCAAACACTGTGTGTGGGGGGGGGGGGGGGGAGTAAAGTCAGAATGTTTAAAAATGCTGCAATGCAGGGGTCTAGGAACTGTGTACACCAGCATACTTTTTGATGCAAACAACAGCAGGCCTGTCAACCCCCAGATAAGCAGCTAGACTGTCATGCACATCGACTTCTTGATGGAAGTACATGGCCGGAAATGCTTCTATAGACTGTAGTCAGGCACGGCAGCTGAGCCGCTCTGTACATACATAACTAAGATGATTGGTTTGCGTCAATTGAAAGCAGAATTTTATGGACTTCAGCGGAAGGGCAGAAGAAATGGGCAATTTTCACAATTTACCCCAGCCATCAATAACGATAATCTGAGAAATTCCGCTCAAAGCTCTGTGTGTGTGTGTGTGTGTTTGTTTGTGTACAAGTACGTGTGTGTGTGTGTGTTTGTGTCATACGTGCATACATGTGAGTTTTATTAATAAAACTATTTTGCATTAATGAATTCAAAAATCTTTTGGACGAAAACCCAAATTTGAAAACAAAATTTAAATGTTTTGATGAATAAAAAATAAAATAAAAAAGCCATTCTCTTAAAGATTTATCTTTTTATTAGTTTTAAGAGATGCAAACCACTAAATAAATTTTGTCAAGTCAAATTCATCGAGAAGGGGCGTAATAAGGTCCGAGAGGCCTATGCATAGCCCTACATCAGTACATCACCTACCTAGTGGAATTCCCCAGGGAAGTATACTTGGTCCTATTCTATTTACTATATTTATTAATGATCTGCCAGATAATGTTATTAGTGCTTGTAAAATTTTTGCAGATGACACAAAAATCTATAATAGCTCATCTTGCAGTACCACTTTACAAAATGACATTTACTGTTTGCAGGATTGGTCCGATACCTGGAATTTATATTTTAATGTATCAAAATGTGGTGTGTTACATATTGGTAAAAACAATCAGAATGTTGAATATGAAATGAGACTCAATGATGGAATTCAGCAGATAAATACTGTCACAGAAGAGAAAGATTTGGGTGTTACCTTTGATAACAAATTATCATTTGATCCTCATATACAGAGAGTGGTGGGCAAGGCAAACCAGATGTTGGGAATTATTAAAAGAAGTTTCACTTATCTTGATAAAGACACTTTTCTAAAAGTAAAACTATATAAATCTTTTGTAAGGCCACATCTGGAATATGCTAATGCTATATGGTGTCCTTTTTTGAAAAGGCAGTCTAATCAAATAGAAAAAGTTCAAAGACGGGCCACAAAACTGCTAAAAGAATGTAAAAACATGTCATATATTGAAAGGCTAAGACACCTAAACTTACACTCTCTTAAGGGTAGGAGGTTGAGAGGCAGCCTTATACAAACTTATAAGATCTTCCATGGTATTGATGACATCAATTTTGAAACTTTCTTTTCTGTTCCACAATTTAACATCACGAGAAAGTCAGAAGGCAAAATCTTTATTAGATATTGTCAAAGTAATAGAAGAAAATTTTCATTTTCTTATAGAGTTGCTGTTCATTGGAATGAACTAAGTACTAACATCAAGTTTGCAACTAATATTAACACCTTTAAAAATCTTCTGGATTCCAGTCAGAAATTTCAGAGTCTTTTTAATGATTTTGACTGATTGTCTTTCAAAAACTTGCTCAGACCCAAAATAATTTTTGCAACGTCATTGCCAAAGAGGGGACGTTATATAGGCCGCGAGGCCTAGGCTTGAGAGCCTGTCCCTACTACTACTACTACTACTACTACTTACTACCTACCTACCTATTTTGCGTTCTTCAACTTCTTGTGCACACGCTTCAATTGAAGCCTACTCTCATAATTAAAATCAAGTGGTGACTGTTAACTCTAACCAAAAGGAAGGACGCATTGAGAGGCTGCAAGGCCTGGTCGTCCAAATACCTGACCTGACCTGTCACTTGAGTTTGACTTTCAGTTTCACTTTGAGACTTGTTTCACGTTTGTCAAAGTCGGAAAAACAGTCGTCTTGTTCAACAGCTAAAACGACGATCTGAAAAATGACAATTTTGCAAAATGAACTAAATGTCACACAAAAGAATCCTTAAATTAACTGTATGTGCAAAAACGGAACGCTGTAACGAAACAAACCCCCAATTTCAGCCTGAAAAGCGTCCACAACCAACGGTGAAGCTGCCATATCGCCCGCCATGACCTTTCATCTATCTGGCACTTCCGGTAGTTGTTCTACACATCAATTGATGACGTCACTGACATCGGTGTGGGGTGTGGTAGCACGCCAATAATGAAAATGCTAATAGCTGTGTAGTAAAATAATGTATTTATAAACAAACATTCACATTGCCTCTATCCCACCCCTTTCCCCTTTACAGAGATGGGTCATAAAGACCCACCTCCGTCGAGTACATAGCCTTCATAGGCTCATTGGACGTAATGATACCAGAACCAGAGCCAGAACCAGAACCAGAGTGGGGGGTGGGGGTGGGGTGTTACAGGGGTTCTTGACCCCTCGTTGGATCCCTCCATGACTAACTGATCCGCCCCTGCTTCTGTTTCTGTTTCCGTGTCTGGATACGTCGCAGACTGCGCCACTTTTGACGATAAATCGCGACGGAACTTGGAGGACGCATGAACCTAACAGAAAACATAAAAGGAGAAAAACTAACTTGACTAACACACACGCGCGAAAATAGTGTTTTACGTCCTCTTGGTCTGAATCAGACACATATGGGACATTTGTAAATACAAATATGGTGGGAACAATACTGGAGGCAATGCCCGGAGGCAGTACGAAACCAGTAAAGTCCCGATTTTTTAAAATTAATACAGGTAGGTGTAGCGGTAACCACGCCTCGGTTAAACCTCATCGGCTATGGCACCGCTACAAGTACTTTTATATGACTAACACACACACGATTAAACAAAAGTCTTCTTGCGATACTCACACTGAGGATTAGGGGCTGTGCAGATT
>CM065703.1:6526021-6541021 GCA_017654935.2 Phymorhynchus buccinoides | reverse complement strand
CGAAGGTTCAAAATGTGAGTGTATTGAGTCACGCTCCTTGGTGGAGGTTTACACCGAAGGTTCAAAATGTCCTTCAGGCAGTGAATTTATTGAGTCACGCTCCTTGGTGGAGGTTTGCACTGAAGGTTTAAAATGTCCCCCAGGCAGTGAATTTATTGAGTCACGATCCTTGGTGGAGGTTTGCACCAAAGGTTCAAAATGTCCCCCAGTGCCTTTATTGAGTCACGATCCTTGGTGGAGGTTTGCACCGAAGGTTCAAAATGTCTCCCAGTGTCTTTATTGAGTCACGTTCCTTGGTGGAGGTTTGCACCGAAGGTTCAAAATGTCCCCCAGTGCCTATATTGAGTCACGTTCCTTGGTGGAGGTTTGCACCGAAGGTTCAAAATGTCCCCCAGTGCCTATATTGAGTCACGTTCCTTGGTGGAGGTTTGCACCGAAGGTTCAATATGTCTCCCAATGCCTTCATTGAGTCACGTAAGATCATTGGTGGAGGTTTGCACCGAAGGTTCAAAATGTCCCCCCCAGTGTCTATATTGACACCCCCCACCCCACACTTAAAACTTTATTGTATTAGTATGACGAGATGGTTTTATTAATATTTTTATTTTTTTTATAATTTATCTATGTTCCTTATACAGTTATTTCCCCTTGTTGCATTCTCTTTTCTGTATTGTTTTGATATTTATCTATCTATTTATTTGTTATTTATTTACTTGTTTGTTTGTTTGCAGAGAGACAGAAATGGAAACGCAGAGAGAGAGAGAAGGGGAGAGAGAGAGAGAGAGAGAGAGAGAGAGAGAGAGAGAGAGAGAGAGAGAGAGAGAGAGAGAGAGAGAGAGAGAGAGAGAGAGAGAGAGAGAGAGAGAGTTCAGACTTCAGATACTTTATTTTACAAGGATAAGAGTTTAGGCTGGGCCTATTCTTCCATTCTGTCCTTGGTTCTAAACATGCAACACGTAACTGATACTCTAAATGAGCATAGAGACAAATAAAAATCAGAGAGAGCGAGAGAGAGAGAGAGAGAGAGAGAGAGAGAGAGAGAGAGAGAGAGAGAGAGAGAGAGAGAGAGAGCGAGAGAGAGAGTGTGTTTGTGTGTGTGTGTGTGTGTGTGTGTGTGTGTGTGTGTGTGTGTGTGTGTGTGTGTGAGAGAGAGAGAGAGAGAGAGAGAGAGAGAGAGAGAGAGAGAGAGAGAGAGAGAGACAGACAGACAGACAGACAGACACACACACACCACACACAAACACTAACACACACGTACGCATACACACACACACACACCACACGCATACACACACGCGCGCACGCACGCACACACACACTCACTCACACACACACGCACACGCACGCACCTCACTCACTCACGCACGCACACGCACACGCACACGCACGCACGCACACACACACACACACACACACACACACACTCAGACTCAGAGACAGACAGAAAATATCTCGTTCTGTTTGCGAAGTACCTCTGTTCTTAAGAAGAGAGAGAATGAAAGTATATTTTGTCTTTCGCTCGATTGAAGCCATTACTCTTTCACTCAATCTATCATCCTTTGTCAGTGGACACCCCCTATCCTCGGCCCTACTCCTCTTCTAACTTTTCTCTTCTTTCTCTCCCTCACTCTGTCTCTCTCTCTTCTCCCCCCTACCCCACCCACCCCTCTCCCTTTCGTTCGCATGGGTGTGTGTGTTTGCGCGCGCATGTGTGCATAACAGAGAGAGAGAGAGAGAGAGAGAGAGAGAGAGAGAGAGAGAGAGAGAGAGAGAGAGAGAGAGAGAGAGAGAGACAGACAGACAGAGAGAGACAGACAGACAGACAGACAGAGACAGAGAGAGAGAGAGGGGGGGGGGGGGGGGGGCGGGGGAAGCCGCGGAGAGAGTGACCCGGTGTGTATATGTGTGCGTACGATGTTCAAAATGTCCCCCAGTGCCTATATTGAGTCACGTTCCTTGGTGGAGGTTTGCACCGAAGGTTCAAAATGTCTCCCAGTGCCTTCATTGAGTCACGTAAGATCCTTGGTGGAGGTTTGCACCAAAGGTTCAAAATGTCCCCCCAGTGCCTATATTGACACCCCCCACCCCCCCCACACTTAAAACTTTATTGTATTAGTATGACGAGATGGTTCGATTAATATTTTTAATTTTTTTATAATTTATCTATGTTCCTTATACAGTTATTTCCCCTTGTTGCATTCTTTTTTTTTATTGTTTTGATATTTATCTATCTATTTATTTGTTATTTATTTACTTTGTTTGCAGAGAGACATAAATGGAAACACAGACAGAGAGAGAAGGGGAGAGGGGGAGAGAGAGAGAGAGAGAGAGAGAGAGAGAGAGAGAGAGAGAGAGAGAGAGAGAGAGAGGGAGAGAGGGAGAGAGGGAGAGAGGGAGAGAGAGAGAGAGAGAGAGTTCAGACTTCAGATACTTTATTTTACAAGGATAAGAGTTTAGGCTGGGCCTATTCTTCCATTCTGTCCTTGGTTCTAAACATGCAACACGTAACTGATACTCTAAATGAGCATAGAGACAAATAAAAATCAGAGAGAGCGAGCGAGCGAGCGAGCGAGCGAGAGAGAGAGAGAGAGAGAGAGAGAGAGAGAGAGAGAGAGAGAGAGAGAGAGAGAGAGAGAGAGAGCGAGCGAGAGTGTGTGTGTGTGTGAGAGAGAGAGAGAGAGAGAGAGAGAGAGAGAGAGAGAGAGAGAGAGAGAGAGAGAGAGAGAGAGAGAGAGACAGACAGACACACACACACCACACACAAACACTAACACACACGTATGCATACACACACACACACCGCACACACCCACGCGCACGCGCACACACACACACTCACTCACACACACACGCACACACGCACGCACCACACTCACTCACACACACACTGTCACGAAATCCCCCGCTCGATCCTGATCAGAGATCGGGAGAGGGAAATCGCGAACCCCGAGGAGAGTCTCGCACGCCCAGACAGACAAACTCACAGGAGAAGGCACACGCGCACACCAGAAGTACAATACAAAACAAGACTATTTATTATAAGCAAGCACACACACACACACTTACACGATTCAATACACTCAATGTTTAACAAATTATCTACACAATATACATGGCATTCAAAAGTTTGTCCAAAGAATAAACTAAAGCCGGCAACTTAACTGAATAACTAAAAGAGAGTTTGTAAGCAGAAACACAAAATTGAAGGGAAAAACGACGAAAGGGCAGACGAAGAAAAGAAGTCCAACAAAAACAGCAGAGCGTCCGAAGAAGAAGACAAGGGGGAAAACAAAAGTCAGTAGAAAAACTGCTCCCCCTCCTGGGGCAGGCTACAGCAGCAGAAACAAAAGATGAGAGACGGCAGAGGTCGCCCCCAGACTCCTCAACAGGAACGTCGAAGCCTGGCCCGAACGCACAGACAGGCCCACAGATCGGGCCTAACACGGGGCCAGACAGAAAGGCGGGCGGCCTCTCACAGCCGGAAACGGAGAAAAGAGCGGTTGACCGGGCGGTCAACCAGGCAGCAACAGGTCAGGTCAGGTTCAGGCTCAGGCTCAGGACTGTAGGAAAAACCAAAACAAAAACCTGGTTTTGAACACCCAGAGTAACAACAGTTTTGTGTTTACCCAAAAACAAATTCCCCAACAGTCCTCTTCAGGGATGTAAAAACCCACCCTCTTTAAACTTGGTTCTCTCCAAGAACCCCAAAACGCTGAACAACACTTTCTTTACAATCCTTTTCACACGACTCAGTCTAGGGGTAATATTTCATCAAAAAGGATTAACTAAAAGGTTTCACTTTTTCTGGAACAACAAGGCTTTCATACATTTAGAAAATTCTAGCCTTTCAAATACAAAAATTAACAATTACATTCTTCTGAAAATTTCACAGCTTTTCAGGTACAAGAATGGACACTTAAATTCTTCTGAAAATATCACATAAAATTTCACCACCAAAAATATGTCCTTTCCATTCTCATTTCTTCCAGAAGGCGGACGAACTACAGGCAAAGAATGTATTTCCCCAAAATAGCATTCACAATGTACTTCAAAAGGTCAAAAAGCCTTGAAAACATTAATTACACTTTCTCTCAAAAATAAAAACAGAAACGGTGATGAACGCTTTACAAAGCCCCTATCAGCATAGCTAGAAGCGCGACTGGAATAACCCTCTGTTATCCAGCTCTCCGCAGAGTCTCTTAATACCTAATTAAGCTAGGACGATGACCGCGAGGCTAAACATAGGTCGCGAGGCTAAACATATACCGCAAGGCTAAACATAGGCCGCGAGGCTAAACATAGGCCGCGAGGCTAAACATATACCGCAACAAGGAATAATGCGCGCGCGTGCACGCATTTAGGATTCTGAATCTCTGTGAACTCAAATACGCTTTGCACCGAAAAACGATTTGCACGGCCTAAACACACAATGGCGAGCCAAAACATTGATTCAAAAATATGTGCCGAGTTCAAGTACCAAATTCTACGACCGGCAAAAACCTATCCAACTGACAAGTCATGACCCAGCCAGTCAGTTCCTTAGCCCCTTATGCAAAAATCAAGAAAATAATAAGAAAATGAACCAAAGAAAACGCACACAAATATACATGTTAGCAAACCTATAACTAGCTATTCTACATTGTTACGCACGCGTTGTTGTACGAGTTTTAACGGGATTAATACTAATTTTATGCAGCTACTGACCAAACTTCCAAGTGGCGGAATGAAGAAGAAGAATCCTCCCCACAAGACAGTCGCAGCTCTGGTCTCGCCAAGGGCTCGGGGTAAGCGCGAGCAGGTGGAAGGGGTTCCGGACCGGCCACAGCTTTCTTCCAGGACTCCAGTGAACGCCAGGGACGATGACGGGGAAGGGAGGACAATGAGGAACCAAATAAAAAGGGGTGAAGATGGCGATGAGGATGAAGAGGAGAAACGATGTCAGCCGAAGCTCTACAGCTTCGCTATCCCCACGTCTAGGACTCGTGCAGGATAAACAATTGATAACAGGATCCTTCAGGGACGTGGCCCTCACCACACCTCAGCACTGGGCGGCCGTAGGTGGACAGAACGATGAAAAGGAGAAAGGATGAAGCGATGAAGCGATGTTGCTTAACTGAAGGAAAAATATGGAGTGACGTTTGACCGGTCTAAAACTCACGAAGTCGCCAGTTGAATGTGGAGTCTCGCGAGAGGTCAGAGCTAACACGGGTTGCACGGATTTCACAAGTAGGTTGTCTCGATTAGGTGAAAAGAAGGGGGAAAACCTCGGGGTCCCTTGTGATCGAGTGGTAGACTGTGCCTTTCTCTGTCTGTTCAGAAGAACAATGTCACAAACTCGTGACACACACACACACAGACTCAGAGACAGACAGAAAATATCTCGTTCTGTTTGCGAAGTACCTCTGTTCTTAAGAAGAGAGAGAATGAAAGTATATTTTGTCTTTCGCTCGATTGAAGCCATTACTCTTTCACTCAATCTATCATCCTTTGTCAGTGGACACCCCCTATCCTCGGCCCTACTCCTCTTCTAACTTTTCTCTTCTTTCTCTCCCTCACTCTGTCTCTCTCTCTCTCTTCTCCCCCCTACCCCACCCACCCCTCTCCCTTTCGTTCGCGCATGAGTGTGTGTGTTTGTTTGCGTGCGCATGTGTGTATACAGAGAGAGAGAGAGAGAGAGAGAGAGAGAGAGAGAGAGAGAGAGAGAGAGAGAGAGAGAGAGAGAGAGAGAGAGAGAGAGAGAGAGAGAGAGACAAACAGACAGACAGACAGACAGAGAGAGAGAGAGAGAGAGAGGGGCGGGGGAAGCCGCGGAGAGAGTGACCCGGTGTGTATATGTGTGCGTACGATGTGTGTGTGTGTGTGTGTGTGTGTGTGTATGTATGTATGTATGTGCGCGCGTGGTGTGTGTGTGTGTGTATGCGTCTGTGCGCGCACTGGGGGTGTACGTTTGCACACGCGTGCACGCGCGCATGTATGAGGGTGCGTGATGGGAAAGTAACATTTCCTTCGGATGATAAACTCAAACGACGTTCGCTCAAAGCAGGGGCGCATTCTTTCTCGTCAACTTCCAGCAAAAGGTATGACACACATGGCTGCTGCTGATGTGATGTATAGAAATATGACATGAGTCGGGACATGACTTGTCATCATAATTAATACAGAACATCTGGCTTTTTTTTTTGGTAAGAAGACACACAGACTAATCTATCACACGTAGGTAAAATTAAGAAACAATGAAGAGGCAATAAATGATTTTTTTAAATTATAAATTAAATAATGAATGCGATCAGGCGGATACTGTTCTAGCTGCTTGGGTCTGTCTGTCTGTCTGTGTGTTTTGCGTGTATGGACGTGTGTGCGTGTGTATGTGTGTGTGCGCACGCACCTATGTATGCGTGCGTTTGCGTGTGTGCAATGTTTATGCGTGTGCGCGCGTGCGTTGTTTCTTACAGATGTCATTTATGGGTAGACCCATAAAGCAATTTATGTTGTCGGTTGTGACTAAATAAATGTACTGAAAAAATATTTGATTAACATAGAGTTAATTGTTTGACATAATTAAAAGAGATGCTTATAACCCGCTCTCCAGACTCACGCCTCTCCATCCATCTATTCATATACAATGACACCATTCCATTTATGTCCAATTTTAGGCCGCTGATTTTTTATTCAGCGACAAACAATGTTAAACAAAGCAAATTCAAAACACTATTCACAAGATATTATGGTACATTAAAACAAATTCCAAAACATGTTCAAGAAGAGAAACTGTCCATTTTTTCTGTCGCTGATTTTGAGTTCTATTCAGCGACAAAACAATGTTACACCAAAACAACACCATCCATCCATTATGTTAAACAAAATCTAAACCCAAAATAATTTTTCCCCAAAACATTCTGAACATTTTTTATCATTAAAATTGCAAGGTCCTTATATGTTGGCACATATTGATTCAGACCTTTTTTCCCCAAATGGACAAAGGAAAGAATTCTGCAAAACACAGAAAAACATACTTCTACTATGTATCCTCACACGCACAACCATCCCAACATTATGTTTACACCTACATAACCCGGATTGACCATGACCCCAGTTAGTTATGGCGGAAATGCCACCCGACGGGCTCCTACCCTTCCTTAATCGGGTTCGGGTCCGTCGCCGCCACCACACACAAAGAACTGCAAAGTAGGACTGGAACTCACTTCGTGTCACCGCTGAGTCCTGACCCATCGTCTTGCTAGACAAAGGACCAGAGAGTGCTCCATGCATCTGCAAATACTGGCCCAACCTCCTGACTGGACAGTTAAGGAAATCTGGCATGGCACAGATTGTATGTCGTGCCACTTGGCTCCTACTGTTTGCAGGTTTCGAAAATGATCTGAACACTCGCTGTCGTAACGTTGTGCAATTTGAGGTTAATTGGAGAGGCAGTCATCTCTCCGACCTGTACAGTCTTCGTACTCCCTGTAGTAGATTTTTAAACAAAAACAATCTGCAGGGTCAGGGAGAGAAACCCATTGATGCCCATGCATATGCTGAAAATGGAGGAAAACATAGATTAGGATGTAGCCTGCCATCGATAACTGAACTTCAAAGCATACCAAATTCAAACTTCTATAAAATGACATGTCTGCTGTCCATATCCTGAAATCATAGCAACTATATAAAATTAAAATAGCTATACATTGGCACACAAATACCATTATGTACACTGAAAAAGAAAACAACTATATAATAAGCATGATCATAAAACAGGTGCATGCTAGGTGCCAACATTATATTCGTGTACCATGTACCTTGGCATGAAGTGAATACAGGCACAAAACAATTTGGCATACCATGCCCATTGGCACCTGCACATACTGGACCTGCCATCCCTGTGCTGAAAATAAAGGGAAAATAGATCAGAATGTTGCCTGTTATCTATACACTGAAAATCAGTCATACAAAATTAAAAGTGCTATGCGCACATTGGCGTATCATATATATTGACCAAAGTCACATAATGGTGTCATGCACATGAACAGGCTGTGCATAATGGTACATCCTGAACCTGCCATCTGTGTGCTGAAAATGAAAGGAAATGTAGTTGATCTAATAATGAGTCTACTAAGGTCTAATAATTAGTGCAACATTCCCAGTGTAATTAGAAGACTAGTGTCTACTGTGGCCCCTAGTCTTCGTACTCCCTGTAGTAGCTTTTTAAACAAAAAACATCTGCTGGGCCAGGGAGAGTAAAACCATTGATGCCCATACATATGCTGAAAATTGAGAAAAACATAGATTAAGATGTAGTCTGCCATCGATAGATATCTGCTGGCTCAGGGAGAGTAAAACCACTGATGCCCATACATATGCTGAAAATGGAGAAAAACATAGATTAAGATGTAGTCTGCCATCAATAGATATCTGCTGGCTCAGGGGGGGGGAAACCATTGATGCACATACATATGCTGAAAATGGAGAAAAACAGATTAAGATGTAGTCTGCCATCGATAGATATCTGCTGGCTCAGGGGGAGAAAACCCTTGATGCACATACATACGCTGAACGTGGAGGAAAACATAGCTTCAGATGTAGCCTGCCCTCGATAACTGAGAATCAAAACAGACATACAAAATTCAAACTTCTATAGAATGACATGTCTACTGTCCCTATCCTTAAATCATTGCAACTATATAAAATTAAAATAGCTATAAATTGGCACAAGAATACCATATGTACACTGAAAAATAAAAATAAAACAAATATATAATGCACATAATAAAACAGATGCATGCTAAATGCCAACATAATTTTTTTTATATTCGAGTACCAAGTACTCTGGAATGAGGTGAATATGGGCACCATGCCCACTGGCATATTGTGCACATTGGAACCTACTGATACCAAGTACTCTGGAATGAGGTGAATATGGGCACCATGCCCACTGGCATATTGTGCACATTGGAACCTACTGATACAAAGTACTCTGGAATGAGGTGAATATGGGCACCACGCCCACTGGCATATTGTGCACATTGGAACCTACTGATACAAAGTACTCTGGAATGAGGTGAATATGGGCACAATACCCACTGGCATATTGTGCACATTGGAACCTACTGATACAAAATACTCTGGAATGAGGTGAATATGGGCACCATGCCCACTGGCATATTGTGCACATTGGAACCTACTGATACAAAGTACTCTGGAATGAGGTGAATATGGGCACCATGCCCACTGGCATATTGTGCACATTGGAACCTACTGATACAAAGTACTCTGGAATGAGGTGAATATGGGCACAATACCCACTGGCATATTGTGCACATTGGAACCTACTGATACAAAGTACTCTGGAATGAGGTGAATATGGGCACCATGCCCACTGGCATATTGTGCACATTGGAACCTACTGATACAAAGTACTCTGGAATGAGGTGAATATGGGCACCATGCCCACTGGCATATTGTGCACATTGGAACCTACTGATACAAAGTACTCTGGAATGAGGTGAATATGGGCACCATGCCCACTGGCATATTGTGCACATTGGAACCTACTGATACAAAGTACTCTGGAATGAGGTGAATATGGGCACCATGCCCACTGGCATATTGTGCACATTGGAACCTACTGATACAAAGTACTCTGGATTGAAGTGAATATGGGCACCATGCCCACTGGCATATTGTGCACATTGGAACCTACTGATACAAAGTACTCTGGAATGAGGTGAATATGGGCACCATACCCACTGGCATATTGTGCACATTGGAACCTACTGATACAAAGTGCTCTGGAATGAGGTGAATATGGGCACCATGCCCACTGGCATATTGTGCACATTGGAACTTACTGATACAAAGTACTCTGGAATGAGGTGAATATGGGCACCATGCCCACTGGCATATTGTGCACATTGGAACCTACTGATACAAAGTGCTCTGGAATGAGGTGAATATGGGCACCATACCCACTGGCATATTGTGCACATTGGAACCTACTGGACCTGCCACTCCATGTGCTGAAAATAAAGGGATGAACAAAGATCAGGATGTAGCCTGCCATCTCTACACAGAAAATAAGTCATGCCAAATGAGAAACTGCTATATGGTGGCTGATGTTCTGCAGCATAATATCCTTAATTTTTATTATTTTTAATAAATAGACATTATTTAAATGGGCAACGCATATATATGGACATAAGCAACATGTAGGTGTAACACACGGAAACAGGCTGTGCATATTGGCAACCTGCTATCTGTGTGCTGAAAGTGTAGGGAAATATAGATCAATGTGTGGTCTGTCATCCATACATTTTAAAATAAAACAGCTCTATAAAAAAAATTTCTAACAAAAAATCAAATCTGCTATATAATAGTAAAGTATACTAAAATTATATATGTTATTTGTATTATGCATAGTATTAGTAAATGTGTGTATGTATAATACTGTATTTGTTATTCTTTTGTGTTTTATGTGCAATTCAATATTGTTTATTTATTTATTTTTATTTAATTTATTTATTTTGTTTTATTTATTTATTTTATTTTATGTTTTAATTAATTTATTTTTTATAATAAAATATAGAATAAAAAATAAGATTGATTGATTGGAAGACCCGATTAACTGACTCAGACAATTGTAACGCATGATAAGAATTAGACAAGTTGAAACTTGATATGTGTTTTAATACAATAATCTTCGTAAGAAATTTGGAATGATTTACACACCATTATGTACTGTAACTGATTACATAATTGGAAGTAAAACAATTTTTACAATCACCTTTATGATGAATGATGACTGACTCACTCATTATTACTGTATATGAGTACATCTTACTGAGGAGATCGAGTGACTTGCTAATAATGTATATGATTATAATAAATTATGACTGACTCACTCATTATTACTGTATATGAGTACATCTTACTGAGAAGATCGAGTGACTTGCTAATAATGTATATGATTATAATAAATTATGACTGACTCACTCATTATTACTGTATATGAGTACATCTTACTGAGAAGATCGAGTGACTTGCTAATAATGTATATGATTATAATAAATTATGACTGACTCACTCATTATTACTGTATATGAGTACATCTTACTGAGAAGATCGAGAGACTTGCTAATAATGTATATGGTTATAATAAATTATGACTGACTCACTCATTATTGCTGTATATGAGTACATCTTACTGAGAAGATCGAGTGACTTGCTAATAATGTATATGATTATAATAAATTATGACTGACTCACTCATTATTACTGTATATGAGTACATCTTACTGAGAAGATCGAGAGACTTGCTAATAATGTATATGATTATAATAAATTATGACTGACTCACTCATTATTGCTGTATATGAGTACATCTTACTGAGAAGATCGAGAGACTTGCTAATAATGTATATGATTATAATAAATTATGACTGACTCACTCATTATTGCTGTATATGAGTACATCTTACTGAGAAGAACGAGTGACTTGCTAATAATGTATATGATTATAATAAATTATGACTGACTCACTCATTATTACTGTATATGAGTACATCATACTGAGAAGATCGAGAGACTTGCTAATAATGTATATGATTATAATAAATTATGACTGACTCACTCATTATTACTGTATATGAGTACATCTTACTGAGAAGATCGAGAGACTTGCTAATAATGTATATGATTATAATAAATTATGACTGACTCACTCATTATTGCTGTATATGAGTACATCTTACTGAGAAGAACGAGTGACTTGCTAATAATGTATATGATTATAATAAATTATGACTGACTCACTCATTATTACTGTATATGAGTACGTCATACTGAGAAGATCGAGAGACTTGCTAATAATGTATATGATTATAATAAATTATGACTGACTCACTCATTATTACTGTATATGAGTACATCTTACTGAGAAGATCGAGAGACTTGCTAATAATGTATATGATTATAATAAATTATGACTGACTCACTCATTATTACTGTATATGAGTACATCTTACTGAGAAGATCGAGTGACTTGCTAATAATGTATATGATTATAATAGATTATGAGTGACTCACTCGCTATTGCTGGAATTCATATAATAATGTCACTGTATATGATTATACAGCACTGAGCAGTGCTGAATTGGGCTGACTCATCACTTAACTTGTCTATTATAATTAGTCATGTAATTGGTATGTCGATGGCAGTATGATTTTATTTCAAGTTGCAGTATTGTATTCAAACTTGATTGAGAATGTGAATGTGGTCTCTATGTTTCTTAGAATGTTCATATTGTAACTATTTTACTCTTGTATAATTAATTGTGTGTGAGTGTGTGTGCGCGCATGCATGCATGCATGCATGTGTGTGTGTGTGTGTGTGTGTGTGTGTGTGTGTGTGTGTGTGTGTGTGTGTGTGTGTGTGTGTATATATATATATATGTGTGTGTGTGTGTGTGTGTGTGTGTGTGTGTGTGTGTGTGTGTGTGTGTGTGTGTGTGTGTGTGTGTGTGAGTAAGGAAGTAAGAGAACGTTGCGTGCAAGCATCGTGCTTATTTTACTTTCTAATGATTAACTATTTGTTTGCCTTTAATGTTCTTGTTATCAATGTAAAGCACACTGAGCTCATGTGAGAAAGAGCGCTATATAAATTCCCATTATTATTATTATTATTATTATTATTAAACAAGTGAACTAACACCTAAAGGTGAAAGGACTTAGTGCGACAGTGATGACCCTTAACTATGAAACAAGGTGAGCCTACACAGGCATGAACTCAGTGCCGATTTGATTTGACTATCGCTCACTAAAACTGTCCACTAACAATACAGTGATGACTCATGACTCATGAAATGAGGAGAACCTACAGTGCTGATTTGCGATGAGCATCGCTCACTAAACCTGTCCACTAACAATACAGTGATGACTCATGACTCATGAAATGAGGAGAACCTACAGTGCTGATTTGCGATGAGCATCGCTCACTAAACCTGTCCACTAACAATACAGTGATGACTCATGACTCATGAAACGAGGAGAACCTACAAAGTGCTGATTTGCGATGACTATCGCTCACTAAAACTGTCTACTAACAATACAGTGATGACTCATGACTCATGAAACGAGGAGAACCTACACAGTGCTGATTTGCGATGACTATCGCTCACTAAAACTGTCCACTAACAATACAGTGATGACTCATGACTCATGAAATGAGGAGAACCTACAGTGCTGATTTGCGATGAGTATCGCTCACTAAAACTGTCCACTAACAATACAGTGATGACTCATGAAACGAGGAGAACCTACAAAGTGCTGATTTGCGATGACTATCGCTCACTAAAACTGTCCACTAACAATACAGTGATGACTCATGACTCATGAAATGAGGAGAACCTACTAAGTGCTGATTTGCGATGACTATCGCTTACTAAAACTGTTCACTAACAATACAGTGATGACTCATGACTCATGAAACGAGGAGAACCTACACAGTGCTGATGTGCGATGACTATCGCTCACTAAAAATGTGAAAGAAAAATACAGTGATGATTCATCACTCACGAGACAAGGCTACCTGACCATAAAGACAATTGGGGGAAAAACCATTAGTGGCTAGACAATGGTCGACACCAAAATTGAGCACAGGACATAGCACAAATGCTAAATAAGTAAATGGCCATAACTGTCGTCTGCCTTCTCCCTGAGTACCTGAGCAATAAGACTGCCATGTCGTCTGCCTTCTCCCTGAGTACCTGAGCATATGAGACGCCGTGGGAAAACGTCTGCATTCTCCCTGAGTACCTGAGCATACGACAGCCATGACGTCTGCATTCTCCCTGAGTACCTGAGCATCGGAATGTCGTCTGCCTTCTCCCTGAGTACTTGAGCAATAAGACAGCCATGTCGTCTGCTTTCTCCCTGAGTACCTGAGCAATACGACGACATGGAATAAGTCTGCCTTCTCCCTGAGTACCTGAGCAATAAGACAGCCATGTCGTCTGCTTTCTCCCTGAGTACCTGAGCAATAAGACAGCCATGACGTCTGCCTTCTCCCTGAGTACCTGAGCAATAAGACGGCCATGACGTCTGCCTTCTCCCTGAGTACCTGAGCAATACGACGACATGGAATAAGTCTGCCTTCTCCCTGAGTACCTGAGCAATACGACAACATGGAATAAGTCTGCCTTCTCCCTGAGTACCTGAGCAATACGACGACATGGAATAAGTCTGCCTTCTCCCTGAGTACCTGAGCAATACGACAACATGGAATAAGTCTGCCTTCTCCCTGAGTACCTGAGCAATACGACGACATGGAATAAGTCTGCCTTCTCCCTGAGTACCTGAGCAATACGACGACATGGAATAAGTCTGCCTTCTCCCTGAGTACCTGAGCATAAGACAACGGCCAATGGCCCAACACATTGGCTAAATGAAAATATGCGTAAACTTTGAGTGACAGTAGAATATACAGGCCACACGAAAATAATGAACATGTCATCGCCTCTCTAACCAAGAGTAGTAGGATGTAGACCGTAACACTAAACACTACCTGAAGTGCAATCTGAATCTACAAGAAAATACTGAAATGGCCTGAGAATTTATCCTTACAAAAATACTAAACTGTAAACTTCTCCGCCTTAGGCAGCCAACTTCATAACGTTGAAATTTAAATTCTGGTGCTTTCATTTTACCAAGATGTGTAAATATACGAAATAAGAAAATGAATTTGGTGACGGAAAATTCGACTAGGAAGACCCGAAGAGTTACTTTCCCTGAACATGGTCTCAGTGTTGACTGCAACAATGACGTAACTGGCGGGTTCTAGCCACTGTGAAATGAACAACGAACGAACACCCTCTAGATCTAAATTATGTGTCACAAATCAATGTTGCCGAAAACCATGGGAAATTCACGAAAAATTAGCGACCGTTATGCAAAGTTCGCATTACGGTAACGCTTCGAGAATCCTCTGACATCCTACTGGGGTGAAACGCT
>CM065703.1:6519450-6523021 GCA_017654935.2 Phymorhynchus buccinoides | reverse complement strand
TTGATTCTCAGTTATCGATGGCAGGCTACATCTGAAGCTATGTTTTCCTCCACGTTCAGCGTATGTATGTGCATCAAGGGTTTTTTCCCCCTGAGCCAGCAGATATCTATCGATGGCAGACTACATCTTAATCTATGTTTTTCTCAATTTTCAGCATATGTATGGACATCAATGGTTTTACTCTCCCTGGCCCAGCAGATGGTTTTTGCTTAAATAGCTACTACAGGGAGTACGGAGACTAGGGGCCACAGGAGACACTAGTCTTCCAATTACACTGGGAATGCTGCACTAATTATTAGACCTTAGTAGACTCATTATTAGATCAACTACATTTCCTTTCATTTTCAGCACACAGATGGCAGGTTCAGTATGTACCATTATGCACAGCCTGTTTATGTGCATGACACCATAATGTGACTTTGGTCAATAGATGTGTTACGCCAATGTGCGCATAGCACTTTTAATGTTGTATGACTGATTTTCAGTGTATAGATAACAGGCAACATTCTGATCTATTTTCCCTTTATTTTCAGCACAGGGATGGCAGGTCCAGGATGTACAGGTACCAATGGGCATGGTATGCCAAATTGTCTTGTGCCCGTATTCACTTCATGCCAAGGTACATGGTACACGAATATAATGTTGGCACCTAGCATGCACCTGTTTTATGATCATGCTTATTATATAGTTGTTTTCTTGTTCAGTGTGCATAATGGTATTTGTGTGCTAATGTATAGCTATTTTAATTTTACATAGTTGCTATGATTTCAGGATATGGACAGCAGACATGTCATTTTATAGAAGTTTGAATCTGGTATGTTTTGAAGTTCAGTTATCGATGGCAGGCTACATCCTAATCTATGCTTTCCTCCTGTTTCAGCATATGCATGAGCATCAATGAGTTTCTCTCCCTGACCCAGCAGATATTGATGGTAGGCTACATCTGAATCTATGTTTTCCTCCATTTTCAGCATATGCATGAGCATCAATGGGTTTCTCTCCCTGACCCAGCAGATATTGATGGCAGGCTACATCTTAATCTATGTTTTCCTCCATTTTCAGCATATGCATGGGCATCAATGGGTTTCTCTCCCTGACCCTGCAGATTGTTTTTGTTTAAAAATCTACTACAGGGAGTACGAAGACTGTACAGGTCGGAAAGGTGACTGCCTCTCCAAATAACCTCAAATTGCACAACGTTACGACAGCGAGTGTTCAGATCATTTTCGAAACCTGCAAACAGTAGGAGCCAAGTGGCACGACATACAATCTGTGCCATGCCAGATTTCTCTAACTGTCCAGTCAGGTGGTTGGGCCAGTATTTGCAGATGCATGGAGCGCTCTCTGGTCCTTTGTCTAGCAAGACGATGGGTCAGCGGTGACACGAAGGGAATTCCGGTCCTACTTGGCAGTTCTTTGTGTGTGGTGGCGGCGACGGACCCGAACCCGATTAAGGAAGGGTAGGAGCCCGTCGGGTGGCATTTCCGCCATAACTAACTGGGGTCATGGTCAATCAGGGTTATGTAGGCGTAAAAATAATGTTGGGATGGTTGTGCGTGTGAGGATACATAGTAGAAGTATGTTTTTCTGTGTTTTGCAGAATTCTTTCCTTTGTCCATTTGGGGAAAAAACGGCCTGAATCAATACTTGCCAACATATAAGGACCTTGCAATTTTAATGATAAAAAATGTTCAGAATGTTTTGGGAAAAAATTATTTTGGGTTTTGATTTTGTGTAACATAATGGATGGATGGTGTTGTTTTGGTGTAACATTGTTTTGTCGCTGAATAGAACTAAAAATCAGCGACAGAAAAAAATGGACAGTTTCTCTTCTTGAACATGTTTTGGAATTTGTTTTAATGTACCATAATATCTTGTGAATAGTGTTTTGAATTTGCTTTGTTTAACATTGTTTGTCGCTGAATAAAAAATCAGCGGCCTAAAATTGGCCATAAATGGAGTGGTGTCAATATGAATATATAAATGGAGAGGCGTGAGTCTGGAGATTGGGTTATAAGCATCTCTTTTAATTATGTCAAACAATTAACTCTATGTTAATCAAATATTTTTTCAGTACATTTATTTAGTCACAACCGACAACATAAATTGCTTTATGGGTCTACCCATAAATGACACCTGTCAGAAACAACGCACGCGCGCGCACACATACACATTGCACACACGCAAACGCACGCATACACAGGTGCGTGCGCACGCACATACACACGCCCATACACGCAAAACACACAGACAGACAGACCCAAGCTGCTAGAACATTATCCCCCTGATCGCATTCATTATTTAATTTATAAAATAAAAAAGAACATTTATTGCCTCTTCATTGTTTATTAATTTTACCTACGTGTGATAGATTAGTCTGTGTGTCTTCTTACCAAAAAAAAGGCAGATGTTCTGTATTAATTATTATGATGACAAGTCATGTCATATTTCTATACATCACATCAGCAGCATGTGTGTCATACCTTTTGCTGGAAGTTGACGAGAAAGACTGCACCTCTGCTTTGAGCGAACGTCGTTTGAGTTTATCATCCATCACGCACCCTCATGCATGCGCGCGTGCACGCGTGTGCAAACGTACACCCACAGTGCGCACACACACGCATACACACACACACATGCATACACACACACACACATACACCACGCGCGCACATACACGCACACACATACATCGTACGCACACATATACACACCGGGTCACTCTCTCTTCCCCCGCCCCCCTCTCTCTCTCTCTCTGTCTCTGTCTCTGTCTGTCTCTCTCTCTCTCTCTCTCTCTCTCTCTCTCTCTCTCTCTCTCTCTCTCTCTCTCTCTCTCTCTCTATCTCGCTCTCTCTGTGTGTTATACACACATGCGCACGCAAACAAACACGCACACTCATGCACGAACGAGAGAGAGGGGTGGGTGGGGTAGGGGGGGGGGGGGAGAGACACAGACAGAGAGACAGATAGAGGGAGAGAAAGAAGAGAAAAGTTAGCAGAGGAGTAAGGCCGAGGATAGGGGGTGTCCACTGACAAATGATGATAGATTGAGTCAAAGATTAATGGCTTCAATCGAGCGAAAGACAAAATATACTTTCATTCTCTCTTCCTTAAGAACAGAGAGAGCGAGCGAGCGAGAGAGAGAGAGAGAGAGAGAGAGAGAGAGAGAGAGAGAGAGAGAGAGAGAGAGAGAGAGAGAGAGAGAGAGAGAGTGTGAGGTAGTGTGTGTGTGTGTGTGTGTGTGTGTGTGTGTGCGTGCGTGCGTGCGTGTGTGCGTGCGCGCGTGTGTGCGCGCGCGCCCGCGCGTGTGTGTGTGTGTGTGTGTGTGTGTGTGTGTGTGTGTGTTGTGTGTGTGTGTGTGTGTGTGAGAGAGAGAGAGAGAGAGAGAGAGACGAGAGAGAGAGAGAAGAGAGAGAGAGCAGAGAGAGAGAGAGAGAGAGAGAGAGAGAGACACACACACACACACCACACACACACCACAAACACTCACACGCACACGCACACACACCACACACACACACACACACGCGCACACACACACACACACTCACACAGAGACACACACACACAC
>CM065703.1:6494450-6506950 GCA_017654935.2 Phymorhynchus buccinoides | reverse complement strand
GGGGTGCAGTCTTTCTCGTCAACTTCCAGCAAAAGGTATGACACACATGGCTGCTGCTGATGTGATGTATAGAAATATGACATGACTTGTCATCAGAATTAATACAGAACATCTAGCTTTTATTTTGGGTAAGAAGACACACAGACTAATCTATCACACGTAGGTAAAATTAAGAAACAATGAAGAAGCAATACATGATTTTTTTAATTATAAATTAAATAATGAATGCGATCAGGCGGATACTGTTCTAGCTGCTTGGGTCTGTCTGTCTGTTTGTCTGTGTGTTTTGCGTGTATGGGCGTGTGTGCGTGTGTATGTGTGTGTGTGCACGCACCTATGTATGCGTGCGTTTGCGTGTGTGCAATGTGTATGCGTGTGCACGCGTGCGTTGTTTCTTAAAGATGTCATTTATGGGTAGACCCATAAAGCAATTTATGTTGTCGGTTGTGACTAAATAAATGTACTGAAAAAATATTTGATTAACATAGAGTTAATTGTTTGACATAATTAAAAGAGATGCTTATAACCCGCTCTCCAGACTCACGCCTCTCCATCAATCTATTCAGCGACAAACAATGTTAAACAAAGCAAATTCAAAACACTATTCACAAGATATTATGGTACATTAAAACAAATTCCAAAACATGTTCAAGAAGAGAAACTGTCATTTTGTTCTGTCGCTGATTTTTAGTTCTATTCAGCGACAAAACAATGTTACACCAAAACAACACCATCCATCCATTATGTTACACAAAATCAAAACCCAAAATAATGTTTTCCCAAAACATTCTGAACATTTTTTATCATTAAAATTGCAAGGTCCTTATATGTTGGCACATATTGATTCAGACCTTTTTTCCCCAAATGGACAAAGGAAAGAATTCTGCAAAACACAGAAAAACATACTTCTACTATGTATCCTCACACGCACAACCATCCCAACATTATGTTTACACCTACATAACCCTGATTGACCATGACCCCAGTTAGTTATGGCGGAAATGCCACCCGACGGGCTCCTACCCTTCCTTAATCGGGTTCGGGTCCGTCGCCGCCACCACACACAAAGAACTGCAAAGTAGGACTGGAACTCACTTCGTGTCACCGCTGAGTCCTGACCCATCGTCTTGCTAGACAAAGGACCAGAGAGTGCTCCATGCATCTGCAAATACTGGCCCAACCTCCTGACTGGACAGTTAAGGAAATCTGGCATGGCACAGATTGTATGTCGTGCCACTTGGCTCCTACTGTTTGCAGGTTTCGAAAATGATCTGAACACTCGCTGTCGTAACGTTGTGCAATTTGAGGTTAATTGGAGAGGCAGTCATCTCTCCGACCTGTACAGTCTTCGTACTCCATGTAGTAGATTTTTAAACAAAAACAATCTGCAGGGTCAGGGAGAGAAACCCATTGATGCCCATGCATATGCTGAAAATGGAGGAAATCATAGATTAGGATGTAGCCTGCCATCGATAACTGAACTTCAAAACATACCAAATTCAAACTTCTATAAAATGACATGTCTGCTGTCCATATCCTAAAATCATAGCAACTATGTAAAATTAAAATAGCTGTACATTGGCACACAAATACCATTATGCACACTGAACAAGAAAACAACTATATAATAAGCATGATCATAAAACAGGTGCATGCTAGGTGCCAACATTACATTCGTGTACCATGTACCTTGGCATGAAGTGAATACGGGCACAAGACAATTTGGCATACCATGCCCATTGGCACCTGCACATACTGGACCTGCCATCCCTGTGCTGAAAATAAAGGGAAAATAGATCAGAATGTTGCCTGTTATCTATACACTGAAAATCAGTCATACAAAATTAAAAGTGCTATGCGCACATTGGCGTATCATATATATTGACCAAAGTCACATAATGGTGTCATGCACATGAACAGGCTGTGCATAATGGTACATCCTGAACCTGCCATCTGTGTGCTGAAAATGAAAGGAAATGTAGTTGATCTAATAATGAGTCTACTACGGTCTAATAATTAGTGCAGCATTCCCAGTGTAATTAGAAGACTAGTGTCTCCTGTGGCCCCTAGTCTTCGTACTCCCTGTAGTAGTTTTTTAAACAAAAACCATCTGCTGGGCCAGGGAGAGTAAAACAATTGATGCCGATACATATGCTGAAAATTGAGAAAAACATAGATTAAGATGTAGTCTGCCATCAATAGATATCTGCTGGGTCAGGGAGAGTAAAACCACTGATGCCCATACATATGCTGAAAATGGCGAAAAACATAGATTAAGATGTAGTCTGCCATCGATAGATATCTACTGGGTCAGGGGGAGAAAACCCTTGATGCACATACATACGCTGAACGTAGAGGAAAACATAGCTTCAGATGTAGCCTGCCCTCGATAACTGAGAATCAAAACAGACATACAAAATTCAAACTTCTATAGAATGACATGTCTACTGTCCCTATCCTTAAATCATTGCAACTATATAAAATTAAAATAGCTATAAATTGGCACAAGAATACCATATGTACATTGAAAAATAAAACAAATATATAATGCACATAATAAAACAGATGCATGCTAAATGCCAACATAAAAAAATTATATTTGAGTACCAAGTACTCTGGAATGAGGTGAATATGGGCACCATGCCCACTGGCATAACGTGCACATTGGAACCTACTGATACAGAGTACTCTGGAATGAGGTGAATATGGGCAAATACCAACTGGCATATTGTGCACATTGGAACCTACTGATACAGAGTACTCTGGAATGAGGTGAATATGGGCACCATGCGCACTGGCATATTGTGCACATTGGAACCTACTGATACAAAGTACTCTGGAATGAGGTGAATATGGGCACCATGCCCACTGGCATATTGTGCACATTGGAACCTACTGATACAAAGTACTCTGGAATGAGGTGAATATGGGCACCATACCCACTGGCCCACTGGCATATTGGAATGAGGTGAATATGGGCACCATGCCCACTGGCATATTGTACACATTGGAACCTACTGATACAAAGTACTCTGGAATGAGGTGAATATGGGCACCATACCCACTGGCATATTGTGCACATTGGAACCTACTGATACAGAGTACTCTGGAATGAGGTGAATATGGGCACCATGCACCCACTGGCATATTGTGCACATTGGAACCTACTGATACAAAGTACTCTGGAATGAGGTGAATATGGGCACCATGCCCACTGGCATATTGTGCACATTGGAACCTACTGATGCTCTGGAATGAGTACTCTGGATATGCACATTGGCACCATGCCCACTGGCATATTGTGCACATTGGAACCTACTGATACAAAGTACTCTGGAATGAGGTGAATATGGGCACCATACCCACTGGCATATTGTGCACATTGGAACCTACTGATACAAAGTACTCTGGATGAGGTGAATATGGGCACCATGCCCACTGGCATATTGTGCACATTGGAACCTACTGATACACTCTGGAATGAGGTGAATATGGGCACCATGCCCACTGGCATATTGTGCACATTGGAACCTACTGATACAAAGTACTCTGGAATGAGGTGAATATGGGCACCATGCCCACTGGCATATTGTGCACATTGGAACCTACTGATACAAAGTACTCTGGATGATGAGGTGCAATATTGGGCACTCTGGAATGAGGTGAATATACCCACTGGCATATTGTGCACATTGGAACCTACTGATACAAAGTACTCTGGAATGAGGTGAATATGGGCACCATGCCCACTGGCATATTGTGCACATTGGAACCTACTGATACAAAGTACTCTGGAATGAGGTGAATATGGGCACCATGCCCACTGGCATATTGTGCACATTGGAACCTACTGATACAGAGTACTCTGGAATGAGGTGAATATGGGCACCATGCCCACTGGCATATTGTGCACATTGGAACCTACTGATACAAAGTACTCTGGAATGAGGTGAATATGGGCACCATGCCCACTGGCATATTGTGCACATTGGAACCTACTGATACAAAGTACTCTGGAATGAGGTGAATATGGGCACCATGCCCACTGGCATATTGTGCACATTGGAACCTACTGATACAAAGTACTCTGGAATGAGGTGAATATGGGCACCATGCCCACTGGCATATTGTGCACATTGGAACCTACTGATACAAAGTACTCTGGAATGAGGTGAATATGGGCACCATGCCCACTGGCATATTGTGCACATTGGAACCTACTGATACAAAGTACTCTGGAATGAGGTGAATATGGGCACCATGCCCACTGGCATATTGTGCACATTGGAACCTACTGATACAAAGTACTCTGGAATGAGGTGAATATGGGCACCATGCCCACTGGCATATTGTGCACATTGGAACCTACTGATACAAAGTACTCTGGAATGAGGTGAATATGGGCACCATGCCCACTGGCATATTGTGCACATTGGAACCTACTGATACAAAGTACTCTGGAATGAGGTGAATATGGGCACCATGCCCACTGGCATATTGTGCACATTGGAACCTACTGATACAAAGTACTCTGGAATGAGGTGAATATGGGCACCATGCCCACTGGCATATTGTGCACATTGGAACCTACTGATACAAAGTACTCTGGAATGAGGTGAATATGGGCACCATGCCCACTGGCATATTGTGCACATTGGAACCTACTGATACAAAGTACTCTGGAATGAGGTGAATATGGGCACCATGCCCACTGGCATATTGTGCACATTGGAACCTACTGATACAAAGTACTCTGGAATGAGGTGAATATGGGCACCATGCCCACTGGCATATTGTGCACATTGGAACCTACTGATACAAAGTACTCTGGAATGAGGTGAATATGGGCACCATGCCCACTGGCATATTGTGCACATTGGAACCTACTGATACAAAGTACTCTGGAATGAGGTGAATATGGGCACCATGCCCACTGGCATATTGTGCACATTGGAACCTACTGATACAAAGTACTCTGGAATGAGGTGAATATGGGCAATGCCCACTGCATATTGTGCACATTGGAACCTACTGATACCACTCTGGCATATTGTGCACATTGGAACCTACTGATACAAAGTGCTCTGGAATGAGGTGAATATGGGCACCATGCCCACTGGCATATTGTGCACATTGGAACCTACTGATACAAAGTACTCTGGAATGAGGTGAATATGGGCACCATGCCCACTGGCATATTGTGCACATTGGAACCTACTGATACAAAGTGCTCTGGAATGAGGTGAATATGGGCACCATGCCCACTGGCATATTGTGCACATTGGAACCTACTGATACAAAGTACTCTGGAATGAGGTGAATATGGGCACCATGCCCACTGGCATATTGTGCACATTGGAACCTACTGATACAAAGTGCTCTGGAATGAGGTGAATATGGGCACCATGCCCACTGGCATATTGTGCACATTGGAACCTACTGATACAAAGTACTCTGGAATGAGGTGAATATGGGCACCATGCCCACTGGCATATTGTGCACATTGGAACCTACTGATACAAAGTACTCTGGAATGAGGTGAATATGGGCACCATGCCCACTGGCATATTGTGCACATTGGAACCTACTGATACAAAGTACTCTGGAATGAGGTGAATATGGGCACCATGCCCACTGGCATATTGTGCACATTGGAACCTACTGATACAAAGTACTCTGGAATGAGGTGAATATGGGCACCATGCCCACTGGCATATTGTGCACATTGGAACCTACTGATACAAAGTACTCTGGAATGAGGTGAATATGGGCACCATGCCCACTGGCATATTGTGCACATTGGAACCTACTGATACAAAGTACTCTGGAATGAGGTGAATATGGGCACCATGCCCACTGGCATATTGTGCACATTGGAACCTACTGATACAAAGTACTCTGGAATGAGGTGAATATGGGCACCATGCCCACTGGCATATTGTGCACATTGGAACCTACTGATACAAAGTACTCTGGAATGAGGTGAATATGGGCACCATGCCCACTGGCATATTGTGCACATTGGAACCTACTGATACAAAGTACTCTGGAATGAGGTGAATATGGGCACCATGTACCCACTGGCATATTGTGCACATTGGAACCTACTGATACAAAGTGCTCTGGAATGAGGTGAATATGGGCATATTGTGCACATTGGAACTACTGATACATATTGTGGAATGAGGTGAATTGGAACACTGGCATATTGTACTGATACTGATACAAGTACTCTGGAATGAGGTGAATATGGGCACCATGCCCACTGGCATATTGTGCACATTGGAACCTACTGATACAAAGTACTCTGGAATGAGGTGAATATGGGCACCATGCCCACTGGCATATTGTGCACATTGGAACCTACTGATACAAAGTACTCTGGAATGAGGTGAATATGGGCACCATGCCCACTGGCATATTGTGCACATTGGAACCTACTGATACAAAGTACTCTGGAATGAGGTGAATATGGGCACCATGCCCACTGGCATATTGTGCACATTGGAACCTACTGATACAAAACTCTGGAATGAGGTGAATATGGGCACCATACTGATACTGATACAAAGTACTCTGGAATGAGGTGAATATGGGCACCATGCCCACTGGCATATTGTGCACATTGGAACCTACTGATACAAAGTGCTCTGGAATGAGGTGAATATGGGCACCATACCCACTGGCATATTGTGCACATTGGAACCTACTGATACAAAGTACTCTGGAATGAGGTGAATATGGGCACCATACCCACTGGCATATTGTGCACATTGGAACCTACTGATACAAAGTGCTCTGGAATGAGGTGAATATGGGCACCATACCCACTGGCATATTGTGCACATTGGAACCTACTGATACAAAGTACTCTGGAATGAGGTGAATATGGGCACCATGCCCACTGGCATATTGTGCACATTGGAACCTACTGATACAAAGTACTCTGGAATGAGGTGAATATGGGCACAATACCCACTGGCATATTGTGCACATTGGAACCTACTGATACAAAGTACTCTGGAATGAGGTGAATATGGGCACCATGCCCACTGGCATATTGTGCACATTGGAACCTACTGATACAAAGTGCTCTGGAATGAGGTGAATATGGGCACCATGCGCACTGGCATATTGTGCACATTGGAACCTACTGATACAAAGTGCTCTGGAATGAGGTGAATATGGGCACCATGCCCACTGGCATATTGTGCACATTGGAACCTACTGATACCAAGTACTCTGGAATGAGGTGAATATGGGCACCACGCCCACTGGCATATTGTGCACATTGGAACCTACTGATACAAAGTGCTCTGGAATGAGGTGAATATGGGCACCATGCCCACTGGCATATTGTGCACATTGGAACCTACTGATACAAAGTGCTCTGGAATGAGGTGAATATGGGCACCATGCGCACTGGCATATTGTGCACATTGGAACCTACTGGACTCCATGTGCTGAAAATAAAGGGATGAACAAACATCAGGATGTAGCCTGCCATCTCTACACAGAAAATAAGTCATGCCAAATGAGAAACTGCTATATGGTGGCTGATGTTCTGCAGCATAATATCCTTAATTTTTATTATTTTTAATAAATAGACATTATTTAAATGGGCAACGCATATATATGGACATAAGTAACATGTAGGTGTAACACACGGAAACAGGCTGTGCATATTGGCAACCTGCTATCTGTGTGCTGAAATTGTAGGGAAATGTAGATCAATGTGTGGTCTGTCATCCATACATTTGAAAATAAAACAGCTCTATAAAAAAAAATTCTAACAAAAAATCAAATCTGCTATATAATAGTAATGTATACTAAAATTATATGTTATTTGTATTATGCATAGTATTAGTAAATGTGTGTATGTATAATACTGTATTTGTTATTCTTTTGTGTGTTTTATGTGCAATTCAATATTGTTTATTTATTTATTTTTATTTAATTTATTTATTTATTTATTTTATTTTATTTATTTATTTTATTTTATGTTTTAATTAATTAATTTTTTATAATAAAATATAGAATAAAAAGTAAGATTGATTGATTGGAAAACCCGATTAACTGACTCAGACAATTGTAACGCATGATAAGAATTAGACAAGTTGAAACTTGATATGTGTTTTAATACAATAATCTTCGTAAGAAATTTGGAATGATTTACACACCATTATGTACTGTAACTGATTACATAATTGGAAGTAAAACAATTTTTACAATCACCTTTATGATGAATGATGACTGACTCACTCATTATTACTGTATATGAGTACATCTTACTGAGAAGATCGAGTGACTTGCTAATAATGTATATGATTATAATAAATTATGAGTGACTCACTCATTATTACTGTATATGAGTACATCTTACTGAGAAGATCGAGTGACTTGCTAATAATGTATATGATTATAATAAATTATGACTGACTCACTCATTATTGCTGTATATGAGTACATCTTACTGAGAAGATCGAGAGACTTGCTAATAATGTATATGATTATAATAAATTATGACTGACTCACTCATTATTGCTGTATATGAGTACATCTTACTGAGAAGAACGAGTGACTTGCTAATAATGTATATGATTATAATAAATTATGACTGACTCACTCATTATTACTGTATATGAGTACATCATACTGAGAAGATCGAGAGACTTGCTAATAATGTATATGATTATAATAAATTATGACTGACTCACTCATTATTACTGTATATGAGTACATCTTACTGAGGAGATCGAGAGACTTGCTAATAATGTATATGATTATAATAAATTATGAGTGACCCACTCACTATTGCTGGAATTCATGTAATAATGTTACTGTATTTGATTATACAGCACTGAGCAGTGCTGAATTGGGCTGACTCATCACTTAACTTGTCTATTATAATTAGTCATGTAATTGGTATGTCGATGGCAGTATGATTTTATTTCAAGTTGCAGTATTGTATTCAAACTTGATTGAGAATGTGAATGTGGTCTCTATGTTTCTTCTTAGAATGTTCATATTGTAACTATTTTACTCTTGTATAATTCATTGTGTGTGAGTGTGTGTGTGCGCGCATGAATGTGTGTGTGTGTGTGTGTGTGTGTGTGTGTGTGTGTGTGTGTGTGTGTGTGTGTGTGTGTGTGTGTGTGTGTGTGTGTGTGTGTGTGTGTGTGTGTGTGTGTGTGTGTGTGTGTGTGTGTGTGTGTGTGTGTGTGTGAGTAAGGAAGTAAGAGAACGTTGCGTGCAAGCATCGTGCTTATTTTACTTTCTAATGATTAATTATTTGTTTGCCTTTAATGTTCTTGTTATCAATGTAAAGCGCACTGAGCTCACGTGAGAAAGAGCGCTATATACATTCCCATTATTATTATTATTATTATTATTATTATTAAACAAGTGAACTAACACCTAAAGGTGAAAGGACTTAGTGCGACAGTGATGACCCATAACTATGGAACAAGGTGAACCTACACATGCATGAACTCAGTGCCGATTTGATTTGCCTATCGCTCACTAAAACTGTCCACTAACAATACAGTGATGACTCATGACTCATGAAATGAGGAGAACCTACAGTGCTGATTTGCGATGACTATCGCTCACTAAAACTGTCCACTAACAATACAGTGATGACTCATGACTCATGAAATGAGGAGAACCTACAGTGCTGATTTGCGATGACTATCGCTCACTAAACCTGTCCACTAACAATACAGTGATGACTCACGACTCATGAAATGAGGAGAACCTACAATGCTGATTTGCGATGAGTATCGCTCACTAAAACTGTCCACTAACAATACAGTGATGACTCATGACTCATGAAATGAGGAGAACCTACACAGTGCTGATTTGCGATGACTATCGCTCACTAAAACTGTCCACTAACAATACAGTGATGACTCATGACTCATGAAATGAAGAGAACCTACACAGTGCTGATTTGCGATGAGCATCGCTCACTAAAACTGTCCACTAACAATACAGTGATGACTCATGACTCATGAAATGAGGAGAACCTACAGTGCTGATTTGCGATGACTATCGCTCACTAAACTGTCCACTAACAATACAGTGATGACTCACGACTCATGAAATGAGGAGAACCTACAGTGATGCTGATTTGCGATGAGTATCGCTCACTAGAACTG
Organism: Phymorhynchus buccinoides; assembly: GCA_017654935.2. NCBI lineage: Eukaryota > Metazoa > Mollusca > Gastropoda > Neogastropoda > Raphitomidae > Phymorhynchus > Phymorhynchus buccinoides. The sequence goes on along the minus strand of CM065703.1, from coordinate 6,496,790 downwards.
TCCACTAACAATACAGTGATGACTCATGACTCATGAAACGAGGAGAACCTACACAGTGCTGATTTGCGATGACTATCGCTCACTAAAACTGTCCACTAACAATACAGTGATGAATCATGACTCATGAAATGAGGAGAACCTACAAAGTGCTGATTTGCGATGACTATCGCTCACTAAAACTGTTCACTAACAATACAGTGATGACTCATGACTCATGAAACGAGGAGAACCTACACAGTGCTGATGTGCGATGACTATCGCTCACTAAAAATGTGAAAGAAAAATACAGTGATGATTCATCACTCACGAGACAAGGCTACCTGACCATAAAGACAATTGGGGGAAAAACCATTAGTGGCTGGACAATGGTCGACACCAAAATTGAGCACAGGACATAGCACAAATGCTAAATAAGTAAATGGCCATAACTGTCGTCTGCCTTCTCCCTGAGTACCTGAGCAATAAGACTGCCATGTCGTCTGCCTTCTCCCTGAGTACCTGAGCATATGAGACGCCGTGGGAAAACGTCTGCATTCTCCCTGAGTACCTGAGCAATAAGACAGCCATGTCGTCTGCCTTCTCCCTGAGTACCTGAGCATATGAGACGCCGTGGGAAAACGTCTGCATTCTCCCTGAGTACCTGAGCAATAAGACAGCCATGTCGTCTGCCTTCTCCCTGAGTACCTTAGCATATGAGACGCCGTGGGAAAACGTGTGCATTCTCCCTGAGTACCTGAGCGTACGACAGCCATGACGTCTGCATTCTCCCTGAGTACCTGAGCAATAAGACGGCCATGTCGTCTGCTTTCTCCCTGAGTACCTGAGCATCGGAATGTCGTCTGCCTTCTCCCTGAGTACCTGAGCAATAAGACGGCCATGATGTCTGCTTTCTCCCTGAGTACCTGAGCATCGGACAGCCATGTCGTCTGTCTTCTCCCTGAGTACCTGAGCAATAAGACGGCCATGACGTCTGCTTTCTCCCTGAGTACCTGAGCATCGGAATGTCGTCTGTCTTCTCCCTGAGTACCTGAGCAATAAGACGGCCATGATGTCTGTCTTCTCCCTGAGTACCTGAGCATCGGAATGTCGTCTGTCTTCTCCCTGAGTACCTGAGCAATAAGACGGCCATGATGTCTGCCTTCTCCCTGAGTACCTGAGCATCGGAATGTCGTCTGTCTTCTCCCTGAGTACCTGAGCAATAAGACGGCCATGATGTCTGCTTTCTCCCTGAGTACCTGAGCATCGGAATGTCGTCTGCCTTCTCCCTGAGTACCTGAGCAATACGACAACATGGAATAAGTCTGCCTTCTCCCTGAGTACCTGAGCAATACGACAACATGGAATAAGTCTGCCTTCTCCCTGAGTACCTGAGCAATACGACGACATGGAATAAGTCTGCCTTCTCCCTGAGTACCTGAGCATAAGACAACGGCCAATGGCCAAAAACATTGGCTAAATGAAAATATGCGTAAAATTTGAGTGACAGTAGAATATACAGGCCACACGAAAATAATGAACATGTCATAGCCTCTCTAACCAAGAGTAGTATGATGCAGACCGTAACACTAAACACTACCTGAAGTGCAATCTGAATCTGCAAGAAAATACTGAAATGGCCTGAGAATTTATCCATAAAAAAATACTAAACTGTAAACTTCTCCGCCTTAGGCAGCCAACTTCATAACGTTGAAATTTAAATTTTGGTGCTTTCATTTTACCAAGATGTGTAAATATATGAAATAAGAAAATGAATTTGGTGACGAAAAATTCGACTAGGAAGACCCGAAGAGTTACTTTCCCTGAACATGGTCTCAGTGTTGACTTGCAACAATGACGTAACTGGCGGGTTCTAGCCACTGTGAAACGAAAAACGAACGAACACCCTCTAGATCTAAATTCTGCGTCACAAATCAATGTTGCCGAAAACCATGGGAAATTCACGAAAAATTAGCGATCGTTATGCAAAGTTCGCATTACGGTAACGCTTCGAGAATCCTCTGACATCCTACTGGGGTGAAACGCTGACCGAAGAGAGAACAAATAAATGGCTCCTCCATTGTGAAATGACAATCGAACAAAACCAAGAAATATCCCCTAGAAGAAAACATATAATCTGTAAGACCAAGTCGCCTCAAGTAAAGAACATAATACCGTAAAATGAGAAATCTAAAAAAGAGTACTTATCTGTTAAAAGTTTAAAAAATATTTTATAATGATGAACAAAAATAGATTTGTCTGAGATCGCAATGGCTTGTACCCACGTGTCGTCATATCCGGCCACAAGGAGCGTGCCATATTATGGGAGACCGCCATCTTAGTCAGTAACTTTGTTTAAAAAAT
>CM065703.1:6491751-6493950 GCA_017654935.2 Phymorhynchus buccinoides | reverse complement strand
GTAGGTTCCAATGTGCACAATATGCCAGTGGGCATGGTGCCCATATTCACCTCATTCCAGAGTACTTTGTATCAGTAGGTTCCAATGTGCACAATATGCCAGTTGGTATTTGCCCATATTCACCTCATTCCAGAGTACTTTGTATCAGTAGGTTCCAATGTGCACAATATGCCAGTGGGCATTGTGCCCATATTCACCTCATTCCAGAGTACTTTGTATCAGTATGTTCCAATGTGCACAATATGCCAGTGGGTATGGTGCCCATATTCACCTCATTCCAGAGCACTTTGTATCAGTAGGTTCCAATGTGCACAATATGCCAGTGGGTATTGTGCCCATATTGCCCATATTCACCTCATTCCAGAGCCCATATTCACCTCATTCCTTTGTATCAGTAGGTTCCAATGTGCACAATATGCCAGTGGGTATGGTGCCCATATTCACCTCATTCCAGAGTACTTTGTATCAGTAGGTTCCAATGTGCACAATATGCCAGTGGGCATGGTGCCCATATTCACCTCATTCCAGAGTACTTTGTATCAGTAGGTTCCAATGTGCACAATATGCCAGTGGGTATGGTGCCCATATTCACCTCATCAAGGAGGTGCCAGAGTACTGGGCTGTATCAGTAGGTTCCAATGTGCACAATATGCCAGTGGGTATGGTGCCCATATTCACCTCATTCCAGAGGACTTTGTATCAGTAGGTTCCAATGTGCACAATATGCCAGTGGGCATGGTGCCCATATTCACCTCATTCAGTATCAGTAGGTTCCAATGTGCACAATATGCCAGTGGGCATGGTGCCCATATTCACCTCATTCCAGAGCACTTTGTATCAGTAGGTTCCAATGTGCACAATATGCCAGTGGGTATTGTGCCCATATTCACCTCATTCCAGAGCACTTTGTATCAGTAGTTTCCAATGTGCACAATATGCCAGTGGGTATTGTGCCCATATTCACCTCATTCCAGAGTACTTTGTATCAGTAGGTTCCAATGTGCACAATATGCCAGTGGGTATGGTGCCCATATTCACCTCATTCCAGAGTACTTTGTATCAGTAGGTTCCAATGTGCACAATATGCCAGTGGGCATGGTGCCCATATTCACCTCATTTCACTTTGTATCAGTAGGTTCAATGTGCACCAGTGGGCATGGTGCCCATATTCACCTCATTCCAGAGTACTTTGTATCAGTAGGTTCCAATGTGCACAATATGCCAGTGGGTATTGTGCCCATATTCACCTCATTCCAGAGTACTTTGTATCAGTAGGTTCCAATGTGCACAATATGCCAGTGGGCATGGTGGCCATATTCACCTCCCATATTCACCTCATTCCAGAGTATTCCAGAGTATTTTGTATCAGTAGGTTCCAATGTGCACTATATGCCAGTGGGTATGGTGCCCACCTCATTACTTTGTATCAGTAGGTTACAATGTGCACAATATGCCAGTGGGCATGGTGCCCATGTTCACCTCATTCCAGAGTACTCTGTATCAGGTTCCTGCACAATTGCCAGTGGATATGGTGCCCATATTCACCTCATTCCATAGCACTTTGTATCAGTAGGTTCCAATGTGCACAATATGCCAGTGGGTATGGTGCCCATATTCACCTCATTCCAGAGTACTCTGTATCAGTAGGTTCCAATGTGCACAATATGCCAGTGGGTATGGTGCCCATATTCACCTCATGCCAGAGTTCTTTGTATCAGTAGGTTCCAATGTGCACAATATGCCAGTGGGCATGGTGCCCATATTCACCTCATGCCAGAGTACTTTGTATCAGTAGGTTCCAATGTGCACAATATGCCAGTGGGCATGGTGCCCATATTCACCTCATTCCAGAGTACTCTGTATCAGTAGGTTCCAATGTGCACAATATGCCAGTTGGTATTTGCCCATATTCACCTCATTCCAGAGTACTTTGTATCAGTAGGTTATTCCAATGTGCACAATATGCCAGTGGGCATGGTGCCCATATTCACCTCATTCCAGAGTACTTGGTACTCAAATATAATTTTTTTATGTTGGCATTTAGCATGCATCTGTTTTATTATGTGCATTATATATTTGTTTTATTTTTCAATGTACATATGGTATTCTTGTGCCAATTTATAGCTATTTTAATTTTATATAGTTGCAATGATTTAAGGATAGGGACAGTAGACATGTCATTCTATAGAAGTTTGAATT
>CM065703.1:6481751-6486751 GCA_017654935.2 Phymorhynchus buccinoides | reverse complement strand
GAGAGAGAGAGAGAGAGAGAGAGAGAGAGAGAGAGAGAGAGAGAGAGAGAGGCTTCACACAGACCAAGACACAGACACAGAGAGACACTTGGGCACAGAGAGAGAAACAGACAGACAGAAACTGAGAGACAGAGAGAGAGACAGAAACGGAGATATCCGAGCTGCTGGAAAATTATCAACCTCCACACACACTCATCAAATTGTTATTTATTCATTTTTATTTGTATTGAACATTTATCACCTATTATCATTTTTTACGCTTCACGAAGATTAATCCGTGTATTTTCTCGCACGCCAGTTGTTACGTAATAATGTCAAATCATCATGCCTAGATCCTATACATCACATCAACAGCTACGTCTTCATTAATGTTCAGGCCTATTGGAAGTTGATGATAAATATGCGGATGGTGAAATGAAGTACATTGGAACCTCCCTTATAAGACCTACCATTATAAGACTCCCTCCCATATAAGACCTACTTCTCTGAGACATTGCCCTTCTTTGTAAGTATTAAAATTTACCTCCCTTTTAAGACCCCTCCCTTATAAGACCTCATTTTGGATGATGTTTGAAGGTCTTATAAGGGAGGTTCCACTGTAGAATGCGTCACTGCTTTGTTAGAATGTCGTTTCTGATCGTTATCTAAAGAAACCGTTTTTCATGATCACGCGCACGAATGAACGCGTACGTGCGAGTGTACGCGCAAAAGCACGCGCGTCGATACGTACACAAACACACAAGCCCGTTCGCACGCGCTCGCGTACACTTATGTACTAGCGGACACACATACACACACTTGCACGCAAGCACATGCACGCACAACACACACACACACACACACATACATATACGCACGCACGCACGCACGCACGCACGCACACGCACACGCACACGCACACGCACACACACACACAAAGAATTTTACACACCAGCTGTTGATGGAAAAGCATAATTTTCAAAACACTTTTTTTTTTGAATTGACTCAACATTTTCAACACACACAACACACACACACACACACACACACACACACACACACACACACACACGCACGCACGCACGCACGCACACACGCACGCACACACACACACGCACGCACACAACACACACACGCACACAAACGCACGCACGCACGCACGCACGCACGCACGCACGCACGCACGCACGCACGCACGCACGCACGCACGCACGCACGCACGCACGCACGCACGCACGCACGCACGCACGCACGCACGCACGCACGCACGCACGCACGCACACGCACGCACACGCACACACACACACACACGCACGCACACACACACACACACACACACACACACACACACACATACACACACACACACAAATGGAGAGAGAGAACCTGAACAAAATTTATCCTTGGGAGATAATAAAGTGAATTTGATTTGATTTGATTTTGATTTGATTGATAGAGAGAGAGAGAGAGAGAGAGAGAGAGAGAGAGAGAGAGAGAGAGAGAGAGAGAGAGAGAGAGAGAGAGAGAGACAGAGACAGAGACAGAGACAGAGACACACCAGACACACACAGAGAGAGACTTTGACTGATGGGGTAAAATGTCGTTGAATGCAGACTGTTTTGTATTGTTTTTTTCCCTTCTATTATAGCCGGTGTGTGTGTGTGTGTGTGTGTGTGTGTGTGTGTGTGTGTGTGTGTGTGTGTGTGCGTGTGTGTGCGTGCGTGTGCGTGTGCGTGTGCCGCGTGCGTGTGCGTGCGTGCGTGTATGTGTGCGTGTGCGTGCGTGCGCGCGCGTGTGTGTGTGTGTGTGTGTTGTGCGCGTTCGTGAGCCGAGAGAGAGAGGGAGAGAAAGAGAGAGAGAGAGAGAGAGAGAGAGAGAGAGAGAGAGAGAGAGAGAGAGAGAGAGAGAGAGAGAGAGAGAGAGAGACCGGAGAGAGAGAGTGAGAGCCCGAGAGAGAGAGAGAGAGAGAGAGAGAGAGAGAGAGAGAGAGAGAGAGAGAGAGAGAGAGAGAGAGAGAGCCCGGGAGAGAGAGAGAGAGAGAGAGAGAGAGAGAGAGAGAGAGAGAGAGAGAGAGAGAGAGAGAGAGAGGGAGAGAGAGAGAGAGAGAGAGAGAGAGAGAGAGAGAGAGAGAGAGAGAGAGAGAGAGAGAGAGAGAGAGAGAGAGAGAGAATTCAAGATGGTTGACATAATACATTATTGTTGTTGCTGCTGTGGATTTGTGACACAGTTTTAACGCAAGATTTAATTGCAATCTTTCCAACACAAAGTTCATGCATATACACACAAGTTTAACACCAAAAATATGTTTCTTTTTTGACAATCCTTTCCATGCAAAACTACACATTGGTGGGGTGGGGGTGGGGTTCAACCCTTTCACCGCCAACATCGCAATTATGCACCACAATGGTTTAACACCCATGTCACTAAAAGGCATCAAATCAGGGCCTGTTATCTGAAGACCTATTTTCTTAATTTTGGGAGGTAAGGATAGGCCTTACTTTAAATATGTCACAGAAGAATCCCCAATATTGCAGACAGAATGTTTTTTCTCTACCCAAGTAAGTTTAATGAACATTTTTAGCTGAAAATGTCTGGCGGCAAAAGGGTTAAAGCTGATATTACTAAAAGGAGGATTGATAGTACTAGTAGTACTGTCCAGCTTTCACCTGAAATTATCTTAACTCTCATTCCTTCCAAATGATTCCTTCCAATTGTAAGCACATGCACACACACACCTACATACAAAGACACACACACATGTATATACTCACTGAAATTCTATCTTAGGTTCTAAACCACACATACCTATCAAACCATCGTGAATGTGTACGAACTAAAACGTCAATCTCCTGGCAAAGGGGGCAATGGGGAAAGGAGCAATACATTGGAACCTCCCTTATAAGACCTCCAAATATCATCCACAATGAAGTCTTATAAGGGAGGGGTCTTGTAAGGGAAGTAATTTGAATACTTACAAAGAAGAGCAATGTCTCATAGGTCTTATGTGGGAGGGAGTCTTAATAATGGGAGGTCTTATAAGGGAGGTTCCACTGTACTAACATCTAGAAATGACAGCGCCTACGCATTCAACACACAACACTGTCACTTTTGCACTTCATGCAATAAAAACATTTTTTGAAAAAAATACCACCACCCCCAAAACCCTAACAGGCTTCCTATTATGGTGGAGGGGAGTTAATTAATTAGAGAGAGTTTTCCCCCTTTGTTCAACTTCCCATTACTATCGTTGATGTTAAAACTTCAAAGTGTTTCCATTATGCAAGGCAGCTGGGTCTGCTGTCGCGCTGTAGACGAGGCAAGGCAGCTGGGTCTGCTGTCGCGCTGTAGACGAGGCAAGGCAGCTGGGTCTGCTGTCGCGCTGTAGACGAGGCAAGGCAGCTGGGTCTGCTGTCGCGCTGTAGACGAGGCAAGGCAGCTGGGTCTGCTGTCGCGCTGTAGACGAGGCAAGGCAGCTGGGTCTGCTGTCGCGCTGTAGACGAGGCAAGGCAGCTGGGTCTGCTGTCACGCTGTAGACGAGGCAAGGCAGCTGGGTCTGCTGTCGCGCTGTAGACGAGGCAAGGCAGCTGGGTCTGCTGTCAACGCTGAAGGAGGCGACAAGCCAGTTGGGGGATCACGCTGCGGACCAGCTGTCTCCACACCCGCCGCTCTGCTAGGGGACCTGACGGACCATCCCCGAGCTGTGTCATCTAACCACCCTATCCTGGGTGAGTGTTGTAATAGTTTGCAAGGATTGACTGCTTTTCCCGAGATTCTATTGCATTACCAACTCTCACACTCGTCGCTCATCAATGGCAGTCAGATCCTACTCATTGTCATTGATTATCACCTTGCTTCAATAAATCGGTTCACGCAGTCCGAGTACTGCAATTTTGTTGTTTGTGCGTCTCTGCGATAAGTATCGCATTGTTTATTATCTTTTTAGGTAGTTCATTATAGATGCATTTGTTTGGATGCAGGTGTCATCTTCACTTGTTGCTGTCTCATCCCATATGCCATCTCTATTTGTCATTGTGTCCAATTAGTGCATACAGTACACACATACACTGAAATATCACCCGTCACGCATTTGTATCGTTTTGTATGTCCGCCATACACAACAAAAACACTGTAGACGTCCTGGGCAGTTGTGTGTATTTACACTGAATCTACAACCCAGCACATCATTGCAGGTGGCTCCGGGAAGAAACGTTCCAGTCCAGGAACGTTGGCAATCCATGCTGCAGAAGGCACGGATCGAAGGATGACCACCGCCACGGGAACGACATCCAGAGAGAAAAACTACGGAGAGGGAATATCGGCGGCTGTGAATACAAGATAAGGAAAAACATTATCAAAGCAATAAAAGAACTATAATCGTGGGAACCAAAAGAAACGATCGATAGGAAACATTCAGTCAATAAAGACATATCATCATCACATTTGTAAACAAAAACATCAGTCTGAAGACTGTTGAGGACGGAGTGATGCGAGTGTTTGAATTTATGGTTTCATGTGATAACCGGCCCTCATACCGTCGCATCCTCTAAGGTTGTGACTCTCTCTCTCTCTCTCTCTCTCTCTCTCTCTCTCTCTCTCTCTCTCTCTCTCTCTCTCTCTCTCTCTCTCTCTCTCTCTCTCTCTCTCTCTCTCTCTCTCTCTCTCTCTCTGAGTTTTACTATAAAAAAATATCAACTTATGCCAAGATTCTTGTAAATCTTTTATGTCTCTCTGTATATCTGTTTAATGTCCCAATTTGATTCTCTGTCAATTATTTCATGTGCCAATTTTTGTTTCATTTTCTTGACTTGATTGTTTTTATGTCCATTTTGCATTGCCTGATGCATGGTGTGAGTGTGTGAGTGAGAGGGCCAGGTGTAAAGAAGCTATTGTAGCTTATCCTTTTTACCCTCAATAAAACATTCGTATTTCGTCTCTCCCTCTCTCTCTCTCTCTCTCTCTCTCTCTCTCTCTCTCTCTCTCTCTCTCTCTCTCTCTCTCTCTCTCTCTCTCTCTCTCTCTCT
>CM065703.1:6464251-6476751 GCA_017654935.2 Phymorhynchus buccinoides | reverse complement strand
TGTGTGTGTGTGTGTGTGTGTGTCTGTGTGTGTGTGTGTGTGTGTGTGTGTGTGCGCGTGTGTGTGTGTGGTGTGTGTGCGTGTGCGTGTGAGTGTGTGTGTGTGTGGTGTGTGTGTGTGTCTCTCTCTCTCTCTCTCTCTCTCTCTCTCTCTCTCTCTCTCTCTCTCTCTCTCTCTCTCTCTCTCTCTCTCTCTCTCTCACACACACACACACACACACACACACACACACACACACACACACACACACACACACACACACACACGCGCGCGCGCGCGCACACACGCACACACACACGCACACACGCACGCACGCCCGCACACACACACACACACACACACACACACACACACACTCTCTCTCTCTCTCTCTCTCTCTCTCTCTCTCTCTCTCTCTCTCTCTCTCTCTCTCTCTCTCTCTCTCTCTCTCGCTCGCTCGCTCTCTCTGTTCTTAAGGAAGAGAGAATGAAAGTATATTTTGTCTTTCGCTCGATTGAAGCCATTAATCTTTGACTCAATCTATCATCATTTGTCAGTGGACACCCCCTATCCTCGGCCTTACTCCTCTGCTAACTTTTCTCTTCTTTCTCTCCCTCTATCTGTCTCTCTGTCTGTGTCTCTCCCCCCCCCCCCCTACCCCACCCACCCCTCTCTCTCGTTCGTGCATGAGTGTGCGTGTTTGTTTGCGTGCGCATGTGTGTATAACACACAGAGAGAGCGAGAGAGAGAGAGAGAGAGAGAGAGAGAGAGAGAGAGAGAGAGAGAGAGAGAGAGAGAGAGAGAGAGAGAGAGACAGACAGACAGAGACAGAGAGAGAGAGAGAGGGGGGCGGGGGAAGAGAGAGTGACCCGGTGTGTATATGTGTGCGTACGATGTATGTGTGTGCGTGTATGTGCGCGCGTGGTGTATGTGTGTGTGTGTGTATGCATGTGTGTGTGTGTATGCGTGTGTGTGCGCACTGTGGGTGTACGTTTGCACACGCGTGCACGCGCGCATGCATGAGGGTGCGTGATGGATGATAAACTCAAACGACGTTCGCTCAAAGCAGAGGTGCAGTCTTTCTCGTCAACTTCCAGCAAAAGGTATGACACACATGCTGCTGATGTGATGTATAGAAATATGACATGACTTGTCATCATAATAATTAATACAGAACATCTGCCTTTTTTTTGGTAAGAAGACACACAGACTAATCTATCACACGTAGGTAAAATTAATAAACAATGAAGAGGCAATAAATGTTCTTTTTTATTTTATAAATTAAATAATGAATGCGATCAGGGGGATAATGTTCTAGCAGCTTGGGTCTGTCTGTCTGTGTGTTTTGCGTGTATGGGCGTGTGTATGTGCGTGCGCACGCACCTGTGTATGCGTGCGTTTGCGTGTGTGCAATGTGTATGTGTGCGCGCGCGTGCGTTGTTTCTGACAGGTGTCATTTATGGGTAGACCCATAAAGCAATTTATGTTGTCGGTTGTGACTAAATAAATGTACTGAAAAAATATTTGATTAACATAGAGTTAATTGTTTGACATAATTAAAAGAGATGCTTATAACCCAATCTCCAGACTCACGCCTCTCCATTTATATATTCATATTGACACCACTCCATTTATGGCCAATTTTAGGCCGCTGATTTTTTATTCAGCGACAAACAATGTTAAACAAAGCAAATTCAAAACACTATTCACAAGATATTATGGTACATTAAAACAAATTCCAAAACATGTTCAAGAAGAGAAACTGTCCATTTTTTTCTGTCGCTGATTTTTAGTTCTATTCAGCGACAAAACAATGTTACACCAAAACAACACCATCCATCCATTATGTTACACAAAATCAAAACCCAAAATACTTTTTTCCCAAAACATTCTGAACATTTTTTATCATTAAAATTGCAAGGTCCTTATATGTTGGCAAGTATTGATTCAGGCCGTTTTTTCCCCAAATGGACAAAGGAAAGAATTCTGCAAAACACAGAAAAACATACTTCTACTATGTATCCTCACACGCACAACCATCCCAACATTATGTTTACGCCTACATAACCCTGATTGACCATGACCCCAGTTAGTTATGGCGGAAATGCCACCCGACGGGCTCCTACCCTTCCTTAATCGGGTTCGGGTCCGTCGCCGCCACCACACACAAAGAACTGCCAAGTAGGACCGGAATTCCCTTCGTGTCACCGCTGACCCATCGTCTTGCTAGACAAAGGACCAGAGAGCGCTCCATGCATCTGCAAATACTGGCCCAACCACCTGACTGGACAGTTAGAGAAATCTGGCATGGCACAGATTGTATGTCGTGCCACTTGGCTCCTACTGTTTGCAGGCTTCGAAAATGATCTGAACACTCGCTGTCGTAACGTTGTGCAATTTGAGGTTATTTGGAGAGGCAGTCACCTTTCCGACCTGTACAGTCTTCGTACTCCCTGTAGTAGATTTTTAAACAAAAACAATCTGCAGGGTCAGGGAGAGAAACCCATTGATGCCCATGCATATGCTGAAAATGGAGGAAAACATAGATTCAGATGTAGCCTACCATCAATATCTGCTGGGTCAGGGAGAGAAACCCATTGATGCTCATGCATATGCTGAAAATGGAGGAAAACATAGATTCAGATGTAGCCTACCATCAATATCTGCTGGGTCAGGGAGAGAAACTCATTGATGCTCATGCATATGCTGAAACAGGAGGAAAGCATAGATTAGGATGTAGCCTGCCATCGATAACTGAACTTCAAAACATACCAGATTCAAACTTCTATAAAATGACATGTCTGCTGTCCATATCCTGAAATCATAGCAACTATGTAAAATTAAAATAGCTATACATTAGCACACAAATACCATTATGCACACTGAACAAGAAAACAACTATATAATAAGCATGATCATAAAACAGGTGCATGCTAGGTGCCAACATTATATTCGTGTACCATGTACCTTGGCATGAAGTGAATACGGGCACAAGACAATTTGGCATACCATGCCCATTGGTACCTGTACATCCTGGACCTGCCATCCCTGTGCTGAAAATAAAGGGAAAATAGATCAGAATGTTGCCTGTTATCTATACACTGAAAATCAGTCATACAACATTAAAAGTGCTATGCGCACATTGGCGTAACACATCTATTGACCAAAGTCACATTATGGTGTCATGCACATAAACAGGCTGTGCATAATGGTACATACTGAACCTGCCATCTGTGTGCTGAAAATGAAAGGAAATGTAGTTGATCTAATAATGAGTCTACTAAGGTCTAATAATTAGTGCAGCATTCCCAGTGTAATTGGAAGACTAGTGTCTCCTGTGGCCCCTAGTCTCCGTACTCCCTGTAGTAGCTATTTAAGCAAAAACCATCTGCTGGGCCAGGGAGAGTAAAACCATTGATGTCCATACATATGCTGAAAATTGAGAAAAACATAGATTAAGATGTAGTCTGCCATCGATAGATATCTGCTGGCTCAGGGGGAAAAAACCCTTGATGCACATACATACGCTGAACGTGGAGGAAAACATAGCTTCAGATGTAGCCTGCCATCGATAACTGAGAATCAAAACAGACATGCAAAATTCAAACTTCTATAGAATGACATGTCTACTGTCCCTATCCTTAAATCATTGCAACTATATAAAATTAAAATAGCTATAGATTGGCACAAGAATACCATATGTACACTGCAAAATAAAACAAATATATAATACACATAATAAAACAGATGCATGCTGAATGCCAACATATATCCGTATACAAAGTGCTCTGGAATGAGGTGAATATGGGCACCATGCCCACTGGCATAGTGTGCACATTGGAACCTACTGATACAAAGTACTCTGGAATGAGGTGAATATGGGCACCATGCCCACTGGCATATTGTGCTCATTGGAACCTACTGATACAAAGTACTCTGGAATGAGGTGAATATGGGCACCATGCCCACTGGCATATTGTGCACATTGGAACCTACTGATACAGAGTACTCTGGAATGAGGTGAATATGGGCACCATGCCCACTGGCATATTGTGCACATTGGAACCTACTGATACAGAGTACTCTGGATTGAGGTGAATATGGGCACCATACCCACTGGCATATTGTGCACATTGGAACCTACTGATACAAAGTGCTCTGGAATGAGGTGAATATGGGCACCATACCCACTGGCATATTGTGCACATTGGAACCTACTGATACAAAGTACTCTGGAATGAGGTGAATATGGGCACCATGCCCACTGGCATATTGTGCACATTGGAACCTACTGATACAGAGTACTCTGGAATGAGGTGAATATGGGCACCATGCCCACTGGCATATTGTGCACATTGGAACCTACTGATACAAAGTGCTCTGGAATGAGGTGAATATGGGCACCATACCCACTGGCATATTGTGCACATTGGAACCTACTGATACAAAGTACTCTGGAATGAGGTGAATATGGGCACCATGCCCACTGGCATATTGTGCACATTGGAACCTACTGATACAGAGTACTCTGGAATGAGGTGAATATGGGCACCATGCCCACTGGCATATTGTGCACATTGGAACCTACTGATACAGAGTACTCTGGAATGAGGTGAATATGGGCACCATGCCCACTGGCATATTGTGCACATTGGAACCTACTGATACAAAGTACTCTGGAATGAGGTTAATATGGGCACCATGCCCACTGGCATATTGTGCACATTGGAACCTACTGATACAAAGTACTCTGGAATGAGGTTAATATGGGCACCATACCCACTGGCATATTGTGCACATTGGAACCTACTGATAAAAAGTACTCTGGAATGAGGTGAATATGGGCACCATGCCCACTGTCATATTGTGCACATTGGAACCTACTGATACAGAGTACTCTGGAATGAGGTGAATATGGGCACCATGCCCACTGGCATATTGTGCACATTGGAACCTACTGATACAAAGTACTCTGGAATGAGGTTAATATGGGCACCATACCCACTGGCATATTGTGCACATTGGAACCTACTGATACAAAGTACTCTGGAATGAGGTGAATATGGGCACCATGCCCACTGGCATATTGTGCACATTGGAACCTACTGATGCAAAGTGCTCTGGAATGAGGTGAATATGGGCACCATACCCACTGGTATATTGTGCACATTGGAACCTATTGGACCTGCCATTCCATGTGCTGAAAATAAAGGGATGAACAAAGATCAGGGTGTATCGCGTATCGAACTTTTTCAACAATTATATAATTATTTATTATACGTTTTCTTTTCTTTTTTCTTAGACCAGTGTAATTTAGATGGAGGTTTTTGTATGGCATTTGTGTCTGTTGTGGTTGACAGACTGTCTTAATCTTTGAGCTAATGCTTTGGTAAATATATGAGCACTAATTATTTTTGCTATGTATTAAATAAATTTAAAAACATTGTCATTTATAAGTGATCCTCTCGCATATGCATAGCATATTGACGTCTTTCATAACGCTTATCCAATGCCTCTTCCTTTTTTTTTCGGTTGTTGTGTGTATGAGTTTTGCTTTGTTTGTTGTTGAGTTGTTGTTTTTTGTTTTGTTTTTTGCCTGTGTGTTTTTGGGGGGTGTTCTTTCCCCCCTCCTCTTATTATTGTATTTTCTGTATCTGTATTGAATGAGTTATTCACTGGATAATTTATTTATTGCTCATCTGTCTGTCTTTATCAAGTTAAAAAAAAGAATGAATGGATGTATGTTAAAATGTAAATTGCATGTATATGTTTGCTTGTGTTTGATTCATTCGTTCATTAAAAAAAGAGTTTGAACAAAAAAAGATCAGGACGGAGCCTGCCATCTCTACACTGAAAATCAGTCATACCAAATGAGAAACTGCTATATGGTGGCTGATGTTCTGCAGCATAATATCCTTATTTTTTAAATTATTTTTAATAAATAGACATTATTTAAATGGCCAACGCATATATATGGACATAAGTAACATGTAGGTGTAACGCACGGAAACAGGCTGTGCATATTGGCAACCTGCTATCTGTGTGCTGAAAGTGTAGGGAAATGTAGATCAATGTGTGGTCTGTCATCCATACATTTTAAAATAAAACAGCCCTATAAAAACAAATTCTAACAAAAAATCAAATCTGCTATATAATAGTAATGTATACTAAAAGTATATATGTTGCTTGTATTATGCATAGTATTAGTAAATGTGTGTATGCATAATACTGTATTTGTTATTCTTTTGTGTGTTTTATGTGCAATTCAATATTGTTTATTTATTTATTTTTATTTTATATATTTATTTTTATTTTATTTATGTATTTAATTTCATTTTTATTTTATTTTTATATTTATTTATTTTTTATAATAAAATATATAATACAAAATAAGATTGATTGATTGGAAAACGCGATTAACTGACTCAGACAATTGTAACGCATGATAAGAATTAGACAAGTTGAAACTTGAGATATATGTTTTAATACAATAATCTTCGTAAGAAATTTGGAATGATTTACACACCATTATGTACTGTAACTGATTACATAATTGGAAGTAAAACAATTTTTACAATCACCTTTATGATGAATGGCGACTGACTCACTCATTATTACTGTATATGAGTACATCTTACTGAGAAGATCGCGTGACTTGCTAATAGTGTATATGATTATAATAAATTATGAGTGACTCACTCACTATTGCTGGAATTCATATAATAGTGTCACTGTATATGATTATACAGCACTGAGCAGTGCTGAACTGGGCTGACTCATCACTAAACAAGTGAACTAACACCTAAAGGTGAAAGGACTTAGTGCGACAGTGATGACCCTTAACTATGGAACAAGGTGAACCTACACAGGCATGAACTCAGTGCTGATTTGCTATGAGCATCGCTCACTAAACCTGTCCACTAACAATACAGTGACGACTCACGACTCATGAAATGAGGAGAACCTACAGTGCTGATTTGCGATGAGCATCGCTCACTAAACCTGTCCACTAACAATACAGTGACGACTCACGACTCATGAAATGAGGAGAACCTACAGTGCTGATTTGCGATGAGCATCGCTCACTAAACCTGTCCACTAACAATACAGTGACGACTCACGACTCATGAAATGAGGAGAACCTACAGTGCTGATTTGCGATGAGCATCGCTCACTAAACCTGTCCACTAACAATACAGTGACGACTCACGACTCATGAAACGAGAAGAACCTACACAGTGCTGATTTGCGATGACTATCGCTCACTAAAAATGTGAAAGAAAAATACAGTGATGATTCATCACTCATGAGACAAGGTTACCTGACCATAAAGACAATTGGGGAAAAAACCATTAGTGGCTGGACAATGGTCGACACCAAAATTGAGCACAGGACATAGCACACATGCTAAATAAGTAAATGGCCATAACTGTCGTCTGCCTTCTCCCTGAGTACCTGAGCAATAAGACTGCCATTTTGTCTGCCTTCTCCCTGAGTACCTGAGCATATGAGACGCCGTGGAATAACGTCTGCCTTCTCCCTGAGTACCTGAGCATACGACGAAATGTCGTCTGCCTTCTCCATGAGTACCTGAGCAATAAGACGACCATGAGGTCTGCCTTCTCCCTGAGTACCTGAGCAATAAGACTGCCATGTCGTCTGCCTTCTCCCTGAGTACCTGAGCAATAAGACGACCATGACGTCTGCCTTCTCCCTGAGTTCCTGAGCAATAAGACTGCCATGTCGTCTGCCTTCTCCCTGAGTACCTGAGACGCCGTGGAATAACGTCTGCCTTCTCCCTGAGTACCTGAGCATACGACGAAATGTTGTCTGCCTTCTCCCTGAGTACCTGAGCAATACGACGACATGGAATAAGTCTGCCTTCTCCCTGAGTACCTGAGCAATACGACGACATGGAATAAGTCTGCCTTCTCCCTGAGTACCTGAGCAATACGACGACATGGAATAAGTCTGCCTTCTCCCTGAGTACCTGAGCAATACGACGACATGGAATAAGTCTGCCTTCTCCCTGAGTACCTGAGCAATACGACGACATGAAATAAGTCTGCCTTCTCCCTGAGTACCTGAGCATAAGACGACGGCCAATGGCCAAAAACATTGGCTGAATGAAATATGCGTAAAATTTGAGTGACAGGCCACACAAAAATAATGAACATGTCATAGCCTCTCTAACCAA
This sequence comes from Phymorhynchus buccinoides, assembly GCA_017654935.2. Lineage (NCBI taxonomy): Eukaryota > Metazoa > Mollusca > Gastropoda > Neogastropoda > Raphitomidae > Phymorhynchus > Phymorhynchus buccinoides. The sequence continues at coordinate 6,468,575 of CM065703.1, read as the reverse complement.
GAGTAGTATGATGTAGACCGTAACACTAAACACTACCTGAAGTGCAATCTGAATCTGCAAGAAAATACTGAAATGGCCTGAGGACTTATCCATACAAAAATACTAAACTGTAAACTTCTCCGCCTTAGGCAGCCAACTTCATAACGTTGAAATTTAAATTCTGGTGCTTTCATTTTACCAAGATGTGTAAATATACGAAATAAGAAAATGAATTTGGTGACGAAAAATTCGACTAGGAAGACCCGCAGAGTTACTATCCCTGAACATGGTCTGAGTGTTGACTTGCAACAATGACGTAACTGGCGGGTCCTAGCCACTGTGAAATGAAAACGAACGTGTGTTCTAGATCTAAATGCTGCGTCACAAATCAATGTTGCCGAAAACCACGGGAAATTCCCGAAAAAATAGCGACCGTTATGCAAAGTTCGCATTACGGTAACGCTTCGAGAATCCTCTGACATCCTACTGGGGTGAAACGCTGACCGAAGAGAGAACAAATAAATGGCTCCTCCATTGTGAAATGACAATCGAACAAAACCAAGAAATATCCCCCAGAAGAAACCATATAATCTGTGAGACCAAGTCGCCTCAAGTAAAGAACATAATACCGCAAAATGAGAAATCTAAAAAAGAGTACTTATCTGTTAAAAGCTTAAAAAATATATGATAATGATATGATGAAGAAAAATAGATTTGTCTGAGATCGCAATGGAGTCAGACGAATAATGATTTTCTAACCATTCTCAGATGGTTTGATTCTAACTTCCGGAACTAAAGTTAGAAAAAAACTTTTGAGAATAAAAAGTGACAATGATCCTACTAAGAGGGGAGAATATTACATCTATAAAACTGATGAAGAACCGTCACAGCCCGACCCCATAATTTTTTATTTTTATTGTGTCTGAAGTTTATAATAAGTGAAATTCGAGAGAGGGAGGGGAGGGGGGAGAGGAGAGAGGGAGGTGGCTATGTGTGTATTTGTGCGCGTAGGATGTGTGTGTGTGTGTGTGTGTGTGTGTGTGTGTGTGTGTGTGTGTGTGTGTGTGTGTGTGACTGAGTGTGTGTGCGTGTGCGTGCGCGTGTGTATGTACGTGCGTGTGTGTGTGTGTGTGCACGCGCGCGCGTGTACGTGGTGTGTGTGTGTGTGTGTGTGTGCGTGCGCGCGCGCGTGTACGTGGCGTGTGTGTGTGCGTGTGTATGTGTGTGTGTGTGTGTGTGTGTGTGTGTGTGAGAGAGAGAGAGAGAGAGAGAGAGAGAGAGAGAGAGAGAGAGTGAGTGATATGATGATTTGCTTGATTTGATTTTGTGCGTGAGTAATAGAGAGAGATATCGAAAGAGAGAGAGAGAGAGAGAGAGAGAGAGAGAGAGAGAGAGAGAGAGAGAGAGAGAGAGAGAGAGAGAGAGAGAGAGAGAGAGAGAGAGAGAGAGAGAGAGAGAGAGAGAGAGAGAGAGAGAGAGAGAGAGAGAGATCAAAACCAGAGAGATAATTGATGGGGTGGTTTGACAGAAACAAATGCATCCTCCTCCCCAGTCTATTCTATTTAAGGTCCTGCTTGGACCATGGAGCTGTACAGACTACATCCGACTGCCACAGCTACACCCAGTCTGCAGCCTCCAGTCTCCAGCATCAACCACAGCCTACCACAGCCTGCAACCTGCCAGGAGCCTGCTTCTTCTTCAACTAGCCTTCGATAGTTCTGCAGGGTTAGTCAGCCATTAAATCTCTCTCTCTCTCTCCTCTCTCTCTCTCTCTCTCTCTCTCTCTCTCTCTCTCTCTCTCTCTCTCTCTCTCTCTCTCTCTCTCTCTCTCTCTCTCTCTCTCTCTCTCTCTCTCTCTCTCTCTCTCTCTCTCTCTCTCTCTCTCTCTCTCTCTCTCTCTCTCTCTCTCTCTCTCTCTCTCTCTCTCTCTCTCTCTCTCTCTCGTTTCTTCTCACAGAACCAATGTAAGAGAGGAATACTTAGCATGCCCATTTTGGTGAGTCCCAAAGAGAAACAGAGGTCCATTTTGTGTTACGATGTCCCATGTATGATAACCTAAGGCAACAATATATCCCTGCTAAATATTATAATAGTCCATCTCTCTTTAGACTGACTTTATTATTAGCATGTGAAAACAAATCTGTGGTTTTACGTTCAGCTGTGTATTTAGATAAGGCATTCAATGTACGTTATTTGAATATGCTTGAGTGAATCCTGTATCCATATGTATCAAATGCGCGAGACTGTTTGATTAATTGTTTGTATATATTTGTGCATGTGCATGCACTTTGAAATCAATGAGAATTAGTCCACTTTTTTGTAACCATCCCCAGTGACATGGGCCAATGGCCTATTCATTAAATCGTTCAGTGTTCAGTGTTCAGTGTTCTCGCTCTCATGATTGATGCTGATGGGTTTTTTCTCTCTCAATGTTCATTTATAGTATTAGTTACATGCTAGGACCAAGGACAGAATGGAAGAAATACGGTCTGAACGTGGAGTCTTTCGGATAAACCGAGGTCCCGTGTGCCCATGCACTTAGCACACGTTAAGCCCAGTGGCAACGAAAAAGTTGTCTTTTGGTCAAAATTTACTCCCCCACTCCCCCCTTTCCTTCCTCATCAGTCACACAAAAATTGCATACATGAAAAAATGTGGGTGGCGCGCCTCTGGCTATGACGCACTCTCCAGGTGGGAGCAACCCGAATTTCACAGAGACGGTCTGGTATATTCTGCATGGTATATTCTGCTGTTGGCTGCATGGTATTCGACTGCATGGTATATTCGACTGTAGGCTGCATGGTATATTCGACTGTAGGCTGCATGGTATATTCGACTGTAGGCTGCATGGTATATCGACTGTAGGCTGCATGGTATATTCGACTGTAGGCTGCATGGTATATTCGACTGTAGGCTGCATGGTAGATTCGACTGTAGGCTGCATGGTATATTCGACTGTAGGCTGCATGGTATATTCGACTGTAGGCTGCATGGTATATTCGACTGTAGGCTGCATGGTATATTCGACTGTAGGCTGCATTGGTATATTCGACTGTAGGCTGCATGGTAGATTCGACTGTAGGCTGCATGGTATATTCGACTGTAGGCTGCATGGTATATTCGACTGTAGGCTGCATGGTATATTCGACTGTAGGCTGCATGGTATATTCGACTGTAGGCTGCATGGTATTTTCGACTGTAGGCTGCATGGTATATTCGACTGTAGGCTGCATGGTATATTCGACTGTAGGCTGCATGGTATATTCGACTGTAGGCTGCATGGTATATTCGACTGTAGGCTGCATGGTATATTCGACTGTAGGCTGCATGGTATATTCGACTGTAGGCTGCATGGTATTTTCGACTGTAGGCTGCATGGTATATTCGACTGATTTCCGCTTCCCTCCCCCAGGCATATGTCCACAAATCCTGTGCAGATTTCTTTCTTTATTTCTCCATGTTTCGCATCCATACATGCAGTGATTTGACATTTAGTGTGTCTGTCGCTCCCATGTATAAACTATGACTATAAAGAATGAAATAGTGAGGCCAAGAGGGGAGTTAATTAGAAAGAGAGTATCCCCCTTTGTTCAATTTTGTTATGAATATAAAATAATCCAAGATTTCTTTTCATTTTCAGACCAAGATGTCCGTGTCCATCAAATCCAGCTCGGTGTTGGCGGCGCCATGTTTCCTTCTCCTCCTCTTAGTAGGGTGAGAGTCGATCATTTTGAGAAAACACAGTTTAAAGTCTAGCCTAGCTGAAGAAAATGCATGGACCTACTCATTTTAAAGCACTTATAAGACCATTTAGAGACCATATTGAAGAGGGTCCTTTATCAATATGACAGATAAGATATTAGAGAACAAGAAATTACCCATAAATCAGAATTGACAAAAAATGAGATTTCTGACTTTCCAAGCCTCTTATTAAAAACTAGGCCAGCGACTTAACCCTTTCACCGCCAAAGTCGCATTTTTGCACCACAATGATTTAACTTCTATGTCACTAAAAGGCATCCAATTGGGGTCTATTATCTAAAGACCCTATTGTCTTAGTTTTGGGAAGTAAGGATAGACCTTATTTTATATATGTCACAGAAGAGTCCCCAACACTGCAGATTGATTTCGTTCTCTACCCAGGTAAATGTAATGGGAAATATTTGGCTGAGATATGGCTGGTGGTAAAAGGGTTAATGTCCCTTTCGTGGTGATTAGTCACATATAAGAACATTTGATGACTGGGCTCCTAAACACAATAACCTTTACAGCCCAAGTTTCTGATTTCAGAACCACTTCCGCCAAGACAGGATTTACCCAGGCTGAAAAGAATGCCATTCTGGCT
>CM065703.1:6458441-6463751 GCA_017654935.2 Phymorhynchus buccinoides | reverse complement strand
TCACATTTTTAGTGAGCGATAGTCATCGCACATCAGCACTGTGTAGGTTCTCCTCGTTTCATGAGTCGTGAGTCGTCACTGTATTGTTAGTGGACAGGTTTAGTGAGCGATGCTCATCGCAAATCAGCACTGTGTAGGTTCTCCTCATTTCATGAGTCGTGAGTCATCACTGTATTGTTAGTGGACAGTTTTAGTGAGCGATGCTCATCGCAAATCAGCACTGTAGGTTCTCCTCATTTCATGAGTCATGATTCATCACTGTATTGTTAGTGGACAGTTTTAGTGAGCGATGCTCATCGCAAATCAGCACTTTGTAGGTTCTCCTCATTTCATGAGTCATGATTCATCACTGTATTGTTAGTGGACAGTTTTAGTGAGCGATAGTCAAATCAAATCGGCACTGAGTTCATGCATGTGTAGGTTCACCTTGTTCCATAGTTAAGGGTCATCACTGTCGCACTAAGTCCTTTCACCTTTAGGTGTTAGTTCACTTGTTTAGTGATGAGTCAGCCCAGTTCAGCACTGCTCAGTGCTGTATAATCATATACAGTGACACTATTATATGAATTCCAGCAATAGTGAGTGAGTCACTCATAATTTATTATAATCATATACACTATTAGCAAGTCACTCGATCTTCTCAGTAAGATGTACTCATATACAGTAATAATGAGTGAGTCAGTCGCCATTCATCATAAAGGTGATTGTAAAAATTGTTTTACTTCCAATTATGTAATCAGTTACAGTACATAATGGTGTGTAAATCATTCCAAATTTCTTACGAAGATTATTGTATTAAAACATATATCTCAAGTTTCAACTTGTCTAATTCTTATCATGCGTTACAATTGTCTGAGTCAGTTAATCGCGTTTTCCAATCAATCAATCTTATTTTGTATTATATATTTTATTATAAAAAAATAAACAAAAAATAAAAAAAAAATAAAAATGAAATTAAATACATAAATAAAATAAAAATAAATATATAAAATAAAAAATAAATAAATAAACAATATTGAATTGCACATAAAACACACAAAAGAATAACAAATACAGTATTATGCATACACACATTTACTAATACTATGCATAATACAAGCAACATATATACTTTTAGTATACATTACTATTATATAGCAGATTTGATTTTTTGTTAGAATTTGTTTTTATAGGGCTGTTTTATTTTAAAATGTATGGATGACAGACCACACATTGATCTACATTTCCCTACACTTTCAGCACACAGACAGCAGGCTGCCAATATGCACAGCCTGTTTCCGTGCGTTACACCTACATGTTACTTATGTCCATATATATGCGTTGGCCATTTAAATAATGTCTATTTATTAAAAATAATTTAAAAAATAAGGATATTATGCTGCAGAACATCAGCCACCATATAGCAGTTTCTCATTTGGTATGACTGATTTTCAGTGTAGAGATGGCAGGCTCCGTCCTGATCTTTTTTTTTTCAAACTCTTTTTTTAATGAACGAATGAATCAAACACAAGCAAACATATACATGCAATTTACATTTTAACATACATCCATTCATTCATTTTTTTTTAACTTGATAAAGACAGACAGATGAGCAATAAATAAATTATCCAGTGAATAACTCATTCAATACAGATACAGAAAATACAATAATAAGAGGAGGGGGGAAAGAACACCCCCCAAAAACACACAGGCAAAAAAACAAAACAAAAAAACAACAACTCAACAACAAACAAAGCAAAACTCATACACACAACAACCGAAAAAAAAAGGAAGAGGCATTGGATAAGCGTTATGAAAGACGTGAATATGTTATGCATATGCGAGAGGATCACTTATAAATGACAATGTTTTTAAATTTATTTAATACATAGCAAAAATAATTAGTGCTCATATATTTACCAAAGCATTAGCTCAAAGATTAAGACAGTTTGTCAACCACAACGGACACAAATGCCATACAAAAAAAACCATCTAAATTACACTGGTCTAAGAAAAAAGAAAAGAAAACGTATAATAAATAATTATATAATTGTTGAAAAAGTTCGATACGCGATACACCCTGATCTTTGTTCATCCCTTTATTTTCAGCACATGGAGTGGCAGGTCCAGTAGGTTCCAATGTGCACAATATGCCAGTGGGTATTGTGCCCATATTCACCTCATTCCAGAGCACTTTGCATCAGTAGGTTCCAATGTGCACAATATGCCAGTGGGCATGGTGCCCATATTCACCTCATTCCAGAGTACTTTGTATCAGTAGGTTCCAATGTGCACAATATGCCAGTGGGTATGGTGCCCATATTAACCTCATTCCAGAGTACTTTGTATCAGTAGGTTCCAATGTGCACAATATGCCAGTGGGCATGGTGCCCATATTCACCTCATTCCAGAGTACTCTGTATCAGTAGGTTCCAATGTGCACAATATGACAGTGGGCATGGTGCCCATATTCACCTCATTCCAGAGTACTTTGTATCAGTAGGTTCCAATGTGCACAATATGCCAGTGGGTATGGTGCCCATATTAACCTCATTCCAGAGTACTTTGTATCAGTAGGTTCCAATGTGCACAATATGCCAGTGGGCATGGTGCCCATATTAACCTCATTCCAGAGTACTTTGTATCAGTAGGTTCCAATGTGCACAATATGCCAGTGGGCATGGTGCCCATATTCACCTCATTCCAGAGTACTCTGTATCAGTAGGTTCCAATGTGCACAATATGCCAGTGGGCATGGTGCCCATATTCACCTCATTCCAGAGTACTTTGTATCAGTAGGTTCCAATGTGCACAATATGCCAGTGGGCATGGTGCCCATATTCACCTCATTCCAGAGTACTTTGTATCAGTAGGTTCCAATGTGCACAATATGCCAGTGGGTATGGTGCCCATATTCACCTCATTCCAGAGTACTTTGTATCAGTAGGTTCCAATGTGCACAATATGCCAGTGGGCATGGTGCCCATATTCACCTCATTCCAGAGCACTTTGTATCAGTAGGTTCCAATGTGCACAATATGCCAGTGGGCATGGTGCCCATATTCACCTCATTCCAGAGTACTTTGTATCAGTAGGTTCCAATGTGCACAATATGCCAGTGGGTATGGTGCCCATATTCACCTCATTACTTTGTATCAGTAGGTTCCAATGTGCACAATATGCCAGTGGGTATGGTGCCCATATTCACCTCATTCCAGAGTACTTTGTATCAGTAGGTTCCAATGTGCACAATATGCCAGTGGGCATGGTGCCCATATTCACCTCATTCCAGAGTACTTTGTATCAGTAGGTTCCAATGTGCACAATATGCCAGTGGGTATGGTGCCCATATTCACCTCATTCCAGAGCACTTTGTATCAGTAGGTTCCAATGTGCACAATATGCCAGTGGGCATGGTGCCCATATTCACCTCATTCCAGAGTACTTTGTATCAGTAGGTTCCAATGTGCACAATATGCCAGTGGGCATGGTGCCCATATTCACCTCATTCCAGAGCACTTTGTATACGGATATATGTTGGCATTCAGCATGCATCTGTTTTATTATGTGTATTATATATTTGTTTTATTTTTCAGTGTACATATGGTATTCTTGTGCCAATTTATAGCTATTTTAATTTTATATAGTTGCAATGATTTAAGGATAGGGACAGTAGACATGTCATTCTATAGAAGTTTGAATTTTGCATGTCTGTTTTGATTCTCAGTTATCGATGGCAGGCTACATCTGAAGCTATGTTTTCCTCCACGTTCAGCGTATGTATGTGCATCAAGGGTTTTCTCCCCCTGACCCAGCAGATATCTATCGATGGCAGACTACATCTTAATCTATGTTTTTCTCAATTTTCAGCATATGTATGGGCATCAATGGTTTTACTCTCCCTGGCCCAGCAGATGGTTTTTGTTTTAAAAAGCTACTACAGGGAGTACGAAGACTAGGGGCCACAGGAGACACTAGTCTTCCAATTACACTTGGAATGTTGCACTAATTATTAGACCTTAGTAGACTAATTATTAGATCAACTACATTTCCTTTCATTTTCAGCACACAGATGGCAGGTTCAGTATGTACCATTATGCACAGCCTGTTTATGTGCATGACACCATAATGTGACTTTGGTCAATAGATGTGTTACGCCAATGTGCGCATAGCACTTTTAATGTTGTATGACTGATTTTCAGTGTATAGATAACAGGCAACATTCTGATCTATTTTCCCTTTATTTTCAGCACAGGGATGGCAGGTCCAGGATGTACAGGTACCAATGGGCATGGTATGCCAAATTGTCTTGTGCCCGTATTCACTTCATGCCAAGGTACATGGTACACGAATATAATGTTGGCACCTAGCATGCACCTGTTTTATGATCATGCTTATTATATAGTTGTTTTCTTGTTCAGTGTGCATAATGGTATTTGTGTGCTAATGTATAGCTATTTTAATTTTACATAGTTGCTATGATTTCAGGATATGGACAGCAGACATGTCATTTTATAGAAGTTTGAATCTGGTATGTTTTGAAGTTCAGTTATCGATGGCAGGCTACATCCTAATCTATGCTTTCCTCCTGTTTCAGCATATGCATGAGCATCAATGAGTTTCTCTCCCTGACCCAGCAGATATTGATGGTAGGCTACATCTGAATCTATGTTTTCCTCCATTTTCAGCATATGCATGAGCATCAATGGGTTTCTCTCCCTGACCCAGCAGATATTGATGGTAGGCTACATCTGAATCTATGTTTTCCTCCATTTTCAGCATATGCATGGGCATCAATGGGTTTCTCTCCCTGACCCTGCAGATTGTTTTTGTTTAAAAATCTACTACATGGAGTACGAAGACTGTACAGGTCGGAAAGGTGACTGCCTCTCCAAATAACCTCAAATTGCACAACGTTACGACAGCGAGTGTTCAGATCATTTTCGAAGCCTGCAAACAGTAGGAGCCAAGTGGCACGACATACAATCTGTGCCATGCCAGATTTCTCTAACTGTCCAGTCAGGTGGTTGGGCCAGTATTTGCAGATGCATGGAGCGCTCTCTGGTCCTTTGTCTAGCAAGACGATGGGTCAGCGGTGACACGAAGGGAATTCCGGTCCTACTTGGCAGTTCTTTGTGTGTGGTGGCGGCGACGGACCCGAACCCGATTAAGGAAGGGTAGGAGCCCGTCGGGTGGCATTTCCGCCATAACTAACTGGGGTCATGGTCAATCAGGGTTATGTAGGCGTAAAAATAATGTTGGGATGGTTGTGCGTGTGAGGATACATAGTAGAAGTATGTTTTTCTGTGTTTTGCAGAATTCTTTCCTTTG
>CM065703.1:6450941-6453441 GCA_017654935.2 Phymorhynchus buccinoides | reverse complement strand
GAAAAAGTAAGTACGGTGATTTTCCATTGCTGTAAAGAAATCCTTTTATTGCACGATCTTTCGTTTTCTACCACACACTGGAAGCTCATGGTACAGCTTAGTCTTTTTTCGTGGAAGACTATGACTCTTAAACTAGGGGGCATTTGGTCACTAGGCGTTCAAGACTGCACTTGGTCATCTCCAAACACGGAACACTCAATTTTTAGTAACGTTTTATTTTGTGTGTGTTTAAGGTTTTGGTTAGGGTTAGGGTTAGGGCTAGAGTCAGTTTAATTTCAGATTGAATGGTTAAAATATACACATTCTAAAGTGTCGCTGGAAAACCGACATTGTCAAGCGAATAATGGCGTCACTTTCCATATTTGGAGATGACCAAACGCAGCATTGAACGTCTTGGTCGTTTGGATCAGCTTTTTAGTCTTGCAGCCAAAGGGACTGGTTGGCCTATGAAGACATTCCCCAATGCCATCAGTCCTCTTAATTAATGACTCAACCTGCTTTCTAATGACTGCTTTCTAATGACAGGGAAGCAACTACTCCTAAAAGATCAAATCTGGGCATTATTGTAGTTACTTCCCTTGGATAGTGGAAAGGGTGTGTGTGTGTGTGTGTGTGTGTGTGTGTGTGTGTGTGTGTGTGTGTGTGTGTGTTGAGAGAGAGAGAGAGAGAGAGAGAGAGAGGGGGGGAGAGAGAGAGAGAGAGAGAGGGAGAGAGGGAGAGGGAGAGAGAGAGAGAGAGAGAGAGAGGTCGAAGTCGAATGGTTTATTCATTAAAAGGCCAAGGCCCCATATGAATAAGGGGCAATAATTAACAATATTTATAGATCAGTGGATAATAGCACTTGAGAACGACAACCAATCGCATTGGAACACAAGCATATACTAGCAAACAATTACAAACTAGGACATAATTGTCTCTCTTAACCGGAAAGCTTTGTACAAATACAGTTAGATTACGTACTGTTCTCTCATTAGTATTCGCCATCAATAAGGTTAAACGAAATTGACATGGATATTTGTAGTATTTATACGGGATTAATTTTGCTCGAAGAACACTTAGAGCAGGACATTTTAAGACAAAATGTACCTCGTCCTCAATTGAATCTTTGCATAATGGACATAACAGATCAGCATGCTGGACAGTTTCGTATCGATACTCATGCTTTTTTATAACAGACATACCGAATCTAAACTTAGTCAAAACAGTTCGCTGACACCGATCGCGTCCTCAAATGTTCTATTTCTTTGCGTAGTTTCCATACTAGTGTGTGTGTGTGTGTGTGTGTGTGTGTGTGTGTGTGTGTGTGTGTGTGTGTGTGTGTGTGTGTGTGTGTGTGTGCGTGCGTGCGCGTGCGTGCGTGTGCGTGTGCGTGCCTGCGTGCGTGCGTGCGTGCGTGCGTGCGCGTGCGTGCGTGCGTGCGTGCGTGCGTGCGTGCGTGCGTCCGTGCGTGCGTGCGTGTGTGCGTACGTGCGTGTGTGCGTGTGTGTGTGTGTGTGCGTGTGCGCGTGTGTGTGTGCGTGCGTGCGTGCGTGTGTGTGTGTATGTGTGAATGTGCGTGAGTGCATGTGTGCGTGCGTGCGTGTGTGTGCGCGCGCGTGTGTGTGGGCGCGCGTGTGTGTCTGTGTTTTTGTTTGTTTGTTTGTAGTGGATTTGTAATTTAGAGCATCATTTTATCGAAATTGTTACTGATTTGTTATCCTTTTGAGAGAGAGAGGGGGGGGGGGGGGGGGGGGGGGGGGGGGGGTGGGGGGCGATGCAGAAAGATAGTGTGTGAGTTTGTGAATGTGTGAATAAGGTATTTTGTGTATGTGTGTTCGTGAGTGTGCGCATGATTTGAGTTTTTTTTGCTTTTGGGGGGGTTGAGAGAGAGAGAGAGAGAGAGAGAGAGAGAGAGAGAGAGAGAGAGAGAGAGAGAGAGAGAGAGAGAGAGAGAGAGAGAGAGAGAGAGAGAGAGAGAGAGAGAGAGAGAGAGAGAGAGAGAGAGAGAGAGAGAGAGAGAGAGACGACGAAATACGAATGTTTTATTGAGGGTAAAAAGGATAAGCTACAATAGCTTCTTTACACCTGGCCCTCTCACTCACACACTCACACCATGCATCAGGCAATGAAAAATGGACATAAAAACAATCAAGTCAAGAAAATGAAACAAAAATTGGCACATGAAATAATTGACAGAGAATCAAATTGGGACATTAAACAGATATACAGAGAGACATAAAAGATTTACAAGAATCTTGGCATAAGTTGATATTTTTTTATAGTAAAACTCAGAGAGAGAGAGAGAGAGAGAGAGAGAGAGAGAGAGAGAGAGAGAGAGAGAGAGAGAGAGAGGAGAGAGAGAGAGAGAGAGAGAGAGAGAGAGAGAGAGAGAGTCACAACCTTAGAGGATGCGACGGTATGAGGGCCGGTTATCACATGAAACCATAAATTCAAACACTCGCATCACTCCGTCCTCAACAGTCTTCAGACTGATGTTTTTGTTTACAAATGTGATGATGAT
>CM065703.1:6430379-6442941 GCA_017654935.2 Phymorhynchus buccinoides | reverse complement strand
CATGTTTCCTTCTCCTCCTCTTAGTAGGGTGAGAGTCGATCATTTTGAGAAAACACAGTTTAAAGTCTAGCCTAGCTGAAGAAAATGCATGGACCTACTCATTTTAAAGCACCTATAAGACCATTTAGAGACCATATTGAAAGAGGCTGTCCTTTATCAATATGACAAGATAAGATATTAGAGAACAAGAAATTACCCATAAACTCAGAATTGACGGAATTAAAAAAAAAAATGAGATTTCTGACTTTTCTGATTTCCAAGCCTCTTTATTTAAAACTAGGCCAGCGACTTAACCCTTTCACCGCCAAAGTCGCATTTTAGCACCACAATGATTTAACACCTATGTCACTAAAAAGGCATCAAATTGAGGGTCTATTATCCAAAGACCCTATTGTCTTAGTTTTGGGAAGTAAGGATAGACCTTATTATATATATGTCACAGAAGAATCCCCAATACTGCAGATGGATTTTGTTCTCTACCCAGGTAAATTTAATGGGAAATATTTGGCTGAGCCTGATATGGCTGGTGGTAAAAGGGTTAATGTCCCTTTCGTGGTGCTTAGTCATATATAAGAAAATTTGATGACTGGGCTCCTAAACACAATAACCTTTACAGCCCAAGTTTCTGATTTCAGAACCACTTCCGCCAAGACAGGATTTACCCAGGCTGAAAAGAATGCCATTCTGGCTCTGCACAATTCCATGAGATCGTCGGTCTCTCCCGCTGCCACTAATATGAACACCCTGGTAATGTGTGTGTGTGTGTGTGGTGTGTGTGTGTGTGTGGGTGTGGGTGTGTGGGTGGGTGGGTGTGTGCGTGCGCGCGCGCGCGCGCGCTTGCGCGTGTGTGTGTGTGTGTGTGTGTGTAACTGGTGTGTAACAATAACAATAACAATAGTAACAGCAATATATTTTATTCAGTTTTTGCAGGCCTTTTGGCCCACATGAACATATGTAAACAATTTGCTGCATTATGTGGCATTTGAGAGGTGAGATTTCTCTCTAATATATAAACATCTTGATACATACATTGCAACGTTGTAAATCAAATGAACATTTGTGCTTTTGCAAATAAGTTGAACTTGGACACATAAAAGTTTTATCAAAGCAAATATATATATATATATATATACATAATACACAAGGAGGGTGACACATATACACAACGAATTGATCACATTCTTTCTTTCTCATCATTTCATTCCTGCAATAGGTCTGGGATTCCAGTTTGACATCGACGGCTCAGAGCTACTCTGAACAGTGCATCTTTCAGCACAACGCCAACAGAGGCTCAAACGTAGGCGAAAACATTGCCTTTGGTTCCTATTATCACGGCGGTAAGCGCATCGAATACACCCCCCCCCACCCCCCCCCCCTCTCTCCGTTTCCCTCCGTCCTCTCTGTCTATGTCTCTGTCTGTCTGCCTCTGAAGAGGCACAAGCACGCGCGCGCATGTTCTTTAGTTTTTCGTCTGTTCACCCGCAAGTGATATTAGACCCCCCCCCCCAAAAAAAAAAAAAAAAAAAAAAAAAAAGAAGAAGAAAAAAAAGTGATTATATATGTGTGTGTAATTAAGCCTACAGCAGGTAATTATTGTGCTGAGAGTGTGTGTGTATGGTAGTGTCAGTTATGTGTGTTTTCCCCACACACCTATTAATACAAATACAACCCTTATGTCAGATTTAAGAAATAACATGTGTGTCTTAATTTCTAAACATGCGCGCGCATGTGTGTGTGTGAGTGTGTGTGCATACATGTGTGTGTGTGTGTGTGTGTGTGTGTGTGTGTGTGTGTGTGTGTGTGTGTGTGTGTGTGTGTGTGTTTGCACACTAAATAAAGCCGTACAATATATAATTTTAATGGACTTACCCTTTTATGAAGAGCTGTGACACATATAGTACGTCGTTTGTTAATGATACATTTTAGTTTCTACCCATTACGTGTATGGCCATTTTTGATTACCCCGCCACGTGGACAGACACACTCAGATTTCGGAGGAGCCTACGCATGAATACTCCGCTTATCTCTTCCTGTCTGTAAAATTCGGGCTGCTCCACCCGCCACAGGGCTGCTCCACCCCTTTTTGTACTTCCAGTTCTAACAGAAGAGGAGTACATTGGGATGGGAACGAGGGCTGTGCGTTTCTCTGTTCGTTCGGGTGTGCGTGTGTATGTATGTATGTGTGTGTGTGTGTGTTGTGTGTGTGTGTGTGTGTGCGTGTGCGTGCGTGTGCGTGTGTGCGTGTGTGTGTGTGTGTGTGTGCGTGTGCGTGTGCGCGCGTGTGCGCGTGCGTGTGCGCGTGCGTGTGCGTGTGCGTGTGCGTGTGTGTGTGTGTGTGTGTGTGTGTGTGTGTGTGTGTGTGTGTGTGTGTGTGTGTGTCAAGTCAAGTCAGAATTGTTATTTCCAGATGGGAACATTGTATAAGCAAAAACATGCTTTTTTTTTTCAACAAGCCATCCATAAAAAAAATGATGTAAAGAAAAAATAAAGAACTAACCATTCCAAAGTCGCGAACAAGAAAAGGAAAATATACAAGTAAACAATTAATTAAAGAAACAAGCAAATATTCAAAAAAAACTAAAACAGGAAAAAGGATGGGGACTGGGCGAATAGCATATTATGTACAATATATACATGAACATCAACAACGAAACATTTAAAACATCACATTTACTTACCAAAATATGTTATGTAGGCTACGTTTCCATTATTTCAAATAATTGGAATAAAGTTATCAATTATGTTCTGTTAAAGAGATAAATTTTCATTTTTTTCTTGAAGTAGTTCTTGTTTTTCATGTTTAAAAAAAAAATGGAGGGTAGTTTGTTCCATAAATCTCCACCCGAATAGAGGAGACTAGACTTGAATTGATTATTATTTGGTCGAGGGAATGAGAGTAAAAATTTAATGGGTATGTCTGCTTGTGTTTGTTGTAAATGTATCTGTTATCATTTTTGGAGCATTTCCGTTGACAATATTATGCATGTAGATTGCCTTTTTGAGGCAAAGTCTGTCTTGAAAAGTTAGTATATCTAGTTGTTTGTAGTCTTCATAGGTAAGTGAACTTGATTTTAATAAAATTATTTTAATTGCTTTTTTGTACATACGATTGATAATCTTTAAATTGGTATCACTACAGCTATCCCATAATGTTGAAGCATAATCGATCATTGAGAGTATGTGAGCATTAAAGAATAGTTTACGAGAATGATTATCAAGGAAATGTTTAATCTTAGATAGCTGAAGTATTTTTCTAGACAGACCTTTCCCTGAAGACTTTATATGGTCTGTCCAAGACAGATCTTTGTCAATGACAACACCTAAGGTTTTTATGTTAATCAGACTTCTTCAATTTTGTTGCTGCAAATAAATAGTGGTGGATATTGGGAGTTCATCTTTTGTCTTTTTTTGTCGGGTTGATACGTACATGCATTTCGTTTTATTGTCATTAATTGACATGTGATTTAATTGTGTCCAGTTAAAAACATTTTGAGCATCATTTTGAAGTTTGCTTACACGTGTGTGTGTGTGGTGTGTGTGTGTGTGTGTGCGTGATGCGTGCGTGCGTGTGCGTGTGTGCGTGTGTTTGGTGTGCGTGCGGCGTGCGTGTGTGTGTTTGTGTGGTGCGTTGTGCGTGTGTGTGTGTGTGGTGTGTTGTGCGTGTGCGGTGTGTGTGTGTGTCGTGTGTGTGTTAGTGTGTGTGTTACGTTAAAGTTCTGACCCTCTTCTCTCATCAGAATATCGCTAGGTATAATTTTCAACTGTTGGTCGCGCATCTTTTGCTGTCTCAGGACCGACCTCTTGGAACAACTTCCTCTTTCCCTCCGTCAGCGACCCCGAAATATGTGTTCCTCTCTGCTTTCAAAGCTAATCTCAAGACCCACCCGTTCCCCCCGTCATTAAAGCTCCGCTCATCTTTTTCTTCTCTCTCTTTGCCTTTAGGTTTGTTTCTGCTATATTCCATTTATGTCAAACGTGTGTGCTCGATTTGTATTGCATTTTTGTTTGAATTCGTTATGAATGCTAACGAGCGTGTGCGCGCTAGCGCGTGTTGCGTGTGTGTGTGCGTGTGAGTGGCGTGTGCGTGCGCGCGTGCGCTTTTATTTGATTTCTATAAAGATTCAGCGCATGTATAAATACTGTACGGTAGTGTTGTTGTTGTTGTCTGTTGTCGTCCGTCGTCGTCGTTCGGTTGTGTGTAGTATGTGTGTGTGTGTGTGTGTGTGTGTGCTGTGTGTGTGTGTGGGTGTGTGTGTGTGTGTGTGTGGGTGTGTGTGTGTGTTTATGATCGAAATCTGTTCCAGTTCATTAATTGCTCCGAACCCGATTGTGATTAAACTGGGCACAACTGGTTCCGGGCTCCCAGGGACCCCCATTTGGTGGTCTACGAAGCACTAAAATTCCAAAGGACCCTCGAAAAGAATGTGCAGGGGGTCATAGGGATTCACTAGAAATAAAAAAAAATTCTTTTTATCATTCAAAGTGCCACTTGGACACTCTGTATCCTGCCTCTAGGACCCTATATACTGTAAGTGAAGGAGTCCCACTGGACCCCTTGTTTTGCGGGGCGATTGGGAGCCCTGATGGTTCCTTAGATCTTGCAGTATGTGTTGCAGCACGCGACAATGTCATATTCACAGAATAGCAAGCCATATCAACATACTCCCAGCTACAACATTTTAAATATTACAGAACAGAGACACTGATTAATAAGCAAAAGTCAACTGGTGGGATTTAAACCAAAGTAAGTATAGTGAAAAGGTATCACCTAACTACTCTACAGTTTTTCATTTCTTAGTAGTACCATACGGCTACAAGAAAATCTTGTTAAAGGTGGACACTGACGGATAAGTTTTTGCAAGAAACACGTCGAGATCACCAGGAAAAACACCCTTTACAGATGCTCGCAACACTCATTTTGCTCTGGTTTTCCTAGAAATCAAAACGTCAAACTCCTCCCTCCTCGGGATTAGATCCTTGGCGGACACGTGATGGAAGTCAAAAATTATTTCACTGAAAGAGGAAGCGAGATTTCTGGTCTATTTTCTAATGGCCGCCAAATCGTTTTGCACAATTTTTTTCGCAATCCAAGCCTTTTTTTTTTGATCTTTTCTATTTTTTTTTTTATACAGTTTTTATCTAAAAGAGTTTCGCTCACAACAAAAGAAATAGCTTCAATTTATTTTTTTACTGCACTACAAAAAGAAAAAGCTTGAACCACAATGGATTGTGCCCCCCACCCACCCCATCCAAAATGGCTTCTCTCTCCGGCATCTCCGCCAAGGAGGAATCGCCGTTTTGACGAGTTTGATTTATAGGAAACCAGAGCAAAAGTGAGTGTTCCGATCATTGAAAAAGGCTGTCCTTCTGGTGATCTCGACGTGTTCCTTGCAAAAAACACATCCGTCAGGGTTCACTTTTAATACAATAATGAACACAATGAACCTAGAATAATAATATTAAAAACAAAGGGTGATAATTTGTAGTTATCTTTACTTTGAACTGATATAATGTTTTCTTTTGTCTGTGTGTAGTTATGTACAACTGGACAGACTCCATGTACGGCTGGTTTGACGAGAAGGACGACTACACCTATGCGAGTGACTACTGCTATGGGGTCTGCGCCCACTACACTCAGGTTGGCGACACGCCTATGTTTTCAACTGTCAAAACACACAGACCTTACCATGGTGTCAATGTACTGTTGAGGTGGAAATGTCCACCTTAACTCTTGAAACAACGTGCCTTAGCGCGCTCCTTGAGTAATGATGATCAAGAATACAAATATTATGATCCTTCGAGCCTACAGATGACAGTTTTTGAGACGTTTTAATGAAAACTTTGAGTCAGTGTGCAGATCCTTGGTATAGGTTTACACATTTAAAGGGCGGTCATTTGCACGCGTTGGTTGATGCTATTCAAGGATAATCCAATTCAGTTTGAAAACATTTCCCCTGAAAGGATATAAGTGGCGATTTGTTTACTATAATACTTCTTAAACATCATACTATCAATACCAGTTGGAATTTTTTTTAGCCATCTCAAATAATTAAGAAAATGAAAAATCTCGTTTTCTAGGCGTTTTAGAGACGGTTTCCTTCTGGAGTACTAATTCCTCAAAAAACATGTCACTCCTTTCCCATTTGTTTCCTTGAGGTCCAATAAGATGTTTAAGCTCTCCGTAAACCTATAATTTAGAAAAAGCTATGAAATTATATGTCAATAAGTCTTTGGATTGACAAAGGAGGATATGCCCTCCAACATATTCCACTCCTTTCTCATTCGGCGTTTGTTTCGTTGAGGTCCAAGAAGATGCTCTCCGTAAACGTATAATTTACAAAAAGCTATCAAATTATGTGTGGATAGATTCGCTCCCCTTGGACTGCTGGTCTCGGATTCTGCGACTTAAACAAACTGGGGTGTTGCTGCGAATTGGGATTCGGAATGAGCTGTGGGGGAGCAACGCCACTGTACGGCCAGGAAAGATGGAGACAGCAAAAAAAAAAAAAAAATGGTGTGGATGTGTCCTAAAAAACCGTTTCACTCCTCTTCCGTTTCGTGTTTGTTTTGTTCAGGTGAAATGGTGGTATGTCCATAAACCTGTAATCCAAAAAAGCTATTCAATTGTGTGTCCATGTGTCCTAAACAAAACCTTTTCACTCCTCTATCATTTTGTGTTTGTTTTGTTCGGGTGAAATGGGGGTATGTCCATAAACCTTTAGATAAACAAGCTCGAAATCGCAATCTTTTGTGGCACGCCCAGCGGTCTATTTTTACCACCCCAATCATTACATACACTGAGTCGCCTCCCCTGGCTTTTCAATAATTTTAATCTGTAAACCAACCAGAAATTTTATCTCTGCCCGATTTCGTAACTTTTTATATCTTTTTGGAAAACATTTTAAAACTATGTATTCCTGCTTATACTCATCAAAAGAAGCGCCGCATACTCGTCGTGTCTGTTGTAGTGTCTGTATTACGTTTGTTTATTTATTTTGTACGCTTTTAAACAATACCTCATTTTAAAGAGCGGGCCTCAATTTGAAGTTTAGCCTCGATTTGAAGTGCGACAATTTTGTCAATATGTGCGACAATTTTGGACCGACAGAACGACCGACCGACAAAGTGAGTTATAGGTTTTTGTGGCTTGAGCCACAAACAAAAAGCTATCCAATTGTGTGTCCATGTGTCTGCAGCTTGTGTGGGCCACCACGACTAGCGTGGGATGTGGAATCCAAGATTGTTCCTACCTTCAGGACGCCTTTGGTTGGACAGGCAAAGCCTTCAACTTCGTCTGCAACTACAGTCCTGCGTGAGTACTTGAAGTGTGTGTGTGTCGGGTGCGTGTGCGCGTGTGCGCGTGTGTGTGTGTGTGTTTGTGTGTGTGTGTGTGTGCGTGTGCGTGTGCGTGTGCGTGCGTGCGTGCGTGTGCGTGTGCGTGTGCGTGTGTGTGTTGTTGTTCTTCAGTTTAACGTCCTCCCACTAAAAGTGATTCAGACAGTATTGCATTGCAGTGTAATGTTGGTGTAGTGAGTGTGAGTGAGTGTCTGTAAATGAGTGTGCGTAAATATTAAAGTAAGTAATCGGTTAGTGATATAATCATGACACCCCCCACCTCCCTCCCCCCCTCCCCACCCCGTTAAAAAACCTTAAACTTACACTTAAACAATATAATCGAACAGTGAACAATGCTAAAGATAAATACTAACTGAACTACTTAATACATATTTATAAACTGAATGAAGAACAGAGTATAATTGTTTAGCATACAGAATACAGATAATGGAGTCGATCCATCAGTAAAACCGCCAATACCCGAAGTCTTAAAAGCTCCCTTGCTCTTTGACAGTGAATCAGTAAATGAATGACACCCACAGATTCACCACACATACATTTAACATTATTGCAATATTTTGTTTTAAATGAATTCAAACGAAGTATATGGATTAGACTTTCAATCACCCTGGACTAGAAAGTAACATGTTTGTATAACGTTTAACACAGTTAGTATAATATTGAACCTCTGAGTTCATCAACACAGTTTTAACATGCTCATGAGATGTTTTGTTTATAATTGAGAAACTGTCAGATCTAAGGGAACATTAATTGATACTGCGTCGTTAAAATTTTGAGCTGCCTTTTTTGCAGCTTGGTCTACCCGTTCATTTGCTGATATTCCACAGTGAGAAGGCACCCAACAAAAAGTAACAGTAATGCCTTTCACGGAAAGAAGGTGTTTTGCATGATTAATTTCAATTATCATATCAAGTCGTATACATGAATTGGGAGACTTGATATCATACATTGCTGCTTTAGAATCATCACACATTAATACTTGGCTGTTATTTATAGGAACATTTAAAATGAAATCCAGACTTAAGTAGGGCCTACAGCAAGTGATTCAGCGCTTTATATAGACAACGTTTTACCAAGATAGAATAACTTTTCTACTTTTAAGCTAAAACAATGATGAAAGCTGCTCCCGTGTTATTATCATCTAATACTGTAACCATCTGTGAATATTTTTAAAATGATGATTGTAATTATTTTGTAAGTGCGTGTACACAGACGTTCTCAAAATATTGGGAGAATCATTTTTCGATAAATGAGTGTGGTCAATAGATAAGATAGCTTTTGATTTCTCCCATGTGAGAGAATGTTTAGATTTGTTTTAGCCAATGTTACTTTTATCTATATTTTTTATCTCTTAGAATATCGGAGGAAAACGAATAAATAGATTTTGTGGATTGAATATGCTGTGCACGTTTTCCAAAATCCTTTTCAGATTTTAAGACATATCTTTTCTGAGCAAAACTATTGTTTTGTGAAAAACACTTCAAAACAAATGTTGATGCAGAAGCTTTTCAGAGTTCTGTGAGAGGTAAAACTCATACTTCGCTACATGTCCCTAAGTTAGATGTATGTGGGGGAACCCCAAGAGCAATTTAGTAAGCTTTGCAATCAGTATTGTGAAGTTGATTCAAAAGATATTGAGGTGCATTAAAAAATATTTCTTGAGGATATGATAAACTAGAACGAATAAGGGCAGTTGCTAAAACGGTTAAAGGTTTGGTATCTTGCCCCAAGATTCTTTACTAAATATTTTACGGAAGTTTAAGATTTTCCTTGCTTTGCTTAAAATATAATAAATATGAGCATTCCATGTTAGCTTACTACTTAAGATCACACCTAAGAATTTGACACTTTTAGCATAGTTTAAAACAATGCTACCCAACATGGTAATTGTAAGTTCATCTGGATCATAACCAGAGGTTAAACAGCATCATATTTGTCTCTTCTGGCGAAAGAGAAAGCCCGTTTTCATGTCAAAACCTATTGATTTTTTTTATTAAGTTCGTGTTGGTATTGAATTTTAATATAATTCAGTGACCTTGATGGAGTATTTCATTTCATTGTTACTTCAAACCATATCGTCAGCAAATTGAGCTAACTCTGTATGTTTAGAAAAACCTTTGGGTAGATCAGAAATCAAAATATTAAACAATATTGGCAAAATTACTTATCCTTGAGGTAAGCCCATTTGTGCATGTGTGTGTGTGTACATGCGCGCGCGCATATGCACGTGTGTGTGTAATATATCACTAAATTATAAATTCGACAGTAGTATGGATATAACCTTTATTTAATAATACTAATAATAGTACATTTAAATAGCGCTTTACCTCAAATGAGCACAAAGCGCTTTACAATCGAATATTCATGAACAAGTAGACAACAAAAATAGTGTTTAAGAATGACACAAACCAGCAACAACGCATATGCAAAGCAACACACACACACACACACACACACACACACACACACACACACACACACACACACACACACACTTATCCACACCGACTCATTATTCATCTTCAATTGTGCCCCAAGTGGGTATGAAATAAAACATTTGCCTTGCCTTGCCTTGCCTTGCATTCAGTAAGCCATAGCAACTTAGTTGCACGGACTGACCGCATACACCAACACACATACACAAACGTTATTTGAAAAAGAAAACCGAAAAGCATCTTGTACTTGGTTATATATTTCTGCACAGGCAAACATATGGGAAGCCTTATATCTCATAATTACCAACCATCAACGCTGGAAGACCCAAGCCGACCCTGCAGGACCGAGGAAAGCTGAAGAAAACTAATGATAAGTAAATAGATTTAAAAAAACTAAGGAACTAGGCATATTACAACACTGCTACGTATTTGTACAAGTATCTGTACAATACTATATATATTAAAAAGAAGTGTTCAATTGAAGTTCACGAAGTTGATTCGTAATACTTGTGTCAGCCATTGATGGCTAGACCTTGTGTAACTTTGAACAATAAAGAGTTCCTCTTAGCAAGTAATGCCTGAGTCGTGTGTGTTTGTTTGTATTGCAAACAGTGTCATGTCAGTCTGTTTGTCGTGTTGTCCTCTTTGTCTGTTTCTCTCTCTCTCTCTCTCTCTCTCTCTCTCTCTCTCTCTCTCTCTCTCTCTCTCTCTCTCTCTCTCTCTCTCTCTCTCTCTCTCTCTCTCTCTCTCTCTCTCTCTCACTCTCTCACTCTATTTCTCTCTCTCTCTCTCTCTGTATTTGTGTCTGTCTATTTCTGTCTATGCGTGTCTCTCTCTCTCTCTCTCTCTCTCTCTCTCTCTCTCTCTCTCTCTCTCTCTCTCTCTCTCTCTCTCTCTCTCTCTCACACACACACACACACACACACACTCACTCACTCACTCACTCATCACTCACACACACACACACACACACACACACACACACACACACACACACACACACACACACACACACACACACACGTTCACATAGACACTCTTGCACGCATCGACACACAGGTGAACACACACACACAATGATAAGCACCGTGCTTAGAGGCTCTAAGCAACTTCGTTTGTAGCCCAAACCGGGGTGTGACTGCGAGTTGGGACTCGGAATGAGCGCCTTGGGAGCAAAGCCACTGTAGGGCCCAGAAGATGGGACAGCACAAAAATAAAAACAAAAAAAGAACAACAAAAATGCGTTTGTAGCACATTTCTACACTCCCACAGTAACTAATGGAAACTGAAACAGTCACCTCCCTTGAAACGTCTTGCACGCGAAGGCGCATAATAAGCTATGTAAGCCGACATGTTGTATTAAAAGGCGAGCATACAGTGTCAAGAGGAAAGTTTTTGCGCTTAGATTAGTTGACTTCTGGCCCTGTAATTATGAGTACGACTAAGACAACTAAGCCGGGTTGGAAAATGCAAATTAGTCTAAACTACCAATCCGGCAGTTTAGACTAGGGTAAGACGGGAGTAAAAAGCCCATGGGTGGGTAAGAAGCCCATGCCAATTATCTCATGAAATAAAGCAAATTTCAGTCACATTTTGCCCATGAGACGAGTGTTAATGTTTAGCATTCGTCTCATGGGCAAATTCGACTGAAATTTACTTTATTTCATGAGATAATTGGCATGGGCTTCTTACCCGCCCATGGGCTTTTTACCTCGTCTTCACCTATTATTTGCATTTTCCATCCCAGATTAGTTGTCTTAGCCGCACTCATGACAACAGGCCCTGGGGACCAACGTCAGCCGTCATGGCGGCCTCTTGGTCGAGGGAGTGGGGAATTGACTTCTTCTTCTCCCCCCGAAGACGGAGTTTGGCTGCCCAAGGGGTAGCCCCTAATATAAAAAAAAACGGTAACACAAACACGTAACGCTCGTCTGTAGCTGATGCATTTGTACCACAGTGTTCAAGAGCTTCCGCTGTTGGGATGATCCCTGGAGTCTTTTAGCCAGGGCAAGCCAACAACAACAACTTCTTCTTCTGTGTTCCCAGGCCATATGGCCACTATGGATGACATTCATAATGTATCGTGTTTTGAGTTTCAATGGAATCTTCGCTGCATTCAGCCGACACATTTTGACTTTGGAGAAGCTCAACCAAACAACAATGTTTTGGAAGATTCATTTTCTTAGTTTGAAAAGGCAACAAAATTGGAAATTATTTTGGCCCAACTAAAAAGATAACAGGTTATCACAGGGTAAAGCAGGTGAAGTAAGGATAACCATCAAGATAATGATGTTTGGAGAAACACACATGCAGGCTTCAGAAGTGGCTATTCTAGGTTCAAACACTCTGTATGCAAACAGCACAAGCCAAAGCAGGGCGATAAGCTATTTGTCGCTTTTATCGATCTAAGAAATGCATTTGACAGATGGTCTACTGCTGCAATCCCTGCACAAAGTAAGCGTTTGTTTCAAATTCTTCAATGCAATCAAGGCAATCTATCACAGACTGATTGCTCGTGCCAGAGTTCTGAGTGAATTCACTGAGGCTTTTGATTGTCCCCAAGGATTACGCCAGGGTTGTGTCTTAAGCCCTTTCCTCTTTGCTATACGGCTGTAACGCCCAAAACATATATGATGACATTAGGCAACAATGAAATAATACTATGACGAGCGACAGACTATACAAATGTTAACAATAATGTTTACTTATCACCATACATCTTATTAAGTTCAACCTCTTTTAAACACTGCAGCACTAAATTCCCGCCGCTG
>CM065703.1:6421552-6424879 GCA_017654935.2 Phymorhynchus buccinoides | reverse complement strand
AAAAGAAATATAGCAGGCTATGATTTGAAAAGAGTAGTTTTGAGCGAAGACTTAAATGAAAAAAGGGAGTTGACAGAACGGAGAGGTAAAGGGAGTCTATTCCAAAAACAAAACCCACAAAACGCGGAGATCCGGAGGTAGAGAGGCACCAACCGACGACCAGAAAAGAGTCCAAATCATTACAAATCCAGTCATACCACTTTCACAGCTAACAGCACACTGTATCCATCAAAATCCAGGGGAAAACGAGAGAGAGAAAAATACTCAACCTGTAAGGCGAAGGTAACATAACCCTGTTATCAAAAATATTTACACTAATGGCGAACGGAAAAGCAATGCAAACTTGGGAGGGTGAGAGTCTGAAATGTCATGAAAAGGTTGAGTGATAGTTAGAAATATAGATACCAAGTAACAATTGTTACGCTGTGTCAGGCAGGAGATGCAGGCAGGTCAATTAGTTGTGTGTGGGGTTTTTAAAAGATGAATAGCACGTAAAATTGGAAACAAAAGAAAAACCATGCTTCAAATCGGGTGATCGTTACAAAAACAGGGGGCCGTTTCACAAGGGATAACGTTGCGTAGCGTGAGCGCAAAATAGGCAAAAACAGTACTAAGAAAAACCTCTTTCGCCGACGTTTGTTGAAAAAAACGTTCTGTGGCTTACTCCCAAAATGTATCTCTTGGCGAACTATCACGTGACTAGCATGGGGGTGAATACATTTCTTGTTCTTGATTGGTCCATTAAAGTTTGGTTAAAGTAATACCTTTTTTTGACCAATCAGACAATATTCTTCCGCAAACGTTTTCTTAAGTGTTTCTTAGGCCCCATTTGGCGTAAGCGTTACTCAGTCGCGCGGCGACCGTTATCTAGAGAAACTAAGACCCAGGTCTGCTATTCGGTGAGTGTGGGTACACGTGGATGGGTGGGTGCGGGTGTGCGTGCGCGTGCGCACGTGTGTGCGCCTGTGGGTGTGGGTGTTGGCGTGTAAGTGTACCGTATGTTATTATTGTATTGTTGTTTCTGTGCAGTCATATTTTAAAAGTTGTATATTTCCCATAGTTTTCGTGTGTTTTGCTGTTCTATATTGTCTAAATTGATAAATGTTTTATTCAATTTGTGATGTTATGTATTACACTAATAACTATAGCATTATGTGTTTTGTATAAGTTATGCATGTTGAATCTTTTACTATTTAATATGATGCTGTCAACTATATGGGTTTTTTTGTGTGCAGTTCATATATACTGAACCTTTGTATGATTTGTAATGCATTTATACTGTTGTAAAGCGCGATGGGCCCAATGTGGAGTACATACATCTGTATCGTTAAAAAATCGGGACTTTCTTGGAGTTGCACTGCCTCCGGGTATTGCCTCCAGGATCGTTCCCACCATCTTTATATCTACTAATGTCCCATACGTGTCTGTTTCAGACCGGAGGACGTTAAACGGATTTCTAAAGTGTCGCTTTGTGGGGTATCGTGCTATATATACTATTATATTATTATTATTATTATTATTATTATTATTATTCGCGAAAGTTGAATACGGTTTTCTCACCTAGGCCTATATACCTTTTTCAACCGAACTGAGAAACTCGTAAGAAGAATTCCTAAGGAGCTTACTTACCCTGGAGAGTAGCAAGAGAACGTATAGCGGGCTGCTTCCTTGCTTGTTGCAGAGTGGTGATAACTGTTGATGGTTGCTTCGAGTCGCTGATGCTGTCTCGTCTGTATCGTACAGAAACTGATTGCTGGAGCAGGCTGTTATAAAGGGTGGTTTGGGGGTGCACCCCTGCACCCCCTGCATCCCCCCCCCCCCCACACACACACACTTCTTCTCTCTCACTTACGGCACGCACACACACCCGCGCGCGCGAGCACACGCATGCACACGCACACACTATGTTAGCACGATGCATGCTCGCACTCACGCTCACACGTGTTGCAACAACCTCGCCCCTCATCCCCACATCCCCGAGGGGGGGCGAGGAAAAACCCCAAATATGCGACCCAGCACCACGAAAGGGACATTAAGTCGCTGGGCTAGTTTCTCACAACAGGCTTGGAAAGTCAAAAAACAAACAACCTCGTTTGCTGTCAATTTTGAGCTATGGGTATTTTCGTGTTCTCTAACATCGTATTTTTCATATTTATAAAGGACAATCTTTAATATGGTCTCTAAATGGTCTTGTAAGTGCTTTTGAAATGAGTAGGTTAATGTATTTTCTTGATGATGAAAATCCGTTTAACGTCCTCCGGTCTGAAACAGACACATGTGGGACATTAGTAGATATAAAGATGGTGGGAACGATCCTGGAGGCAATGCCCGGAGGCAGTGCAACTCCAGGAAAGTCCCGATTTTTTAACGTTGCAGCTGTATGTAATTTTGAATGTATTTTCTTCAGCTATGCTAGACTTTAGACTGTGTTTTCTCAAAATGACCGACGCACACCCTACTAATTTTAAATGCTCATAACTCTGGAACAGAAAAAGATACAAGAATGGTTCTTAGATCATTAGAAAGAGAATTGTGCGAAGTTTTAAATGTACCAATTTTCTCAGAATGGTCGTTTTGACACTTAATGTCCCTTTCGTGGTGCTGGCTCACATATACAATAAGTGGTATTTGTTCAGTTTATTTTCGTGCATGTTTTTGTTTGTTTTTTCCATCCGAGTGAGATCAAAATGGCAAGCCCTTAAACATACCCCCATTGATTCTGTGAGTTAGTTGGCTACATACGAACGAAAAATTGTGTTTTACGTCCTCTCGGTCTGGATAGACACATATGTGACATTTGTAAATACAAAGATGATGGGAACAATACTGGCTGCAATGCCCGGAGGCAGTGCAACACCAGTAAAGTCCCGAGTTTTTTAATAATATAGATAGGTGTAGCGGTAACCACGCCTCGAGAGTTGGCTACGTACGGTTGCTATCTGGGCTATGATTAACTTAAAACCACAAACTGTCTGACTTCTACGAAATGTCTCTTTCAAGTTGAGATTTAACTAAAGTTTGTTTTCCGTGAAAAAGTATCTACTGATTATGCGTGAAGCTTGCCGTGCCAACATCTTGGCGTGCGATCGAATTTTAAAAATAAAGAAAATTGAATGTGAATATTTAAAAGTTTAACCCTTTCACCGCCAATGTCGCATTTATGCACCATGTCGCATTTATGTCACTAATAGGCATCAAATCAGGGCCTGTTATCCAAAGACCCTATTTTTCTTAATTTTGGGAGGTAAGTACAGGCCTAATGTTATGCGTGTCATAGAAGAATTCACAATGCTGCAAGCAAAAAAAAAGTATCTACCCAGTTAAGTT
>CM065703.1:6396552-6414052 GCA_017654935.2 Phymorhynchus buccinoides | reverse complement strand
TTAATGTTGGCTAAATATCCGTTGGCTAAATGGCCGGATACCATTATTTTCTCTTCACATAGATTAATGTAGGAGTGTAATAGAAAATAATCAATTGGTAAATTTTACTGATACTGACTCTTATGCATGAGTGAAGTAGGGAGGGAAGGAAGAAGAAAGAAGAAGAAGAAGAAAGGAAGAAGAAGAAGAAGAAGAAGAAGAAGAAGAAGAAGAAGAAGAAGAAGAAGAAGAAGAAGAAGAAGAAGAAAGAAGAAGAAGAAGAAGAAGAAGAAGAAGAAGAAGAAGAAGAAGAAGAAGAAGAAGAAGAAGAAGAAGAAGAAGAAGAAGAAGAAGAAGAAGAAAGAAGAAGAAGAAGAAGAAGAAGAAGAAGAAGAAGAAGAAGAAGAAGAAGAAGAAGAAGAAGAAGAAGAAGAAGAAGAAGAAGAAGAAGAAGAAAGAAGAAGAAGAAGAAGAAGAAGAAAGAAGAAGAAGAAGAAGAAGAAGAAGAAGAAGAAGAAGAAGAAGAAGAAGAAGAAGAAGAACAGAAGAAGAAGACGAAGAAGAAGAAGAAGAAGAAGAAGAAGAAGAAGAAGAAGAAGAAAGAAACAACAAGAAGAAGAAGAAGAAGAAGAAGAAGAAGAAGAAGAAGAGAAGAAGAAGAAGAAGAAGAAGAAGAAGAAGAAGAAGAAGAACAAGAAGAAGAAGAAAGAAGAAGAAGAAGAAGAAGAACAAGAAAAGAACAAGAACAAGAACAAGAAGAACAAGAAGAACAAGAACAAGAACAAGAAGAAGAAGAAGAAGAAGAAGAAAGAGCTATGAGGAAAGGCAAACGTAGCTACGTGATGCCCATTCTGCTATCCAGCTTCTACTAACACACTATTGTGTGCTAAAGAGCCCAGTGCGAAAGATTAGGAATAACGCACTGCAGGCTTTCTAACGCGATCTTTACTCATGTACCCTCATCCCTATGTGTCACTACCATTGTGCCCCCGTTTCCATAATGTCCCTGTCTCTATGCGTCACTATCTATCTGTCCCCGTGTCTATACATCACAATCATTGTGCCCGGCCCCCGTCTCTATATGTCCCCGTCTCTATATGCCCCCGTCTCCATATGTCCCCGTATCTAAGTGTGTCCCCGTCTCTATGTGTCCCCGTCTCTATGTGTCCATATGTCCCCGTCTCTATGTGTCCCCTCTTCTAAATGACCCCATCTCTGTATGTCCCCGTCTCTATGTGTCCCCGTCTCCATATGTCCCCGTCTCCATATGCCCCCGTCTTCATATGCCCCCGTCTCTATTTGTCCCCGTCTCCCCCGTATGCCCCCCGTTTCTATATGTCCCCGTTTCCATATGCCCCCGTTTCATATGTACCCGTCTCCATATGCCCCCGTCTTCATATGCCCCCGTCTCTATACGTCCCCGTCTTCATATGCCCCCGTCTCTATTTGTCCCCGTCTCTGTATGCCCCCGTCTCTATGTGTCCCCGTTTCCATATGTCCCCGTCTCTATATGCCCCCGTCTCTATATGTCCCCGTCTCTATATGTCCCCGTCTCTATGTGTCCCCGTCTCTATATGTCCCCGTCTCTATGTGTCCCCGTCTCTATATGTCCCCGTCTCTATATGTCCCCGTCTCTATATGTCCCCTATTTCTTCATATGTCCCCTATGTGTCCCCGTCTCTATATACCCCCGTCTCTATGTGTCCCCGTCTCTATTTGCCCCCATCTCTATGTGTCCCCGTCTCTCCATATGCCCCCGTCTCTATGCGTCATCATCACCATAATTTATGTCCCCGTCTCTATATGTCCCCCGTCTCTATATGCCCCCGTCTCCATATGCCCCCGTCTCCATATGCCCCGTCGTCTCCATATGCCCCCGTCTCTATGTGTCATCATCTCCATATGTCCCCGTCTCTATATGTCCCCATCTCCATATGCACCACCACCCACCACCACCATCCCACTCCCCGCACCCTCGTGTGTGTTCCCTTGTCTATTATTATGTCCCTGTCTCTATATGTCCCTGTTTTGCCCACCCCCCCCCCCCCCCCCCCATCTCAGTAGGTCCCCATCTCTATGTGTCCCCTCTGTTTAGATATAGGGTTAGGTTTAGGGCTTCGGATTAGGTTTAGGGACAAGATGACGGGTTGGGAATAGGGTCAGAGTTTGGATTAGGGTCAGAGTTTGGATTAGGGTTTGAGTTTGGATTAGGGTCAGAGTTTGGATTAGGGTTTGAGTTTGGATTAGGGTTTGAGTTTGGATTTGGGTCTGAGTTTGGATTAGGGCTTGAATTTAGATTAGGGTTTGAGTTTGGTGTCACTGAGAGACGGAGAAATGGAAGATTGAGACACATAAACACGTGGACATATAGAGACGGGGACACATAGACACATCAACAAATAGTGACGGTGATATCAAGAGACGGGGGACACATAGAGATGGTAATATAAAGAGACGGGGACACATAGAGACGTTGATACATAGAGACGGGGACACATAGAGACGGTGATATAGAGAGACGGGGACACATAGAGACGGTGATATAGAGAGACGGGGACACATAGAGACGGTGATATAGAGAGACGGGGACACATAGAGACGGTGATATATAGAGACGGGGACACATAGAGACGGTGATATAGAGAGACGGTGACACATAGAGACGGTGACATATAGAGACGGGGACACATAGAGACGGTGACATATAGAGACGGGGACACATAGAGACGGGGACATATAGAGACGGGGACACATAGAGACGGTGATATAGAGAGACGGGGACACATAGAGACGGTGATATATAGAGACGGGGACACATAGAGACGGTGATATAGAGAGACGGGGACACATAGAGACGGTGACACATAGAGACATTATAGAGACGGGACACATAGAGACGGTGACATATAGAGACAGGGACACATAGAGACGGGGACATATAGAGACGGGGACACATAGAGACGGTGATATAGAGAGACGGGGACACATAGAAACGGTGATATATAGAGACGGGGACACATAGAGACGGCGACATGCAGAGACGGTGAAAAACTCTTTTCACTTGTTAAGGATACTTTGCTCTGGTTTTCAGAAATCAAACCGTAAAAACGGCGATTCCTCCTTTTTGGATGGGGTAGGTAGAGGCAATGCTCAGTGTTCAGCGCGTTCATATCAGTGATATATAGAGACGGGGGCACATAGAGACGGGGACACATCGAGACGAGGACACGTACAAACGAGGACACACAGCGACAGGGACACTTACAGACAGACTCGGTGATGCATAGAGACGGGGGCACATAGAGACGAAGACACGTACAAACGAGGACACACAGCGACAGGTACACTTACATACATAATCGGTGATACATACAGATGGGGGCACATCGCCAAGTCACATTTTTTTACTCGCTGGAAACTACAGGGGGTGTCGTAAGCATGAACACTTATCTACCTGCTGGGGTCTGTTTAGAAGTGAAAATTCCTCGAATAAGACATTACTACGGGCCTTTTATTTCAGCGTAGTATAATAAGAACTTCCAATGTGCATGTATGTTACAACGAATTCGTTAAATCATTCATTTCGTGAAATTCCTTAGAGTTTCACTAGTTTCATGAAATATTTTTAGGATATATTATTATGCAAAGAATTTTCAATGTGCATATATGTTACAACGAATTCGTGAAATCAGTAGTTTCGTGAAATGTATTAAAGTTTCAGTAGTTTCATGAAATAATTCTAGGCTTCTAGTATCGGAGAATCAGTGGCATAAATTATATTGATTTGCTTGACCGTTCTGTTGAGGATCTATAGGGAACAGGAGTTCGCGTATGCCCAAACTGCAGGTAGAGAGAGTGAGAGAGAGAGAGAGAGAGAGAGAGAGAGAGAGAGAGAGAGAGAGAGAGAGAGAGAGAGAGAGAGAGAGAGAGAGAGAGAGAGAGTGTGTGTGTGAGTGTGTGTGTGTGTGTGTGTGTGTGTGTGTGCGTGTGTGTGTGTGTGTGTGTGTGTGTGTGTGTGTGTGTGTGTGTGTGTGTGTGTGTGTGTGTGTGTGTGTGTGTGTGTGTGTGTGTGTGTGTGTGTGTCAAGTCAAGTCAAGTCAAGTCAAAATGATCTTTATTGAGGATAAAAGAATAAGCTTGATAAAGGTTGTGTGTGTGTGTGTGTGTGTGTGTGTGTGTGTGTGTGTGTGTGTGTGTGTGTGTGTGTGTGTGTGTGTGTGTGTGCGCGCGCGTGCGCGCGCGCGCGCGTGTGTGTGTGTGTGTGTGTGTGTGTGTGTGTGTGTGTGTGTGTGTGTGTGTGTGTGTGTGTGTGTGTGTGTGTGTGTGTGTGTGTGTGTGTGTGTGTGTGTGTGTGTGTGTGTGTGTGTGTGTGTCACAGCTGTTCCACCCAATACAAAATCAAGCTATTTAGTTAAAAGACTGAATTTAGAAATCTTAGATAAAAACTGCACCAAGCTTTTGTTTGTAAAAATATTTGGGCTGTATGTTCTTCATTGTATTTGTAATATATTTCTTCCATCAGATTTATGGTAAAAACTTATTTTGTTGAGCAGTATCATACAACATATTTAGTAGAAAATGTTCTTGAATAAAACACAAACATAAATAAAATTGCCCATGAGTGAACATCTAGCAATGTCCACTGAATATAAGTAATTTTGAAACATACTACAACATATTATTGACTGTAATTTATGAAAAGCAACTTATGGTAAACTAAAGTTGGCTTGAAACAACTTCTGAAAATATAGATAAACTAAAATGTTCCTCCCGAAACAGCTGTGGTGTGTGTGTGTGTGTGTGTGTGTGTGTGTGTGTGTGTGTGTGTGTGTGTGTGTGTGTGTGTGTGTGTGTGTGTGTGTGTGTGTGTGTGTGTGTGTGTGTGTGTGTGTGTGTGTGAAATCAAGTCAAGTCAAGTCAAAATGATATTTTTTGACGATAAAAGAATAAGCTTGATAAAGCTTTTTTTACGTGTGTGTGTGTGTGTGTGTGTGTGTGTGTGTGTGTGTGTGTGTGTGTGTGTGTGTGTGTGTGTGTGTGTGCGTGTGCGTGCGTGTGCGTGTCCGTGTGCGTGTGCGTGCGTGCGTGCGTGCGTGCGTGTGTGCATGCGTGCGTGCGCGTGCGCGCGTGCGTGCGAGCGTGCGTTCGTGAGTACGTGCGTCATTTGCGTCCTATGATCTCAGAAAGCAGAGGAGACCATTGCTATTCTGAAGAGCTAGGCTGCAATTTTATGATTGGGTATTGTTATTTCCATATCCATTTTGTGGACTGATCTTTATAACATTACTCTAAATATAATCGAAAGGGCAGTTCAAAATCGTCATTTTTTACTATAAAATAAACAGTATCTACCGTTCCTGTGTTAGACAGACATATTGTTGTTTGTTCATTTTCGTACCCTGGCTATGCGACTCCAGGGATCATCCCAACAGCCGAAGCACTTGAACACTATGGTACAAATAATGCACCAGCTATGGATGAGAACATTACGTGTGTGACCGTTTTTGATTACCCCGCCACGTGGGCAGCCACACTCCGACTTCGGAGGATAGTCAGCCATGTGAATGTCTTGACACATTCAACACTATTTTCTTCTTTGTATTTCATAAATCGTTTCTCCTGGTAATAGATTCCAGGTTCATCAGGAATGCCAGAGGAGCTTTCTTTTTTCTCAATACGTCTTGAGTACATCTCTCTCTCTCTCTCTCTCTCTCTCTCTCTCTCTCTCTCTCTCTCTCTCTCTCTCTCTCTCTCTCTCTCTCTCTCTCTCTCTCTCTCTCTCTCTCTCTCTCTCTCTCTCTCTCTCTCTCTCTCTCTCTCTCTCTCTCTCTCTCTCTCTCTCTCTCTCTCTCTCTCTCTCTCTCTCTCTCTCTCTCTCTCTCTCTCTCTCTCTCTCTCTCTCTCTCTCTCTCTCTCGTTCTCTCTCTCAACCAGCATCACAATGGCAGCCACCTGTGGACTAGGGCCATCCTCCTGGCTCTTCCACTTCCTCCTGCTGCTGACCTTCAGTGGCTGGCCTTCAAGGTCAAGGTCAACAGTCGAAGGTCATGGCCGTTTGATTGACCCCCCGTCTCGGGCTAGCATGTGGCGCTATGGCTTCCGCAGTCCGAAAGACTATGACGACCACCAGGGCTATTGTGGCGGCAAGGATGTGAGTCATAAGTCATAAGTCATAAGTCATAAGTTTCTTTATTGTCCATTGGCATTGTGCAACGCGCATGGAAACTTGTCTTATATGAAATAAAAGTATGAAACATACATTTATGTGATCGGGTGGCAAGGGTAAGGGATAGGGATAAGGAGGAGTTGATGAGGAAATGGGGGTGATAATGAGCACACACCACGCAGACCAGGAACATATAGAGGAAACCAGACAGTTGTTTAGCTTTTGTTTATTTGGGTACTAGGAAATACTAAGAAAGACAGTGCAGTGGTGCCTCTGGTGCGTGCTCATCATCACCCCCATTTCCTCATCAACTCCTCCTTATCCCTATCCCTTACCCTTACTACCCCATCACAACTGACCCTGCTCACAGCGCCAAAAATGTAATGGGGTGGTAAGGGTGATGGTGAGGATATTTACATTAACAAATATGTAACTCTCACACCACACCCAATCATTCATCCGCTCTCCGCTATATTGCTCACTCATCATGCAACCCACCACCACACCTGCCTTCATTTTTAACCCTTTTCTTATTTCCTTCCTTTCCTCCTTTTTTCCTTGTTTCTTTTCTCTTTTTTCCCCTCCCCCCCTTTCCCCACCCCTTTTTTTCTTACCCCCCCCCTTTTTATTTAAAAAAAATATTTTTAGGTAGGCTAGGGGTGGGTTCCTGTCAGAAAAGCGTATCACAAAAAAGGCTGGCGTTGAAAGGGTTAAATTAGGCCTACCTGTGCGTCTGTGTGTGATTTTCAGCAACTGTGGAGTCGGTTCAAGGGGCGGGGCTGGGGAGGGGGTTTGCGGGGTGTGAGTGTTGGTCATATCATACTTATCATAGGTATGCCCCTCCCCCCAACCACTCCAGCACACACACACCCCAATCGACGCGCTCTCCAGGTGGGAGCAACCCGAATTTCACAGAGACGTCTCTGTGACTATAAAGTACCTAATACCTATCACTCTTTTTGATTCTGCCCTTTTCCCTTTCGCTTACGTGTTTACTGTCATCTATGACTATCTTTATGCCTGATTGGTCCATTCTCCTGCTTTTGGTTCTGGAAACTCTTACAAGGATGTTTTCGTTCCAGTGTTGTTGTTGTTGTTGTGTTTTGTCCTTTTCATCACCAGTATAGCCGCTTGGCACTACACTGATTTAAGTGGACCCTGACGGATTAGTTTTTGCAAGGAACACGTTAAGATCACCAGAAAAACAGCCTTTTCAAGGATCGGAACACTCGCTTTGCTCTTGTTTCCTATTAATCAAACCGTCAAAACGGCGATTCCTCCTTGGCGGAGGTGCCGGAAGCCATTTTGGATGGGGTGGGTGGAGGCCA
The DNA here is from genome assembly GCA_017654935.2 of Phymorhynchus buccinoides. Taxonomy (NCBI): domain Eukaryota; kingdom Metazoa; phylum Mollusca; class Gastropoda; order Neogastropoda; family Raphitomidae; genus Phymorhynchus; species Phymorhynchus buccinoides. The sequence goes on along the minus strand of CM065703.1, from coordinate 6,406,579 downwards.
AACCCATTGTAGTTGAAGCTTTTTCTTTTTTGTAGTGCAGTAAAAATAATTTGAAGCTATTTCCTTTGTTGTGAGCAAAACTCTTCTAGATAAACTGCATCAAATAAATGTTAAAAAAGATAAATAAAAAGGCTTGTATTGCGAAAAAATCGTGCAAACAATTTGGTCTCCATTACAAAAGAGACGGCACACGCCTTCTCTTTCATTTAAATCGAATTTGACTTACAGCACCTCCGCCAAGGATAAATCGCCGATTTGACGGTTTGATTTCTAGGAAACCAGAGCAAAGTGAGTGTTGCGATCTCTGTAAATGGTGTTTTCATGGTGATCTCGGTGTGTTTCTTGCAAAAACGCATCCGCCAGGGTCCACCTTTGACACACGTGTCACTAAAAGGCGTACAATCAGGACCTGTTACCCAAAGACCAGTTTGTTCTTCATTTTGGGAGATAAGGGTAGGCCTTCTGTTGTATATACTATCATTGAATATACAGTGTAGCATACAGTATCTTTAATTTCTATTCCCATGAACATTTGACAGAATGTTTTAGCTGAAAAAACGGCTGGCTTTGAGAGGGTTAAACTAGGCCTACCAGCGTGTCTGTGTGTGATTTCGCAGCAACTGTGGAGAGGGTTCAAGGGGCGGTGCGGGGTTTGCGGGGACCCCTGGAAACCTGTCCCCCGGCCACACGAGAGAGGGGGGAGGTTCTACGACGGTGCACCGGTCCGCCATTACCGCCAGGGTGACGTGATCACAGTCGTCATGGAGATCACGACCAATCACCGTGGGTGAGAGAGAACAGGGCGGGAGACAAAATTATAGAATGCACGTAGCCTACTTGGCTACGTTTCTTTGAAGCAAGCGCTTCAACCGCTTCCGAGCAAATTTGCAAACAAATCTGTGAAGCGATGTTTGCCGAAAAGTCAATCGCGAGATTCTAGGGGGCTGCCCAAACCTTAGTTTACAATAGGTAAGCTAGAGGTATTCATTCTTCAGTTATACATAATTTGGAGAATCTTTGCGCCCCCCCCCCCCCCCCAACACACACACACACACACACACACACACACACACACACACACACACAAAGGCATGCGCGCACACACACACACACGCACGCACGCACGCACGCACGCGCACGCACACACACACACACACACACACACACACACACTACTACTACAAAAGACGCACATTCATACACAACACAAACAATAACCAAAAACATGGTGCAAGTGTTTCGAGGTGTTCTTTCTTAATAAGTCATTGAGTTACAAGGTATACAATGATTATATGTTGTGACACAAATTTTTCGCACACAAAGGAACATAGGCCTAAATGAAGGCAACGTAGCATAAAATCCTCACAGGGGCTGTCAGATTGGTCTCCCTTTCGGAAGTGAGTTCTCCCTTTTAAAAAAACCCACACAAAAAAACAAACCCTGACCGCTTGCTTCTACCAAGGTTTAGTAAATAACTAGTTTCCTCGGCCATTGTGAAAATTGAACTTTTTTGCTCGAACATGGCGGTCGCTACGAAACTCGATCTCCATAATTATGTTTTATTGTACAACGGTCGCAGCCCCATTAGAAGAGAGGGTGAGATTACAAAAGCACATACAATAAATGCATACAAAATAAGTTTAAAGAATTCGGTAAAGGTAAAGATGTGCCACCCCCCATGCATTTCTCGGTTAATTGTATTTTTCCGTTTTTGCCTTTCTTACCATACATAAAGCTGTATTTTAGGAACATTTTTAGCTAATAACCTTTTTGGAATACTAACCCTAACCCTAACCCTAGCCCTAACCCTAACCCTACCCCCCACCGTATAAGACGGAAAAACGCAACGAACTACAACTGTGACAAATCGCGGTGTACTGCAGTACATAGTGGGGGGTAGGTTTAGGTTTAGGGGTAGGGTTAGGGTTAGGGTTAGTATTCCAAAAAGGTAATTAGCTAAAAATGTTCCTAAAATACAGCTTTATGTATGGTAAGAAAGGCAATAACGGAAAAATACAATTCACCGAGAAATGCAGGGGGACGCAACAACCGAGTGCCTTTTCTATAGTAATTCTCTGCCTAGAGAAACTTTAAAAGCAACAACATCAAAACTCGAAAATGTTTTAATGTCAGACCTCCTTGTCTCAAAGAATGACTGCAGAAATATACAAAGGGAGTTATGCTTTTTATATTTCTGCCGTCTATTTTTTATACAAGTTATTAGTTTGTGTACTAAGTTCAATAATACGTCAATGGACTATCTAACGATGGTCCGTTTTGACTCCAATCCATCGAAATTTATTTTATTTTATTCAAGTATATTTTGGAAACTCTTTAATACTGAGATTGAACCAATTTTGACTTGTGGGACATAAATTTGGGGAATTTATGATAATTTTGATTTAGAAAAAGTACATACATTTGCTACCTCTCTCAGGTGGGTGGAGGTTCGCCTGTGTCCTTACGATGACCCTTCCCCAGGTGACCTGGAGATGGACACCAGTGGACACATGATTGAGGTCAGTCACTTCGCAGCTCTCTCTCTCTCCCTCTCCCTTCCTCTTCCTCTCTCTCTCTCTCTCTCTCTCTCTCTCTCTCTCTCTCTCTCTCTCTCTCTCTCTCTCTCTCTCTCTCTCTCTCAGGTGTGTGGAGGTTCGCCTGTGTCCTTAAGATGACCCAGTGATTTAGGTCAGTCACTTCGCAGCTCTCGCTCTCTCCCTCTCCCTTCCTCTTCTCTCTCTCTCTCTCTCTCTCTCTCTCTCTCTCTCTCTCTCTCTCTCTCTCTCTCTCTCTCTCTCTCTCTCTCTCTCTCAGGTGGGTGGAGATGGACATCAGTGGACACATGATTGAGGTCAATCACTTCGCTGCTCTCTCTCTCCCTCTCCCTTCCTCTTCCTCTCTCTCTCTCTCTCTCTCTCTCTCTCTCTCTCTCTCTCTCTCTCTCTCTCTCTCTCTCTCTCTCTCTCTCTCTCTCTCTCTCTCTCTCTCTCTCTCTCTCTCTCTCTCTCTCTCTCTCTCTCTCTCTCAGGTGGGTGGAGGTTCGCCTGTGTCCTTACGATGACCCTTCCCCAGGTGACCTGGAGATGGACACCAGTGGACACATGATTGAGGTCAGTCACTTCGCTGCTCTCTCCCTCTCCCTCTCCCCCCTCTCCCTCTCCCCCCCTCTCCCTCTCCCCCCCTCTCTCTCTCTCTAATACGTGGTAAGATATGATGTGGTGACAGTCCTGACATGGCCTTAGTTATTGACAGGGCTATAATTTTAGTCTTATTCCCTCTCTCTCTCTCTCTCTCTCTCTCTCTCTCTCTCTCTCTCTCTCTCTCTCTCTCTCTCTCTCTCTCTCTCTCTCTCTCTCTCTCTCTCTCTCTCTCTCTCTTGGCAGATGTATTTATTATGCAAATAAAAGTCGTTAATGTAATCATGCTTATATATTAGCATATCTGATGTAGTGCTTATTATTATCCAATTAAAAAAAAGGTTTGTTCGTTCGTGCGTTCTCTCTCTCTCTCTCTCTCTCTCTCTCTCTCTCTCTCTCTCTCTCTCTCTCTCTCTCTCTCTCTCTCTCTCTCTCTCTCTCTCTCTCTCTCTCTCTCTCTCTCTCTCTCTCTCTCTCTCTCTCTCCCTTTCCATGTCTCTCTCTCCCTGTCTCTCTCTGTGTGGGATAGTCGCGCAAATTGAATTCTTCGTTTTCGCACAAATTGTATAGTGGAATAGTCGCGGAAATCGAACTGTTCGCGCTTTTTGACAACTCCGGCTCTGTCATCCCACACGTCCAAGACTCTCCAAACTGTGCCATTTGTGAGGCATGAGTCCTCTGTGATATACTACTGCAGGGCCGGATCACAGACTTTTGAAGAGGGGGTGCCTGAAACCTTTTTTAGGCCGGGGTCCAGGGGCCGCCTAGGCCCCGGTGGGGTCCAGGGGCAAACCCCTGGTGGGGAGTCCAGGTGGGCGAAGAGTTTTCGACATTTTAAAACTGTTTTGTGGCATCTCCTGTGAGCTCAGAACAGAACTTCTTAAGAGCGTTTTATCAGATTTGCACCTTGCTTAGCTTGCAGTCATAACACACAAAAGACACTCAAACATTATCACCTTATTGCAAGAGCATCTCCTTTTCTTTTTTTGGGACAGCCGAGGGGGGGTGCTGCAGCACCCAAAGCACCCCCCCCCCCCCCTAGATCCGGCCCTTCTACTGTCTAAATGAACCTGAAGAAATCCTGCTAGTTTCCTTCACCTCTTCACCCCCGCACCACGAAAGGGACATTAAGTCGCTGGGCTAGTTTCTTACAACAGGCTTGAAAAGTCAAAAATCTCATGTTTTGTCAATTTTGCGCTATGGGTATTTTTGTGTTCTCTACCAACTTATCTTTCATATCCGTAAAGGACAATCTGTCATATGGTCTCTAAATGGTCTTATAAGTGTTTTAAAATGAGCAGGTCAATGCATTTTCTTCAGCTAGGCTATAATGTAGACAATGTTTTCTCAAAACGGCCGACGCTCACCCTACTAACTTTAAATGCTCATAACTTTGGAATGGAAAAAGATACAAGAATGGTCCTTGTATCATTGGAAAAAGAATTGTCTGCAGTTTTTGTATGTATACTTTTCTCAGAATGGTCAGTTTGACACTTAATGTCCCTTTCGTGGTGCTGGATCATATATTTGTTAGTCCCCCGGTACACACGAATCTGACGAAATAATATCTGTATTTTTTGGTATCAGACATTTTTAGGTAATAGGAATTGTGCGGAAATAATCAAGGGGAGTAATTTCATGGTGTGTGGGTGTACTCTTGCCTAATTCAATCGGTCAAACAGGGGGAGTCACTCTACCATCAGCTCTCATAGCCTATCGACTCGTGTGTTTGAGCAGACATACAGCACTTAGAACACCGTGCGTCATTCTAAACAATTATGTCATTTATATTTTACGTCACATTTTGCAAGTGTTATCAGTTTGTGGCCACTGGCCACCCCTAATTTTTCTAAAAAAATGTTTGCAAGTCGCTGACTGGCATCCTGCGGTTTCAAGCTTCGACGCCATTGTTGCATTGTTGCTGTGGTTTTGGACCTAGTAATGGAGGTAAACAACTCTAATTTCCACGAAGTGCTCTCCCCTAGTTTTTTTCTTCCGAAAATCGTTTCTTGGTCTATATGTGTCTACAGTGAACGAAAATATTAGTAGCATGTCATAGCATTCGTTTAAACAGTTGTATTTCACGAGAATAATCGCCTTGTCATAAGGCTGTGTCAGGCCAATTGACATAAACTAGAACACCAAGGCTACATCAAAATGTTGTTATGTTCTGCATAGCTATGCGGGGATCGTCTTTGTCCATGACAAGTTCCTAGCATAACATCATCAGTCAAAAATCCTCCGCAGTCGGAGTGTGGCTGCTCACCTGGCGGGGTAATCAAAAACGGTCACACATGTAATGTTCTCATCCCTAGCTGGTAAAACTGAAAAACATTTTAAAAAATTCAAATTCTATGTTACAGTTTTGTGAGACTTATCTATTATTTTGTTGTTGTTGTTACTGTTGCTATTTGTTCGTGTTGTGTATATTCATTCACTTGCTGTTTCTCTTAATGTTCCCTTTTTGCTTGTTATGTCATTATTACGTTCTGTTCCAGTGTCGTATTACTTTTGGCAGCCAATATTGTGTAACATATCTGTGTTTGAGCGCCTTGCATAAGCTTTAACCCTTTCACCGCCAAAGTCACATTTTAGCACCACAGTGATTTAACACCTATGTCACTAACAGGCATCAAATTGGGGTCTATTATCCAAAGACCCCATTGTCTTAGTTTTGGGAAGTAAGGATAGACCTTATTTTATATGTCACAGAAGAATCCCCAATACTGCAGATGGATTTTATTCTCTACCCAGGTAAATTTAAGGGACATTTTTGGCTGAAATATGGCTGGCGGTGAAAGGGTTAAGCTTGTAGTGCTCATTTTCATTCGTTTATGTTGCTGCTATTTTGATTTTCAATAAACTTCGTTTAAGCCAAAAGGAAAGCGGTGATGGGGAAGAGGGCGGTTGTCAATGTGTTGGGATGGTTGCCTGCATCAACTCCAAGATTTGTCCAACTTCTTGCGAAGCATGATTCGTCATCCATTCCTTCCCTTAGTTTTTGTTTCTTCTTTTTTCTTGTTTTTTAGACCGCATTGTAATTTCTCCTATCGAGTTTTGGTGTTTTTTTTTACTTTGACTTTGATAGTTAGTGCATATTGTATTATGCTTGGCGAAACCTCCGTGTGTAGAATAAGGCCGTGTACACACATAAGCGGATATTCCATGCGGAAACCCGTGCGCAATCCATAAATAAGTGAAACAAATAAAAGAAAAGATTTGCGCACGTGTCCGAATTTTCCCTATGTGCGTAAACTGTTATCCTTCTTTCTTTTCACTTATTTAGAGTTTTCCATACGGAACTCACGCGTCTAATGTGAACCCGGCCTATGAGTGTAATGTTTCTGTGCAGCTATTGTTTCCAATCATCTTTCATCAAAGACATACTCATTTTATGTCATAGGCCTACTACACTCGTTTTCTTTTGATCTGAGCAGAGACACGCCATTTCATTAATAATGCAACTAACTTCTTTCTCTTTCTTTTAATCTATTTATTTATTTAGGAAACTTATACAGCGCATTACCTTAAAGCTCAATGCGCTTTACAAAAACAATAGAAAGTTAAAAACAGGCAAAAAAATGTGATTCACTCACACACACACACGCGCGCGCGCGCGCGCGACGCACACACAGACACACGCGCGTGCGCGCAACGCACGCACACGCACGCACACGCACACGCACACGCACACACGCACACACGCACACACACACACACACACACACACACACACATACACACAGAGGCGCGCAAGCGGAAACATGCAGAACATATGCACATTATATTAATAATACACATTGAATGAACAAAATGTACAATGACTCCTTATCCATGTAAGCAATCAAAAATATAACTTTTAACTAACTATAAATTGGATGCCCGAACATTCGCACGCGCGCGCGCACGCGCACACACACATACATACACACACACACACACACACACACACACACGCACGCACACGCACACGCACACGCACACGCACACACGCACACACACACACACGCACGCACACATACATACACACGCACACGCACGCACACGCACGCACACGCACACGCACACGCACACGCACGCACGCACACACGCACACGCACGCACACGCACACACACACACACACACACACACACACACACACACACACACACACACACACACACACACACACACACACACACACACACACTGACGCAAACAAATATGCAAGCAAAAACAATTATTTCTGTTAAATGAAGAACATGATTAAATGAATGACGTGCCATTAAAATAACCACACGCTTTTTCAACGCTATTCTGTTTTAACATCCCCAGGTCAGTCAAGCCTGTCTGGACAGGCACGTTCTACCCTTAGCCCCCCACGACAACTCAGCCCCCTCCCCGGGTACTGCTTACACTATGGGTACTACTACTAGGCCCGCTACCCGCTTCTACCTACCCGAGCCTTTCCGGGTGGGCGAGGTCAGTTTTCGGGTGACTCTGCCACCCCGAACCAGCTGCCAGAGCTGTCTGCTGCAGTGGAAATGGAATGTGGGTGAGTGATTGTGTTTGTTTGTTTGTGATTGTGGTATATTCTAGCTACAGAGACAAATCTGTGTGGAATTCGGGTTGCTCCCACCTGGAGAGCGCGCTCAGCTGTTCTAGGAGGAACGTTTTGTTGATCTACATTTTCAGGAAAACATTTTCAAAGCAACTTTGCATGAGAATCTTTCCATAAACAACAGTCAAGAATAATACCAGGCCTATAGTATGTAAGAAACTTGGTTATAATCAGTTTCTCGGGTTAGATTTTCACTCGTGAGCATTTTTATTTATGTTTGCGATAAAAAAAAGTGTATTATTTAAGAAAATGTTCTAATAAATAAGTTGCACGGCACTGTTCAACAAAAATATATTGTTACCATACATCTGATGAAAACAATATATTAAAAATAAGTGAAGAACATGCAGCCAAAATATTTGGAACCCTTTCAACGCCAGCCATTTTTCAGCCAAAACCTTCCATTAAACTTTCCTGGGTAGAGAAAAAATTTCGTCTGCAATATATACATGCATTATAAAATAGGGTCTATCCTTACCCTCCAAAATTAAGTACATAAGGTCATAGGATACCAGACCCTCATTTGATGCCTTTCGGTGACATGGGTGTAAATTCATTGTGGTGCCAAGAGGCGACAGTGGCGATGAAAGGGTCAATTAAAAAAAAAAGAGAAGAAATGCTTGATTGTAGTTTTTATCTAAGATTTGTAGATTCAGTCATTTAACTAAACAGCTAAACTTTGTGTGCAACGGAACAGTTTGTGAGCGCGTCGCCACCCACAGGATGCATGCTTTGTGAGTTCGTGTCACACACAGGATGCATGCTTTGTGAGCGCGTCGCCACCCACAGGATGCATGCTTTTGTGAGTTGTGTCACCCACAGGATGCATGCTTTGTGAGTTCGTGTCACCCACAGGATGCATGCTTTGTGAGTTCGTGTCACCCACAGGATGCATGCTTTGTGAGTTCGTGTCACCCACAGGATGCATGCTTTGTGAGTTCGTGTCACCCACAGGATGCATGCTTTGTGAGTTCGTGTCACACACAGGATGCATGCTTTGTGAGTTCGTGTCACCCATGCATGCTTTGTGAGTTCGTGTCACACACAGGATGCATGCTTTGTGAGTTCGTGTCACACACACAGGATGCATGCTTTGTGAGTTCGTGTCACACACAGGATGCATGCTTTGTGAGTTCGTGTCACACAGGATGCATGCTTTGTGAGTTCGTGTCACACACAGGATGCATGCTTTGTGAGTTCGTGTCACCCACAGGATGCATGCTTTGTGAGTTCGTGTCACATGCACAGGATGCATGCTTTGTGTGAGTTCGTGTCACACACAGGATGCATGCTTTGTGATGTGTCATGCTTTGTGAGTTCGTGTCACACACAGGATGCATGCTTTGTGAGCATGCGTGAGTTCGTGTCACACACAGGATGCATGCTTTGTGAGTTCGTCGTGTCACACACAGGATGCATGCTTTGTGAGTTCGTGTCACACACAGGATGCATGCTTTGTGAGTTCGTGTCACACACAGGATGCATGCTTTGTGAGTTCGTGTCACCCACAGGATGCATGCTTTGTGAGTTCGTGTCACCCACAGGATGCATGCTTTGTGAGTTCGTGTCACACACAGGATGCATGCTTTGTGAGTTCGTGTCACTTCAGGATGCATGCTTTGTGAGTTCGTGTCACACACAGGATGCATGCTTTGTGAGTTCGTGTCACACACATGCTTTGTGAGTTCGCACACACAGGATGCATGCTTTGTGAGTTCGTGTCACACACAGGATGCATGCTTTGTGAGTTCGTGTCACCCACAGGATGCATGCTTTGTGAGTTCGTGTCACCCATTCCACCTACACCAACACGTGCGGCCTACTCCTACTCAATAGTAGAATGGGCTTTAAAACGTACGCGCATGATCCCGTGCGTGCGTGCGTGCGTGCGTTCGCACAGGGGAACCTCGGATTTAAGTCTCTCTCTCTCTCTCTTTTTGGGGGGTATTTGGTATTTGGTACTTTATAGTCACAGAGGCGTTTCTGTGAAATTCGGGCTGCTCCCACCTGGAGAGCGCGTCGCAGCCAGAGGCTGGCCCTCCCCCCTCCCCTGCCCTCCCCCTCCCCCCCCTCCCCCGCCCTCCCCCTCCCCCGCCCTTCCCCTCCTCCTTCCCCCCTCCCCTCTCCCCGCCCATGCCCTCCCCCCCTGCCCTCCCCCCCTTTCCCACCGCCTTTTCCCTCCTCCCTTGCCCCTTCTTCACTTCCACGACGCCCTCCCCTTCCCCATGTTGCCCTCCCCCCTCACCTCCACTTCCTACCATACCAAACCAAGATGACAAACCAATGTCC
>CM065703.1:6379052-6391552 GCA_017654935.2 Phymorhynchus buccinoides | reverse complement strand
TGTGTGTGTGTACCAGTGTGTGTGTGTGTGTGTTGGTGTCAAAGTCAAAAATACTTTATTATCACGTGAGGTGAAATTACAGTGTGGTCTCGTACAAGCACAATACAAACAAGGAAACACATCTGCATGCATTAAAAATGGAAACAAAACGAAGGGACAATGAATAACAAATCATGCTTCGCAAAACATTTTAACATAGTTAGGGTCGATGCAAAAACATTAAGAACTGCCCTCTTTCCCACCATTTCTATCCTCGCATTCATTTATTCACCCCCACCCTCTCCAAACCCCCACCCTCTCCAAGTCACCCCAAGCTTTCACGTATTTTGGGTCCCTTCCCGTTCCCAACATTTCATGCGCCTCCCTCTTCTCTCTCTCTCTCTGTCTCTCTCTGTCTCTGTCTCTCTCACGCACACACATACACACAGAGACATAGAGACATACGGACAGACACACACACACACACACACACATACGCACGCACGCACGCACGCACTCCCCTCTCTCTTTCACACACCGCTCATAGTCTATGCACACCACACACAAGCGCACCTACAGGCGTGCATAGATCACGTACATAATAGTCAAGTGGCCGTTTTTAGCAATGGTCAACTTGATCAACCTTGCGTGTTAAAATCTGACATCTTAGCTGAATGCTTCAATGGAATGCTGGTGACCATTTCTAGATGGGATGTCACTTCGCTATACTTCCTGAATTCAAGATGGCGGGCATCCCCAAAATTGCAGCCCATAACATAATATTTTGGGCATGTAACAAAGAAATGAAAAATAAACACCCGAAGGTGCTGACAGGAACCAGAGACTCACCAGCCGCGCCTGCCCTATCAACACGAGAGCAATCCTGCTCCAGCCTTGGAAGTCCGTGTTGTGTTACTGGGGAGCAGGCACACACGGGACATTCCATTAAGTATACACAGGCACATAGCTACTCCCGGCTTGGTGACCATCGGATACGATGCAGAGGAGTCCTTGCGAAAGTGTCTCCATTGGTGTAACAGCCTGTTTTTTATGACTGCAGAGCCCACGAGCCAAAAAACACCCCACTCGCAAAAACACCCCACTCTCATTTTAAAGTATTAAAGAAGAGATTTTTTTAATCAGTTTGCATGTGTAATGTTTTATGTGTTATGCTGATATTGTGAACAGTAATAGTTTCATACTTCAAGGTAGTGCATAATTATCACACAAAAATCCCCATGTCCATATTTACTTGCACAAGATATAAACACCAGTTTATTGAAATAGAATGTTCAAAAGAAATACTAAATATGATTTAACAACAACTTCTTTCTTCTTCTTCTGCGTTCCCAGGCCATATGGCCATAATCTGTAAGGTACGTATGTGTCCGGTTTTCAGTTTTCACTGGTCTCCCCGCTGCGAACAGCCGACACATTCCGATTTCGGAGGAGTTCAAAGGAGAACAATATTATTTGGAAAAAAGTTTTAAAGGCAGGAGAATGGGCCAATAAGTGAGAAATATAGTAAACGGTAGAAAGCAAAAGGGAAAGGCAGAGTAAAAGACAGTGGCAGATTAAAGGAAGTTACAACTTCCAAAAGGTGGGGGAGCAATGTTTTGCGACGTGGATGAATGTTAAGCTTCTATAAGTTATATCAACATACTCTATGATCCAATTCTAAGAAAACAGAAATTAGTGGACCCGAGTGGGTTCAAAGGTCCCTCGTGTGTGTGTGTGTGTGTGTGTGTGTGTGTGTGTGTGTGTGTGTGTGTGTGTGTGTGTGTGTGTGTGTGTGTGTGTGTGTGTGTGTGTGTGTGTCTGTCTGTCTGTCTGTCTGTCTGTCTGTGTGTGCAGCGCGCGCGCGTGTGTGTGTGTGTGTGTGTGTGTGTGTGTGTGTGTGTGTGTGTGTGTGTGTGTGTGTGTGTACGTGTGTGTCCTACATGATCTAACTTCTTTGGACATGTCTTTCTATTTTTAGTTCCTGGATGATACCATTGCTCAAGTGATACCGTTGGATTTTCTCTCCACTCATAAACACTTCCCAACTACTTAGCATAACATCAATTAACTCCTTTCAGACCTGTAACAAAATCCAGTAGTTATTTTTGCTGACGTCATTTCTTAAATCCGTTTCTGACGTCATTTCCAGTGGTGTGGTATCTTCTTACTGGCGTCTAGAACATCATGACAAACAATGACATTTAGGATTCCACCCTTATACAGGGTAGAATCCTATTGGTTTTTTTGTGCAAATTCTTTTTCTTTTTATCTTTAGATCTCAGTTTGATTAACAAAACAAGCAGCAATCGTCCTTTCGGGTGTTTCCAGATGAGAACCTTTCAGCAAAATTATGCGGCAAACGAAGCGCTGAATATGCATGGCTGTCACTATGTGTGGATAGGAACGGGAGGGGGGGAGGGGGGCTTTAGCTGATAGGCTGAGAGTGAAGGCGTTTGCATTATATACACAGAAACTCATGCGCATATCCCATCCACAATCCGAAAATAAAGCATAGCAAGAGGCAACGCCTTGAAGGCTCACTCGAAAAAGACAATTAAAAGAAGTTGGTGACAGGAGAATTGTTTTTAAGTCAGTCTGGACCCGAACACAACTTAAACAACTGCCGGCTTGATGGGAAAACGAGTGAAGGCTTCAGCGCTCATTCGTAGCTCTTTAGATAGGTCTGATTTTTTGTGAGCCATCCATAAGCAACAAACTTCCGTGAGATGGAGGGACAGTAAAACTCTCTTCAGTGAGTCAAGATACACACCGGGCTCGAAGTGACTAGACTCAACACCGTCTTCGACCCAGCGGGCACCGTTCAAGGCGGGGTTTGCAAGAAGACGAAGTCCAGAACTATCCACACCGGGAGGCAATCAATCAATCAATAAATCAATATTTTATTGTCCATTTTACAGGAAATTCTTTTTGCAGCAATAAAACAATCAACAAAGCAACACAAAAGAGACAGACATAGTATACAGAAAAGACAAAAAATGAAATATGCGACTATTTTAAATGCTGTGCGCACAAACAATTCTTGGTCACACACACACACACACACACACACACACACACACACACACACACACACACACACACACACACACACACACACACAAACGCACACACACACACACACACACATACACACACACACACACACACACACACACACACACACACACACACACACACAACATGCACGCATACAACGAGTTAGCCATCTAACTTATACATATAAACACATATATTTACACATACATACAAACATACAACTTGCATTCACAAATTATATATCATACAAATATCTTAATCTATATGCATACATTCATAATACAACATTACATATCTACATGCATACACAACATACATAGATAGGCCTACATAGATAGAAAGACAGATAGATATATAGACAGATACATACATACATACACATACATACATACATACATACATACATACATACATACATACATACATACATACATACATACATACATACATGCATACACACATCTACATACATATATACCTACATTTATACATGTAAAGCAAACACTTACAGAGCAAACATATGAAGTTATGAAGTTCTAGCTCTGGCCATATCCATTCCTCCAGCTAGTGCGCTGTTTGGCTTTTCCAGTCCGCAAAAGGCAGAATAAAAACCTGAACAAGATCTAGTAATAGTTGGACATCATGCATAATTGTCAAAGTCCAAAGTGTGTTCTGCAAGCTCATTTATGATTGTAGCAAAGAATGAGAATTGTGCTTTACGTCCTCTGACTTGCCGTGAGGCACATATGGGACTTTGTTTAGGATGGGGTGATGGGGGAGAACAAGAAATGGGGAAGGGGCAATAAGAATGAGGGGAGTTAATATCAATGTTATAGATATTTTAGTATGGATATATAGTATATATATTTGACTGACAGACAGCAAGCAAAAAGGAAGAGTTCAAAAAGGAAGAGAAGACTGAGTTACTCCCTTGATATCTACTCAGTCTTCCTTTTATATCTGAATTTCAACTCAGTCTTCTCTTCCTTTTTGAACTCTTACTTTTTGCTTGCTGTCTGTCAGTCTTTCTTTTTACATCTAAAACGTATGTACCATACGAAACGTCTGGTTATTGACTTTCATTAAAGGACCAAATACTACCTGCACGCCTTGTGTCTTTTATGTGTCTACGATTGGTCCTAGTGGTCATCTATTTATTTTCAAGTATAGATATTTGGAGATATATAGTTGTCTGTTTGGAGATATTAATGTATGCTTGAACTTGAACTTTAATATGTTAGTAGCAGCGGCGGGAATTTAGTGCTGCAGTGTTTAAAAGAGGTTGAACTTAATAAGATGTATGGTGATAAGTAAACATTATTGTTAACATTTGTATAGTCTGTCGCTCGTCATAGTATTATTTCATTGTTGCCTAATGTCATCATATATGTTTTGGGCGTTACAGCCGTATAGCAAAGAGGAAAGGGCTTAAGACACAACCCTGGCGTAATCCTTGGGGACAATCAAAAGCCTCAGTGAATTCACTCAGAACTCTGGCACGAGCAATCAGTCTGTGATAGATTGCCTTGATTGCATTGAAGAATTTGAAACAAACGCTTACTTTGTGCAGGGATTGCAGCAGTAGACCATCTGTCAAATGCATTTCTTAGATCGATAAAAGCGACAAATAGCTTATCGCCCTGCTTTGGCTTGTGCTGTTTGCATACAGAGTGTTTGAACCTAGAATAGCCACTTCTGAAGCCTGCATGTGTGTTTCTCCAAACATCATTATCTTGATGGTTATCCTTACTTCACCTGCTTTACCCTGTGATAACCTGTTATCTTTTTAGTTGGGCCAAAATAATTTCCAATTTTGTTGCCTTTTCAAACTAAGAAAATGAATCTTCCAAAACATTGTTGTTTGGTTGAGCTTCTCCAAAGTCAAAATGTGTCGGCTGAATGCAGCGAAGATTCCATTGAAACTCAAAACACGATACATTATGAATGTCATCCATAGTGGCCATATGGCCTGGGAACACAGAAGAAGAAGTTGTTGTTGTTGGCTTGCCCTGGCTAAAAGACTCCAGGGATCATCCCAACAGCGGAATCTCTTGAAGACTGTGGTACAAATGCATCAGCTACAGACGAGCGTTACGTGTTTGTGTTACCGTTTTTTTTTATATTAGGGGCTACCCCTTGGGCAGCCAAACTCCGTCTTCGGGGGGAGAAGAAGAAGTCAATCCCCCACTCCCTCGACCAAGAGGCCGCCATGACGGCTGACGTTGGTCCCCAGGGCCTGTTGTCATGAGTGCGGCTAAGACAACTAATCTGGGATGGAAAATGCAAATAATAGGTGAAGACGAGGTAAAAAGCCCATGGGCGGGTAAGAAGCGCATGCCAATTATCTCATGAAATAAAGTAAATTTCAGTCGAATTTGCCCATGAGACGAATGCTAAACATTAACACTCGTCTCATGGGCAAAATGTGACTGAAATTTGCTTTATTTCATGAGATAATTGGCATGGGCTTCTTACCCACCCATGGGCTTTTTACTCCCGTCTTACCCTAGTCTAAACTGCCGGATTGGTAGTTTAGACTAATTTGCATTTTCCAACCCGGCTTAGTTGTCTTAGTCGTACTCATAATTACAGGGCCAGAAGTCAACTAATCTAAGCGCAAAAACTTTCCTCTTGACACTGTATGCTCGCCTTTTAATACATGTCGGCTTACATAGCTTATTATGCGCCTTCGCGTGCAAGACGTTTCAAGGGAGGTGACTGTTTCAGTTTCCATTAGTTACTGTGGGAGTGTAGAAATGTGCTACAAACGCATTTTTGTTGTTCTTTTTTTGTTTTTATTTTTGTGCTGTCCCATCTTCTGGGCCCTACAGTGGCTTTGCTCCCAAGGCGCTCATTCCGAGTCCCAACTCGCAGTCACACCCCGGTTTGGGCTACAAACGAAGTTGCTTAGAGCCTCTAAGCACGGTGCTTATCATTGTGTGTGTGTGTTCACCTGTGTGTCGATGCGTGCAAGAGTGTCTATGTGAACGTGTGTGTGTGTGTGTGTGTGTGTGTGTGTGTGTGTGTGTGTGTGTGTGTGTGTGTGTGTGTGTGTGTGTGTGTGAGTGAGTGAGTGAGTGAGTGTGTGTGTGTGTGTGTGTGTGTGAGAGAGAGAGAGAGAGAGAGAGAGAGAGAGAGAGAGAGAGAGAGAGAGAGAGAGAGAGAGAGAGAGAGAGAGTGAGAGAAACAGACACACGCATAGACAGAAATAGACAGACAGAAATACAGAGAGAGAGAGAGAGAGAGAGAGAGAGAGAGTGAGAGAGAGAGAGAGAGAGAGAGAGAGAGAGAGAGAGAGAGAGAGAGAGAGAGAGAGAGAGAAGAGAGAGAGAGAGAGAGAGAGAGAGAGAGAGAGAGAGAGAGAGGAGAGAGAGAGAGAAACAGACAAACAGACAAACAGACTGACATGACACTGTTTGCAATACAAACAAACACACACGACTCAGGCATTACTTGCTAAGAGGAACTCTTTATTGTTCAAAGTTACACAAGGTCTAGCCATCAATGGCTGACACAAGTATTACGAATCAACTTCGTGAACTTCAATTGAACACTTCTTTTTAATATATATAGTATTGTACAGATACTTGTACAAATACGTAGCAGTGTTGTAATATGCCTAGTTCCTTAGTTTTTTTAAATCTATTTACTTATCATTAGTTTTCTTCAGCTTTCCTCGGTCCTGCAGGGTCGGCTTGGGTCTTCCAGCGTTGATGGTTGGTAATTATGAGATATAAGGCTTCCCATATGTTTGCCTGTGCAGAAATATATAACCAAGTACAAGATGCTTTTCGGTTTTCTTTTTCAAATAACGTTTGTGTATGTGTGTTGGTGTATGCGGTCAGTCCGTGCAACTAAGTTGCTATGGCTTACTGAATGCAAGGCAAGGCAAGGCAAGGCAAATGTTTTATTTCATACCCACTTGGGGCACAATTGAAGATGAATAATGAGTCGGTGTGGATAAGTGTGTGTGTGTGTGTGTGTGTGTGTGTGTGTGTGTGTGTGTGTGTGTGTGTGTGTGTGTGTGTGTGCTTTGCTTTGCATATGCGTTGTTGCTGGTTTGTGTCATTCTTAAACACTATTTTTGTTGTCTACTTGTTCATGAATATTCGATTGTAAAGCGCTTTGTGCTCATTTGAGGTAAAGCGCTATTTAAATGTACTATTATTAGTATTATTAAATAAAGGTTATATCCATACTACTGTCGAATTTATAATTTAGTGATATATTACACACACACGTGCATATGCGCGCGCGCATGTACACACACACACATGCACAAATGGGCTTACCTCAAGGATAAGTAATTTTGCCAATATTGTTTAATATTTTGATTTCTGATCTACCCAAAGGTTTTTCTAAACATACAGAGTTAGCTCAATTTGCTGACGATATGGTTTGAAGTAACAATGAAATGAAATACTCCATCAAGGTCACTGAATTATATTAAAATTCAATACCAACACGAACTTAATAAAAAAAATCAATAGGTTTTGACATGAAAACGGGCTTTCTCTTTCGCCAGAAGAGACAAATATGATGCTGTTTAACCTCTGGTTATGATCCAGATGAACTTACAATTACCATGTTGGGTAGCATTGTTTTAAACTATGCTAAAAGTGTCAAATTCTTAGGTGTGATCTTAAGTAGTAAGCTAACATGGAATGCTCATATTTATTATATTTTAAACAAAGCAAGGAAAATCTTAAACTTCCGTAAACTATTTAGTAAAGAATCTTGGGGCAAGATACCAAACCTGTAACCGTTTTAGCAACTGCCCTTATTCGTTCTAGTTTATCATATCCTCAAGAAATATTTTTTAATGCACCTCAATATCTTTTGAATCAACTTCACAATACTGATTGCAAAGCTTACTAAATTGCTCTTGGGGTTCCCCCACATACATCTAACTTAGGGACATGTAGCGAAGTATGAGTTTTACCTCTCACAGAACTCTGAAAAGCTTCTGCATCAACATTTGTTTTGAAGTGTTTTTCACAAAACAATAGTTTTGCTCAGAAAAGATATGTCTAAAATCTGAAAAGGATTTTGGAAAACGTGCACAGCATATTCAATCCACAAAATCTAGTTATTCGTTTTCATCCGATATTCTAAGAGATAAAAAATATAGATAAAAGTAACATTGGCTAAAACAAATCTAAACATTCTCTCACATGGGAGAAATCAAAAGCTATCTTATCTATTGACCACACTCATTTATCGAAAAATGATTCTCCCAATATTTTGAGAACGTCTGTGTACACTCACTTACAAAATAATTACAATCATCATTTTAAAATATTCACAGATGGTTCAGTATTAGATGATAATAACACGGGAGCAGCTTTCATCATTGTTAGCTTAAAAGTAGAAAAGTTATTCTATCTTGGTAAAACGTTGTCTATATAAAGCGCTGAATCACTTGCTGTAGGCCCTACTTAAGTCTGGATTTCATTTTAAATGTTCCTATAAATAACAGCCAAGTATTAATGTGTGATGATTCTAAAGCAGCAATGTATGATATCAAGTCTCCCAATTCATGTATACGACTTGATATGATAATTGAAATTAATCATATAAAACACCTTCTTTCCGTGAAAGGCATTACTGTTACTTTTTGTTGGGTGCCTTCTCACTGTGGAATATCAGCAAATGAACGGGTAGACCAAGCTGCAAAAAAGGCAGCTCAAAATTTTAACGACGCAGTATCAATTAATGTTCCCTTAGATCTGACAGTTTCTCTCAATTATAAACAAAACATCTCATGAGCATGTTAAAACTGTGTTGATGAACTCAGAGGTTCAATATTATACTAACTGTGTTAAACGTTATACAAACATGTTACTTTCTAGTCCAGGGTGATTGAAAGTCTAATCCATATACTTCGTTTGAATTCATTTAAAACAAAATATTGTAATAATTTTAAATGTATGTGTGGCGAATCTATGAGTGTCATTCATTTACTGATTCACTGTCAAAGAGCAAGGGAGCTTTTAAGACTTCGGGTATTGGCGGTTTTACTGATGGATCGACTCCATTATCTGTATTCTGTATGCTAAACAATTATACTCTGTTCTTCATTCAGTTTATAAATATGTATTAAGTAGTTCAGTTAGTATTTATCTTTAGCATTGTTCACTGTTCGATTATATTGTTTAAGTGTAAGTTTAAGGTTTTTTAACGGGGTGGGGAGGGGGGGGGGAGGGGGGGGGGGTGTCATGATTATATCACTAACCGATTACTTACTTTAATATTTACGCACACTCATTTACAGACACTCACTCACACTCACTACACCAACATTACACTGCAATGCAATACTGTCTGAATCACTTTTAGTGGAAGGACGTTAAACTGAAGAACAACAACACACACACACACGCACACGCACGCACACGCACACGCACACACACACACGCACGCACACACGCACACACACACACACACACACACACACACACACACACACACACACACACGCGCACACGCGCACACGCACACACACACACACACTTCAAGTACTCACGCAGGACTGTAGTTGCAGACGAAGTTGAAGGCTTTGCCTGTCCAACCAAAGGCGTCCTGAAGGTAGGAACAATCTTGGATTCCACATCCCACGCTAGTCGTGGTGGCCCACACAAGCTGCAGACACATGGACACACAATTGGATAGCTTTTTGTTTGTGGCTCAAGCCACAAACCTATAACTCACTTTGTCGGTCGGTCGGTCGGTCGGTCCAAAATTGTCGCACATTTTGACAAAATTGTCACACTTCAAATCGAGGCTACACTTCAAATTGAGGCCGCTCTTTAAAATGATGTATTTTAAAAGCGTACAAAATAATAAACATACGTAATACAGACACTACAACAGACACGACGAGTATGCGGTGCTTCTTTTGATGAGTATAAGTAGGATACATAGTTTTAAATGTTTTCCAAAAGATATAAAAAGTTACGAAATGGTGCAGAGATAACATTCTGGTTTACAGATTAAAATTATTGAAAAGCCAGGGGAGGCGACTCAGTGTATGTAATGATTGGAGTGGTAAAAATAGACCGCTGGGCGTGCCACAAACGATTGCGAATCCGCGCTTGTTGTATTACAGGTTTATGGACATACCCCCATTTCACCCGAACAAAACAAACACAAAATGATAGAGGAGTGAAAAGGTTTTGTTTAGGACACATGGACACACAATTGAATAGCTTTTTTGGATTACAGGTTTATGGACATACCACCATTTCACCTGAACAAAACAAACACGAAACGGAAGAGGAGTGAAACGGTTTTTTAGGACACATCCACACCATTTTTTTTTTTTTTTGCTGTCCCATCTTCTGGGCCGTACAGTGGCGTTGCTCCCACGCCGCTCGTTCCGAATCCCAATTCGCAGCTACACCCCGGTTTGTTTAAGTCGCAGAATCCGAGACCAGCAGTCCAAGGGGAGCGAATCTATCCACACATAATTTGATAGCTTTTTGTAAATTATACGTTTACGGAGAGCATCTTCTTGGACCTCAACGAAACAAACGCCGAATGAGAAAGGAGTGGAATATGTTGGAGGGCATATCCTCCTTTGTCAATCCAAAGACTTATTGACATATAATTTCATAGCTTTTTCTAAATTATAGGTTTACGGAGAGCTTAAACATCTTATTGGACCTCAAGGAAACAAATGGGAAAGGAGTGACATGTTTTTTGAGGAATTAGTACTCCAGAAGGAAACCGTCTCTAAATCGCCTAGAAAACGAGATTTTTCATTTTCTTAATTATTTGAGATGGCTAAAAAAATTCCAACTGGTATTGATAGTATGATAGTTTAAGAAGTATTATAGTAAACAAATCGCCACTTATATCCTTTCAGGGGAAATGTTTTCAAACTGAATTGGATTATCCTTGAATAGCATCAACCAACGCGTGCAAATGACCGCCCTTTAAATGTGTAAACCTATACCAAGGATCTGCACACTGACTCAAAGTTTTCATTAAAACGTCTCAAAAACTGTCATCTGTAGGCTCGAAGGATCATAATATTTGTATTCTTGATCATCATTACTCAAGGAGCGCGCTAAGGCACGTTGTTTCAAGAGTTAAGGTGGACATTTCCACCTCAACAGTACATTGACACCATGGTAAGGTCTGTGTGTTTTGACAGTTGAAAACATAGGCGTGTCGCCAACCTGAGTGTAGTGGGCGCAGACCCCATAGCAGTAGTCACTCGCATAGGTGTAGTCGTCCTTCTCGTCAAACCAGCCGTACATGGAGTCTGTCCAGTTGTACATAACTACACACAGACAAAAGAAAACATTATATCAGTTCAAAGTAAAGATAACTACAAATTATCACCCTTTGTTTTTAATATTATTATTCTAGGTTCATTGTGTTCATTATTGTATTAAAAGTGAACCCTGACGGATGTGTTTTTGCAAGGAACACGTCGAGATCACCATGAAGGCAGCCTTTTCAAAGATCGGAACACTCACTTTGCTCTGGTTTCCTAGAAATCAAATCGTCAAAACGGCGATTCCTCCTTGGCGGAGATGCCGGAGAGAGAAGCCATTTTGGATGGGGTGGGTGGGGGCCAAACCCATTGTGGTTCAAGCTTTTTCTTTTTTGTAATGCAGTAAAAATAATATTGAAGCTATTTCTTTTGTTGTGAGCGAAACTCTTTTAGATAAACTGCAAAAACAAATTAAAAAAAGATAAATAAAAAGTCTTGTATTGCGAAAAAATTATCCAAACAATTTGGTCGCCATTACAAAAGAGACAGAAACACGCCTTCTCTTTCAGTGAAATAATTTGACTTCCAGCACCTCCGCCAAGGATGAATCGCCGATTTGACGGTTTGATTTCTAGGAAACCAGAGCAAAGTGAGTGTTGCGATGCGATCTGTAAATAGTGTTTTCATGGTGATCTCCATGTGTTTCTTGCAAAAACTTATCCGTCAGTGTCCACCTTTAACAAGATTTTCTTGTAGCCGTATGGTACTACTAAGAAATGAAAAACTGTAGAGTAGTTAGGTGATACCTTTTCACTATACTTACTTTGGTTGAAATCCACCAGTTGACTTTTGATTATTAATCAGTGTCTCTGTTCTGTAATATTTAAAATGTTGTAGCTGGGAGTATGTTGATATGGCTTGCTATTCTGTGAATATGACATTGTCGCGTGCTGCAACACATACTGCAAGATCTAAGGAACCATCAGGGCTCCCAATCGCCCCGCAAAACAAGGGGTCCCAGGGACTCCTTCACTGACAGTATAGAGGGTCCTAGAGGCGGGATAGAGGGTCCCAGTGGCATTGCAAATGCTAAAAAGAATGTTTCTAGTGCATCCCTGGGACCCCCTGCACATTCTTTTTAGAGGGTCCTTTAGAGTTTTAGTGCTTCGTAGACCCCCAAATGGGGGTCCCTGGGAGCCCTGAACCATTGTGCCAAGTTTAATCACAATCGGGTTCGGAG
>CM065703.1:6374052-6376552 GCA_017654935.2 Phymorhynchus buccinoides | reverse complement strand
ACACACACACACACACACACACACACACACACACACACACACACACACACACACACACACACACATGTATGCACACACACACACACACACACACATGCGCCCGCATGTTTAGAAATTAAGACACACATGTTATTTCTTAAATCTGACATAAGGGTTGTATTTGTATTAATAGGTGTGTAGGGAAAGCACACATAACTGACACTACCATACACACACACTCTCAGCACAATAATTACCTGCTGTAGGCTTAATTACACACACATATATAATCACTTTTTTTTTCTTCTTCTTTTTTTTTTTTTTTTTTTTTTTTTTTTGGGGGGGGGGGTCTAATATCACTTACGGGTGAACAGACGAAAAACTAAAGAACATGCGCGCGCGTGCTTGTGCCTCTTCAGAGGCAGACAGACAGAGACATAGACAGAGAGGACGGAGGGAAACGGAGAGAGGGGGGGGGGGTGATGCGCTTACCGCCGTGATAATAGGAACCAAAGGCAATGTTTTCGCCTACGTTTGAGCCTCTGTTGGCGTTGTGCTGAAAGATGCACTGTTCAGAGTAGCTCTGAGCCGTCGATGTCAAACTGGAATCCCAGACCTATTGCAGGAATGAAATGATGAGAAAGAAAGAATGTGATCAATTCGTTGTGTATATGTGTCACCCTCCTTGTGTATTATGTATATATATATATATAATTTGCTTTGATAAAACTTTTCTGTGTCCAAGTTCAACTTATTTGCAAAAGCACAAATGTTCATTTGATTTACAACGTTGCAATGTATGTATCAAGATGTTTATATATTAGAGAGAAATCTCACCTCTCAAATGCCACATAATGCAGCAAATTGTTTACATATGTTCATGTGGGCCAAAAGGCCTGCAAAAACTGAATAAAATATATTGCTGTTACTATTGTTATTGTTATTGTTACACACACACACACACACACACACACACACGCGCGCGCGCGCGCGCGCGCGCGCGCACGCACATGCACCCACCCACCCCCACCCACACCCACACACACACACACACACACACACACACACACACACACACACACATTACCAGGGTGTTCATATTAGTGGCAGCGGGAGAGACCGACGATCTCATGGAATTGTGCAGAGCCAGAATGGCATTCTTTTCAGCCTGGGTAAATCCTGTCTTGGCGGAAGTGGTTCTGAAATCAGAAACTTGGGCTGTAAAGGTTATTGTGTTTAGGAGCCCAGTCATCAAATTTTCTTATATGTGACTAAGCACCACGAAAGGGACATTAACCCTTTTACCGCCAGCCATATTTCAGCCAAATATTTCCCATTACATTTACCTGGGTAGAGAACAAAATCAATCTGCAGTGTTGGGGACTCTTCTGTGACATATATAAAATAAGGTCTATCCTTGCTTCCCAAAACTAAGACAATAGGGTCTTTGGATAATAGACCCCAATTTGATGCCTTTTAGTGACATAGAAGTTAAATCATTGTGGTGCTAAAATGCGACTTTGGCGGTGAAAGGGTTAAGTCGCTGGCCTAGTTTTTAATAAGAGGCTTGGAAAGTCAGAAATCTCATTTTTTGTCAATTCTGAGTTATGGGTAATTTCTTGTTCTCTAACATCTTATCTGTCATATTGATAAAGGACACTCTTCAATATGGTCTCTAAATGGTCTTATAAGTGCTTTAAAATGAGTAGGTCCATGCATTTTCTTCAGCTAGGCTAGACTTTAAACTGTGTTTTCTCAAAATGATCGACTCTCACCCTACTAAGAGGAGGAGAAGGAAACATGGCGCCGCCAACACCGAGCTGGATTTGATGGACACGGACATCTTGGTCTGAAAATGAAAAGAAATCTTGGATTATTTTATATTCATAACAAAATTGAACAAAGGGGGATACTCTCTTTCTAATTAACTCCCCTCTTGGCCTCACTATTTCATTCTTTATAGTCATAGTTCATACATGGGAGCGACAGACACACTAAATGTCAAATCACTGCATGTATGGATGCGAACCATGGAGAAATGAAGAAATAAATCTGCACAGGATTCGTGGACATATGCCTGGGGGAGGGAAGCGGAAATCAGTCGAATATACCATGCAGCCTACAGTCGAATATACCATGCAGCCTACAGTCGAATATACCATGCAGCCTACAGTCGAATATACCATGCAGCCTACAGTCGAATATACCATGCAGTCGAATATACCATGCAGCCAACAGCAGAATATACATTGCAGAATATACCAGAATATAGTACTTATGAATGTGTGGTAGGCAAGCCTGTAAAAACTTGGCAAATGTTAATTCGATTTAGTATAAAATGTTGATCCTCTCGTCTCTCATTACTATTATTATTATTATTATTATTATTATTATTATTATTATTATTATTATTATTATTATTATTCATGTGACAATGTTGTTCATCCCTTTTTTTTCTTCTTTTTGAAACTCCTAACTTGCTCAAATCATATATTGGTGTATCTAAATGCTGATTGGAAAT
>CM065703.1:6366552-6369052 GCA_017654935.2 Phymorhynchus buccinoides | reverse complement strand
AGACGACATGGCCGTATTGCTCAGGTACTCAGGGAGAAAGCAGACGTCATGGCCGTCTTATTGCTCAGGTACTCAGGGAGAAGGCAGACGTCATGGCTGTCTTATTGCTCAGGTACTCAGGGAGAAAGCAGACGTTTTCATGGCCGTCTCATATGCTCAGGTACTCAGGGAGAAGGCAGACGACATGGCTGTCTTATTGCTCAGGTACTCAGGGAGAAGGCAGACGTCATGGCCGTCTTATTGCTCAGGTACTCAGGGAGAATGCAGACGTCATGGCTGTCGTATTGCTCAGGTACTCAGGGAGAATGCAGACGTTTTCCCACGGCGTCTCATATGCTCAGGTACTCAGGGAGAAGGCAGACGACATGGCAGTCTTATTGCTCAGGTACTCAGGGAGAAGGCAGACGACAGTTATGGCCATTTACTTATTTAGCATTTGTGCTATGTCCTGTGCTCAATTTTGGTGTCGACCATTGTCCAGCCACTAATGGTTTTTCCCCCAATTGTCTTTATGGTCAGGTAGCCTTGTCTCGTGAGTGATGAATCATCACTGTATTTTTCTTTCACATTTTTAGTGAGCGATAGTCATCGCACATCAGCACTGTGTAGGTTCTCCTCGTTTCATGAGTCATGAGTCATCACTGTATTGTTAGTGAACAGTTTTAGTGAGCGATACTCATCGCAAATCAGCACTTTGTAGGTTCTCCTCATTTCATGAGTCATGAGTCATCACTGTATTGTTAGTGGACAGTTTTAGTGAGCGATAGTCATCGCAAATCAGCACTGTGTAGGTTCTCCTCATTTCATGAGTCATGATTCATCACTGTATTGTTAGTGGACAGTTTTAGTGAGCGATAGTCATCGCAAATCAGCACTGTAGGTTCTCCTCATTTCATGAGTCATGAGTCATCACTGTATTGTTAGTGGACAGTTTTAGTGAGCGATAGTCATCGCAAATCAGCACTGTGTAGGTTCTCCTCGTTTCATGAGTCATGAGTCATCACTGTATTGTTAGTAGACAGTTTTAGTGAGCGATAGTCATCGCAAATCAGCACTTTGTAGGTTCTCCTCATTTCATGAGTCATGAGTCATCACTGTATTGTTAGTGGACAGTTTTAGTGAGCGATGCTCATCGCAAATCAGCACTGTAGGTTCTCCTCATTTCATGAGTCATGAGTCATCACTGTATTGTTAGTGGACAGTTTTAGTGAGCGATAGTCATCGCAAATCAGCACTGTAGGTTCTCCTCGTTTCATGAGTCGTGAGTCATCACTGTATTGTTAGTGGACAGTTTTAGTGAGCGATAGTCAAATCAAATCGGCACTGAGTTCATGCCTGTGTAGGCTCACCTTGTTTCATAGTTAAGGGTCATCACTGTCGCACTAAGTCCTTTCACCTTTAGGTGTGTAGTTCACTTGTTAGTCATAATAATAATAGTCATAAATAATAATAATGGGAATTTATATAGCGCTCTTTCTCACATGAGCTCAGTGCGCTTTACATTGATAACAAGAACATTAAAGGCAAACAAATAATTAATCATTAGAAAGTAAAATAAGCACGATGCTTGCACGCAACGTTCTCTTACTTCCTTACTCACACACACACACACACACACACACACACACACACACACACACACACACACACACACACACACACACACACACACACATACACACACACACACACACACACACACACACACACACACACACACACACACACACACACACACACACACACACACACATGCATGCATGCATGCGCGCACACACACTCACACACAATTAATTATACAAGAGTAAAATAGTTACAATATGAACATTCTAAGAAACATAGAGACCACATTCACATTCTCAATCAAGTTTGAATACAATACTGCAACTTGAAATAAAATCATACTGCCATCGACATACCAATTACATGACTAATTATAATAGACAAGTTAAGTGATGAGTCAGCCCAATTCAGCACTGCTCAGTGCTGTATAATCATATACAGTGACATTATTATATGAATTCCAGCAATAGCGAGTGAGTCACTCATAATCTATTATAATCATATACATTATTAGCAAGTCACTCGATCTTCTCAGTAAGATGTACTCATATACAGTAATAATGAGTGAGTCAGTCATAATTTATTATAATCATATACATTATTAGCAAGTCTCTCGATCTTCTCAGTAAGATGTACTCATATACAGTAATAATGAGTGAGTCAGTCATAATTTATTATAATCATATACATTATTAGCAAGTCTCTCGATCTTCTCAGTAAGATGTACTCATATACAGTAATAATGAGTGAGTCAGTCATAATTTATTATAATCATATACATTATTAGCAAGTCACTCGATCTTCTCAGTAAGATGTACTCATATACAGCAATAATGAGTGAGTCAGTCATAATTTATTATAATCATATACATTATTAGCAAGTCTCTCGATCTTCTCAGTAAGATGTACTCATATACAGTAATAATGAGTGAGTCAG
>CM065703.1:6357854-6360354 GCA_017654935.2 Phymorhynchus buccinoides | reverse complement strand
TGTGTTTATTGTGTGTGTGTGTGTGTGTGTGTGTGTGTGTCTGTCTGTCTGTCTGTCTGTCTGTCTGTGCTGTGCGCGCGCGCGCGCGCTGCGCTGTGTGTGTGTGTGTGCGTGTGTGTGTGTGTGTGTGTGTGTGTGTGTGTGTGTGTGTGTACGTGTGTGTCCTACATGATCTAACTTCTTTGGACATGTCTTTCTATTTTTAGTTCCTGGATGATACCATTGCTCAAGTGAGACCGTTGGATTTTCTCTCCACTCCTAAACACTTCCCAACTACTTAGCATAACATCAATGAACTCCTTTCAGACCTGTAACAAAATCCAGTAGTTATTTTTGCTGACGTCATTTCTTAAATCCGTTTCTGACGTCATTTCCAGTGGTGTGGTATCTTCTTACTGGCGTCTAGAACATCATGACAAACAATGACATTTAGGATTCCACCCTTATACAGGGTAGAATCCTATTGGTTATTTTGTGCAAATTCTTTTTCTTTTTATCTTTATATCTCAGTTTGATTAACAAAACAAGCAGCAATCATCCTTTCGGGTGTTTCCAGATGAAAACCTTTCAGCAAAATTATGCGGCAAACGAAGCGCTGAATATGCATGGCTGTCACTATGTGTGGATAGGAACGGTGGGGGGGGGTGGGGGTGGGGGGGGGGGGGGGGGGGGGGGGGGGGGGGGGGGGTGGGGGGGGGGGTGAGGGGGGGGGGGGGGGGGGGGGGGGGGGGGAGGGGGGGAGGGGGGCTTTAGCTGATAGGCTGAGAGTGAAGGCGTTTGCATTATATACACAGAAACTCATGCGCATATCCCATCCACAATCCGCAAATAAAGCATAGCAAGAGGCAACGCCTTCAAGGCTCACTCGAAAAAGACAATTAAAAAAAGTTGGTGACAGGAGAATTTTTAAGTCAGTCTGGACCCGAACACAACTTAAACAACTGCCGGCTTGATGGGAAAACGAGTGAAGGCTTCAGCGCTCATTCGTAGCTCTTTAGATAGGTCTGATTTTTTGTGAGCCATCCATAAGCAACAAACTTCCGTGAGATGGAGGGACAGTAAAACTCTCTTCAGTGAGTCAAGATACACACCGGGC
The DNA here is from genome assembly GCA_017654935.2 of Phymorhynchus buccinoides. NCBI lineage: Eukaryota > Metazoa > Mollusca > Gastropoda > Neogastropoda > Raphitomidae > Phymorhynchus > Phymorhynchus buccinoides. The sequence goes on along the minus strand of CM065703.1, from coordinate 6,359,258 downwards.
TCGAAGTGACCAGACTCAACACCGTCTTCGACCCAGCGGGCACCGTTCAAGGCGGGGTTTGCAAGAAGACGAAGTCCAGAACTATCCACACCGGGAGGCAATCAATCAATCAATAAATCAATATTTTTATTGTCCATTTTACAGGAAATTCTTTTTGCAGCAATAAAACAATCAACAAAGCAACACAAAAGAGACAGACATAGTATACAGAAAAGACAAAAAATGAAATATGCGACTATTTTAAATGCTGTGCGCACAAACAATTCTTGGTCTCACACACACACACACACACACACACACACACACACACCCACACACACACACACACACACACACACACACACACACACACAACACTACTACAACGCACGCATACAAACACACATACGCACACACACACGACACACACACACACACACACACACACACACACACACACACACACACACACACACACAACATGCACGCATACAACGAGTTAGCCATCTAACTTATACATATAAACACATATATTTACACATACATACAAACATACAACTTGCATTCACAAATTATATATCATACAAATATCTTAATCTATATGCATACATTCATAATACAACATTACATATCTACATGCATACACAAACATACATAGATAGGCCTACATAGATAGAAAGACAGATAGATATATAGACAGATACATACATACATACATACATACATACATACATACATTACATACATACATACATACATACATACATACATACATACATACATACATGCATACACATACATACCATACATACATATATACCTACATTTATACATGTAAAGCAAACACTTACAGAGCAAACATATGAAGTTATGAAGTTCTAGCTCTGGCCATATCCATTCCTCCAGCTAGTGCGCTGTTTGGCTTTTCCAGTCCGCAAAAGGCAGAATAAAAACCTGAACAAGATCTAGTAATAGTTGGACATCATGCATAATTGTCAAAGTCCAAAGTGTGTTCTGCAAGCTCATTTATGATTGTAGCAAAGAATGAGAATTGTGCTTTACGTCCTCTGACTTGCCGTGAGGCACATATGGGACTTTGTTTAGGATGGGGTGATGGGGGAGAACAAGAAATGGGGAAGGGGCAATAAGAATGAGGGGAGTTAATATCAATGTTATAGATATTTTAGTATGGATATATAGTATATATATTTGACTGACAGACAGCAAGCAAAAAGGAAGAGTTCAAAAAGGAAGAGAAGACTGAGTTACTCCCTTGATATCTACTCAGTCTTCCTTTTACATCTGAATTTCAACTCAGTCTTCTCTTTCTATTTTGAACTCTTACTATTTGCTTGCTGTCTGTCAGTCTTTCTTTTTACATGGAAAACGTATGTACCATACGAAACGTCTGGTTATTGACTTTCA
>CM065703.1:6342854-6352854 GCA_017654935.2 Phymorhynchus buccinoides | reverse complement strand
TACTGATGGATCGACTCCATTATCTGTATTCTGTATGCTAAACAATTATACTCTGTTCTTCATTCAGTTTATAAATATGTATTAAGTAGTTCAGTTAGTATTTATCTTTAGCATTGTTCACTGTTCGATTATATTGTTTAAGTGTAAGTTTAAGGTTTTTTAACGGGGTGGGGAGGGGGGGGGGGGGGTGGGGGGTGTCATGATTATATCACTAACCGATTACTTACTTTAATATTTACGCACACTCATTTACAGACACTCACTCACACTCACTACACCAACATTACACTGCAATGCAATACTGTCTGAATCACTTTTAGTGGGAGGACGTTAAACTGAAGAACAACAACACACACACACACGCACACGCACACGCACACGCACGCACGCACGCACACGCACACGCACACACACACACACACACACACACACACACACACACACACACACGCGCACACGCACCGACACACACACACTTCAAGTACTCACGCAGGACTGTAGTTGCAGACGAAGTTGAAGGCTTTGCCTGTCCAACCAAAGGCGTCCTGAAGGTAGGAACAATCTTGGATTCCACATCCCACGCTAGTCGTGGTGGCCCACACAAGCTGCAGACACATGGACACACAATTGGATAGCTTTTTGTTTGTGGCTCAAGCCACAAACCTATAACTCACTTTGTCGGTCGGTCGGTCGGTCCAAAATTGTCGCACATTTTGACAAAATTGTCACACTTCAAATCGAGGCTACACTTCAAATTGAGGCCGCTCTTTAAAATGATGTATTTTAAAAGCGTACAAAATAATAAACATACGTAATACAGACACTACAACAGACACGACGAGTATGCGGTGCTTCTTTTGATGAGTATAAGTAGGATACATAGTTTTAAATGTTTTCCAAAAGATATAAAAAGTTACGAAATGGTGCAGAGATAACATTCTGGTTTACAGATTAAAATTATTGAAAAGCCAGGGGAGGCGACTCAGTGTATGTAATGATTGGGGTGGTAAAAATAGACCGCTGGGCGTGCCACAAACGATTGCGAATCCGCGCTTGTTGTATTACAGGTTTATGGACATACCCCCATTTCACCCGAACAAAACAAACACAAAATGATAGAGGAGTGAAAAGGTTTTGTTTAGGACACATGGACACACAATTGAATAGCTTTTTTGGATTACAGGTTTATGGACATACCACCATTTCACCTGAACAAAACAAACACGAAACGGAAGAGGAGTGAAACGGTTTTTTAGGACACATCCACACCATTTTTTTTTTTTTTTGCTGTCCCATCTTCTGGGCCGTACAGTGGCGTTGCTCCCCACGCCGCTCGTTCCGAATCCCAATTCGCAGCTACACCCCGGTTTGTTCAAGTCGCAGAATCCGAGACCAGCAGTCCAAGGGGAGCGAATCTATCCACACATAATTTGATAGCTTTTTGTAAATTATACGTTTACGGAGAGCATCTTCTTGGACCTCAACGAAACAAACGCCGAATGAGAAAGGAGTGGAATATGTTGGAGGGCATATCCTCCTTTGTCAATCCAAAGACTTATTGACATATAATTTCATAGCTTTTTCTAAATTATAGGTTTACGGAGAGCTTAAACATCTTATTGGACCTCAAGGAAACAAATGGGAAAGGAGTGACATGTTTTTTGAGGAATTAGTACTCCAGAAGGAAACCGTCTCTAAATCGCCTAGAAAACGAGATTTTTCATTTTCTTAATTATCTGAGATGGCTAAAAACAATTCCAACTGGTATTGATAGTATGATAGTTTAAGAAGTATTATAGTAAACAAATCGCCACTTATATCCTTTCAGGGGAAATGTTTTCAAACTGAATTGGATTATCCTTGAATAGCATCAACCAACGCGTGCAAATGACCGCCCTTTAAATGTGTAAACCTATACCAAGGATCTGCACACTGACTCAAAGTTTTCATTAAAACGTCTCAAAAACTGTCATCTGTAGGCTCGAAGGATCATAATATTTGTATTCTTGATCATCATTACTCAAGGAGCGCGCTAAGGCACGTTGTTTCAAGAGTTAAGGTGGACATTTCCACCTCAACAGTACATTGACACCATGGTAAGGTCTGTGTGTTTTGACAGTTGAAAACATAGGCGTGTCGCCAACCTGAGTGTAGTGGGCGCAGACCCCATAGCAGTAGTCACTCGCATAGGTGTAGTCGTCCTTCTCGTCAAACCAGCCGTACATGGAGTCTGTCCAGTTGTACATAACTACACACAGACAAAAGAAAACATTATATCAGTTCAAAGTAAAGATAACTACAAATTATCACCCTTTGTTTTTAATATTATTATTCTAGGTTCATTGTGTTCATTATTGTATTAAAAGTGAACCCTGACGGATGTGTTTTTGCAAGGAACACGTCGAGATCACCATGAAGACAGCCTTTTCAAAGATCGGAACACTCACTTTGCTCTGGTTTCCTAGAAATCAAATCGTCAAAACGGCGATTCCTCCATGGCGGAGATGCCGGAGAGAGAAGCCATTTTGGATGGGGTGGGTGGGGGCCAAACCCATTGTGGTTCAAGCTTTTTCTTTTTTGTAGTGCAGTAAAAATAAAATTGAAGCTATTTCCTTTGTTGTGAGCGAAACTCTTTTAGATAAACTGCAAAAACAAATTAAAAAAAGATAAATAAAAAGTCTTGTATTGCGAAAAAATTATCCAAACAATTTGGTCGCCATTACAAAAGAGACAGAAATCTCGCCTTCTCTTTCAGTGAAATAATTTGACTTCCAGCACCTCCGCCAAGGATGAATCGCCGATTTGACGGTTTGATTTCTAGGAAACCAGAGCAAAGTGAGTGTTGCGATCTCTGTAAATAGTGTTTTCATGGTGATCTCCATGTGTTTCTTGCAAAAACTTATCCGTCAGTGTCCACCTTTAACAAGATTTTCTTGTAGCCGTATGGTACTACTAAGAAATGAAAAACTGTAGAGTAGTTAGGTGATACCTTTTCACTATACTTACTTTGGTTGAAATCCACCAGTTGACTTTTGATTATTAATCAGTGTCTCTGTTCTGTAATATTTAAAATGTTGTAGCTGGGAGTATGTTGATATGGCTTGCTATTCTGTGAATATGACATTGTCGCGTGCTGCAACACATACTGCAAGATCTAAGGAACCATCAGGGCTCCCAATCGCCCCGCAAAACAAGGGGTCCAGGGACTCCTTCACTGACAGTATAGAGGGTCCTAGGGACGGGATACAGAGGGTCCCAGTGGCATTGCAAATGCTTAAAAGAATGTTTCTAGTGCATCCCTGGGACCCCCTGCACATTCTTTTCGAGGGTTCTTTAGAGTTTTAGTGCTTCGTAGACCCCCAAATGGGGGTCCCTGGGAGCCCTGAACCATTGTGCCAAGTTTAATCACAATCGGGTTCGGAGCAATTAATGAACTGGAACAGATTTCGATCATAAACACACACACACACACACACACACACACACACACACACACACACACACACACACACACACACACACACACACACACACACACACACACACCACCAACGACGACGACGACGACGACAACAACAACAACAACATACAGTATTTATACGGCGCTGAATCTTGATAGAAATCAAATAAAAGCGCACGCGCGCACGCACACGCACGCACACGCACACACACACACACACACGCGCGCGCGCGCACGCGCGTTAGAGTTCATAACGAATTCAAACAAAAACGCAATACAAAACGAACACACACGGATGACATAAATGGAATATAGCAGAAACAAACCTAAAGGCAAAGAGAGAGAAGAAAAAGAGAGCGGAGCTTTAATGACGGGGGAACAGGTGGGTCTTGAGATTAGCTTTGAAAGCAGAGAGGGTCGGTCGCTGACGGAGGGAAAGAGGAAGTTTGTTCCAAGAGGTCGGTCCTGAGACAGCAAAAGAGCGCTGACCAACAGTTGAAAATATACCTAGCGATCTGAGAGAAAGAGGGTCAGAAATTTAACGTAACACACACACACACAACACACACACACACACACACACACACACACACACACACACACACACACACACACACACACACACACACACACACACACACGCACACACACACGCACGCACGCACGCACACGCACACACACACACACACACACACACACACACACACACACACACACACACACACACGTGTAAGCAAACTTCAAAATGATGCTCAAAATGTTTTTAACTGGACACAATTAAATCACATGTCAATTAATGCCAATAAAACGAAATGCATGTACGTATCAACCAGACAAAAAAGACAAAAGATGAACTCCCAATTTCCACCACTATTTATTTGCAGCAACAAAATTGAAGAAGTTGATTCACATAAACCATTAGGTGTTGTCATTGACAAAGATCTGTCTTGGACAGACCATATAAAGTCTTTAGGGAAAGGTCTGTCTAGAAAAATACTCCAGCTATCTAAGATTAAACATTTCCTTGATAATCATTCTCGTAAACTATTCTTTAATGCTCACATACTCTCAATGATCGATTATGCTTCAACATTATGGGATAGCTGTAGTGATACCAATTTAAAGATTATCAATCGTATGTACAAAAAAGCAATTAAAATAATTTTATTAAAATCAAGTTCACTTACCTATGAAGACTACAAACAACTAGATATACTAACTTTTCAAGACAGACTTTGCCTCAAAAAGGCAATCTACATGCATAATATTGTCAACGGAAATGCTCCAAAAATGATAACAGATACATTTACAACAAACACAAGCAGACATACCCATTTACTCTCATTCCCTCGACCAAATAATAATCAATTCAAGTCTAGTCTCCTCTATTCGGGTGGAGATTTATGGAACAAACTACCCTCCATTTTTTTTTTAAACATGAAAAACAAGAACTACTTCAAGAAAAAAATGAAAATTTATCTCTTTAACAGAACATAATTGATAACTTTATTCCAATTATTTGAAATAATGGAAACGTAGCCTACATAACATATTTTGGTAAGTAAATGTGATGTTTTAAATGTTTCGTTGTTGATGTTCATGTATATATTGTACATAATATGCTATTCGCCCAGTCCCCATCCTTTTTCCTGTTTTAGTTTTTTTTGAATATTTGCTTGTTTCTTTAATTAATTGTTTACTTGTATATTTTCCTTTTCTTGTTCGCGACTTTGGAATGGTTAGTTCTTTATTTTTTCTTTACATCATTTTTTTTATGGATGACTTGTTGAAAAAAAAGCATGTTTTTGCTTATACAATGTTCCCATCTGCAAATACAATTCTGACTTGACTTGACACATACACATACACACACACACACACACACACACACACACACACACACACACACACACACACACACACACGCACACGCACGCACACGCGCACGCACGCGCGTGCGCACACGCACGCACGCACACGCACGCACACGCACACACACACACACGCACACGCACACGCACGCACACACACACACACACACACACACACACACACACACATACATACATACACACGCACACGAACGAACAGAGAAACGCACAGCCCTCGTTCCCATCCCAATGTACTCCTCTTCTGTTAGAACTGGAAGTACAAAAAGGGGTGGAGCAGCCCTGTGGCGGGTGGAGCAGCCCGAATTTTACAGACAGGAAGAGATAAGCGGAGTATTCATGCGTAGGCTCCTCCGAAATCTGAGTGTGTCTGTCCACGTGGCGGGGTAATCAAAAATGGCCATACACGTAATGGGTAGAAACTAAAATGTATCATTAACAAACGACGTACTATATGTGTCACAGCTCTTCATAAAAGGGTAAGTCCATTAAAATTATATATTGTACGGCTTTATTTAGTGTGCACACACACACACACACCACACACACACACACACACACACACACACACACACACACACACACACACACACATGTATGCACACACACTCACACACACACATGCGCGCGCATGTTTAGAAATTAAGACACACATGTTATTTCTTAAATCTGACATAAGGGTTGTATTTGTATTAATAGGTGTGTAGGGAAAGCACACATAACTGACACTACCATACACACACACTCTCAGCACAATAATTACCTGCTGTAGGCTTAATTACACACACATATATAATCACTTTTTTCTTCTTCTTCTTTTTTTTTTTTTTTTTTTTTTTTTTTGGGGGGGGGGGGGTCTAATATCACTTACGGGTGAACAGACGAAAAACTAAAGAACATGCGCGCGCGTGCTTGTGCCTCTTCAGAGGCAGACAGACAGAGACATAGACAGAGAGGACGGAGGGAAACGGAGAGAGGGGGGGGGGGTGATGCGCTTACCGCCGTGATAATAGGAACCAAAGGCAATGTTTTCGCCTACGTTTGAGCCTCTGTTGGCGTTGTGCTGAAAGATGCACTGTTCAGAGTAGCTCTGAGCCGTCGATGTCAAACTGGAATCCCAGACCTATTGCAGGAATGAAATGATGAGAAAGAAAGAATGTGATCAATTCGTTGTGTATATGTGTCACCCTCCTTGTGTATTATGTATATATATATATAATTTGCTTTGATAAAACTTTTATGTGTCCAAGTTCAACTTATTTGCAAAAGCACAAATGTTCATTTGATTTACAACGTTGCAATGTATGTATCAAGATGTTTATATATTAGAGAGAAATCTCACCTCTCAAATGCCACATAATGCAGCAAATTGTTTACATATGTTCATGTGGGCCAAAAGGCCTGCAAAAACTGAATAAAATATATTGCTGTTACTATTGTTATTGTTATTGTTACACACACACACACACACACACACACACGCGCGCGCGCGCGCGCGCGCGCACACGCACATGCACCACACACACACACACACACACACACACACACACACACACACACACACACACACACACACACATTACCAGGGTGTTCATATTAGTGGCAGCGGGAGAGACCGACGATCTCATGGAATTGTGCAGAGCCAGAATGGCATTCTTTTCCGCCTGGGTAAATCCTGTCTTGGCGGAAGTGGTTCTGAAATCAGAAACTTGGGCTGTAAAGGTTATTGTGTTTAGAAGCCCAGTCATCAAATTTTCTTATATGTGACTAAGCACCACGAAAGGGACATTAACCCTTTTACCACCAGCCATATCTCAGCCAAATATTTCCCATTACATTTACCTGGGTAGAGAACGAAATCAATCTGCAGTGTTGGGGACTCTTCTGTGACATATATAAAATAAGGTCTATCCTTGCTTCCCAAAACTAAGACAATAGGGTCTTTGGATAATAGACCCCAATTTGATGCCTTTTAGTGACATAGAAGTTAAATCATTGTGGTGCTAAAATGCGACTTTGGCGGTGAAAGGGTTAAGTCGCTGGCCTAGTTTTTAATAAGAGGCTTGGAAAGTCAGAAATCTCATTTTTTCGTCAATTCTGAGTTATGGGTAATTTCTTGTTCTCTAATATCTTATCTGTCATATTGATAAAGGACACTCTTCAATATGGTCTCTAAATGGTCTTATAAGTGCTTTAAAATGAGTAGGTCCATGCATTTTCTTCAGCTAGGCTAGACTTTAAACTGTGTTTTCTCAAAATGATCGACTCTCACCCTACTAAGAGGAGGAGAAGGAAACATGGCGCCGCCAACACCGAGCTGGATTTCATGGACACGGACATCTTGGTCTGAAAATGAAAAGAAATCTTGGATTATTTTATATTCATAACAAAATTGAACAAAGGGGAATACTCTCTTTCTAATTAACTCCCCTCTTGGCCTCACTATTTCATTCTTTATAGTCATAGTTCATACATGGGAGCGACAGACACACTAAATGTCAAATCACTGCATGTATGGATGCGAACCATGGAGAAATGAAGAAATAAATCTGCACAGGATTCGTGGACATATGCCTGGGGGAGGGAAGCGGAAATCAGTCGAATATACCATGCAGCCTACAGTCGAATATACCATGCAGCCTACAGTCGAATTTACCATGCAGCCTACAGTCGAATATACCATGCAGCCTACAGTCGAATATACCATGCAGTCGAATACCATGCAGCCAACAGCAGAATATACATTGCAGAATATACCAGAATATAGTACTTATGAATGTGTGGTAGGCAAGCCTGTAAAAACTTGGCAAATGTTAATTCGATTTAGTATAAAATGTTGATCCTCTCGAATCTCTCATGCTATTATTATTATTAATATTATTATTATTATTATTATTATTATTATTATTATTATTCATGTGATAATGTTGTTCATCCCTTTTTTTCTTCTTCTTTTTGAAACTCCTAACTTGCTCAAATCATATATTGGTGTATCTAAATGCTGATTGGAAATGTTTGGAAAATGTTTATGTGCTGTTTATGTTCGGTCTCATACATTTTAAATTGTATAATGTGTACGGGCACGATATAAGCCGAAGGCTTGTTGCTGCCCCATTCTCATATTTATTATTTTGTTACGTTATAAGGAAGAAATAAAGAAGTTTAAACCAGAATATACCAGACCGTCTCTGTGAAATTCGGGTTGCTCCCACCTGGAGAGTGCGTCACAGCCAGAGGCGCGCCACTCACATTTTTTCATGTATGCAATTTTTGTGTGACTGATGAGGAAGGAAAGGGGGGAGTGGGGGGAGTAAATTTTGACCAAAATGACAACTTTTTTCGTTGCCACTGGGTTTAACGTGTGCTAAGTAGGGGGGGGGGGGGGGGGGGGGGGGGGCATGGGCACACACGGGGGACCTCGGTTTATCCGAAAGACTCCACGTTCAGACCGTATTTCTTCCATTCTGTCCTTGGTCCTAGCATGTAACTAATACTATAAATGAACATTGAGAGAGAAAAAACCCATCAGCATCAATCATGAGAGCGAGAACACTGAACACTGAACACTGAACGATTTAATGAATAGGCCATTGGCCCATGTCACTGGGGATGGTTAAAAAAAAGTGGGCTAATTATCATTGATTTCAAAGTGCATGCACATGCACAAATATATATACAAACAATTAATCAAACAGTCTCGCGCATTTGATACATATGGATACAGGATTCACTCAAGCATATTCAAATAACGTACCTTGAATGCCTTATCTAAATACACAGCTGAACGTAAAACCACAGATTTGTTTTCACATGCTAATAATAAAGTCAGTCTAAAGAGAGATGGACTATTATAATATTTAGCAGGGATATATTGTTGCCTTAGGTTATCATACATGGGACATCGTAACACAAAATGGACCTCTGTTTCTCTTTGGGACTCACAAAATGGGCATGCTAAGTATTCCTCTCTTACATTGGTTCTGTGAGAAGAAACGAGAGAGAGAGAGAGAGAGAGAGAGAGAGAGAGAGAGAGAGAGAGAGAGAGAGAGGAGAAGAGGAGAGAGAGAGAGAGAGTCGAGAGAGAGAGAGAGAGAGAGAGAGAGAGAGAGAGAGAGAGAGAGAGTGAGAGAGAGATTCACGATTTTTTATTGAGGGAAAATAGATAAGCTACAAAGCTTCTTTTCACTATGCCCTCACAAAGAAAAGGAAACTAAAGAAAAAGAAAAACATATTAATCAAACAAAAAGAAAAATGAGAAAAGAAAAAGGAAAAATGTAATTATAAAGAGCATTCAAACACATAATGTAAATACACAGCAAATGAGAGAGAGAGAGAGAGAGAGAGAGAAGAGAGAGATATGAGAGAGAGAGAGAGAGAGAGAGAGAGAGAGAGAGACAGAGAGAGAGAGAGAGGACAGACAGAGAGACGAGAGACAGAGACAGACAGACAGAGAGACAGAGACAGAGAGACAGAGACAGAGAGATTTAATCGCTGACTAACCCTGCAGAACTATCGAAGGCTAGTTGAAGAAGAAGCAGGCTCCTGGCAGGTTGCAGGCTGAAGGTAGGTTGTGGCTGATGCTGGAGATTGGGTGTAGCTGTGGCAGTCGGATGTAGTCTGTACAGCTCCATGGTCCAAACAGGACCTTAAA
>CM065703.1:6328558-6338558 GCA_017654935.2 Phymorhynchus buccinoides | reverse complement strand
GTATCAAATGCGCGAGACTGTTTGATTAATTGTTTGTATATATTTGTGCATGTGCATGCACTTTGAAATCAATGAGAATTAGTCCACTTTTTTGTAACCATCCCCAGTGACATGGGCCAATGGCCTATTCATTAAATCGTTCAGTGTTCAGTGTTCAGTGTTCTCGCTCTCATGATTGATGCTGATGGGTTTTTTCTCTCTCAATGTTCATTTATAGTATTAGTTACATGCTAGGACCAAGGACAGAATGGAAGAAATACGGTCTGAACGTGGAGTCTTTCGGATAAACCGAGGTCCCGTGTGCCCATGCACTTAGCACACGTTAAACCCAGTGGCAACGAAAAAGTTGTCTTTTGGTCACAATTTACTCCCCCACTCCCCCCTTTCCTTCCTCATCAGTCACACAAAAATTGCATACATGAAAAAATGTGAGTGGCGCGCCTCTGGCTGTGACGCACTCTCCAGGTGGGAGCAACCCGAATTTCACAGAGACGGTCTGGTATATTCTGGTTTAAACTTCTTTATTTCTTCCTTATAACGTAACAAAATAATAAATATGAGAATAAAGGGCAGCAACAAGCCTTCGGCTTATATCGTGCCCCTACACATTATACAATTTAAAATGTATGAGACCGAACATAAACAGCACATAAACATTTTCCAAACATTTCCAATCAGCATTTAGATACACCAATATATGATTTGAGCAAGTTAGGAGTTTCAAAAAGAAGAAAAAAAAAGGGATGAACAACATTATCACATGAATAATAATAATAATAATAATAATAATAATAATAATAATAATAATAATAATAATAATAGTAATGAGAGACGAGAGGATCAACATTTTATACTAAATCGAATTAACATTTGCCAAGTTTTTACAGGCTTGCCTACCACACATTCATAAGTACTATATTCTGGTATATTCTGCAATGTATATTCTGCTGTTGGCTGCATGGTATTCGACTGCATGGTATATTCGACTGTAGGCTGCATGGTATATTCGACTGTAGGCTGCATGGTAAATTCGACTGTAGGCTGCATGGTATATTCGACTGTAGGCTGCATGGTATATTCGACTGATTTCCGCTTCCCTCCCCCAGGCATATGTCCACGAATCCTGTGCAGATTTATTTCTTCATTTCTCCATGGTTCGCATCCATACATGCAGTGATTTGACATTTAGTGTGTCTGTCGCTCCCATGTATGAACTATGACTATAAAGAATGAAATAGTGAGGCCAAGAGGGGAGTTAATTAGAAAGAGAGTATTCCCCTTTGTTCAATTTTGTTATGAATATAAAATAATCCAAGATTTCTTTTCATTTTCAGACCAAGATGTCCGTGTCCATGAAATCCAGCTCGGTGTTGGCGGCGCCATGTTTCCTTCTCCTCCTCTTAGTAGGGTGAGAGTCGATCATTTTGAGAAAACACAGTTTAAAGTCTAGCCTAGCTGAAGAAAATGCATTGACCTACTCATTTTAAAGCACTTATAAGACCATTTAGAGACCATATTAAAGAGTGTCCTTTATCAATATGACAGATAAGATATTAGAGAACAAGAAATTACCCATAACTCAGAATTGACGAAAAAATGAGATTTCTGACTTTCCAAGCCTCTTATTAAAAACTAGGCCAGCGACTTAACCCTTTCACCGCCAAAGTCGCATTTTAGCACCACAATGATTTAACTTCTATGTCACTAAAAGGCATCAAATTGGGGTCTATTATCCAAAGACCCTATTGTCTTAGTTTTGGGAAGTAAGGATAGACCTTATTTTATATATGTCACAGAAGAAGTCCCCAATACTGCAGATTGATTTCGTTCTCTACCCAGGTAAATGTAATGGGAAATATTTGGCTGAGATATGGCTGGTGGTAAAAGGGTTAATGTCCCTTTCGTGGTGCTTAGTCACATATAAGAAAATTTGATGACTGGGCTCCTAAACACAATAACCTTTACAGCCCAAGTTTCTGATTTCAGAACCACTTCCGCCAAGACAGGATTTACCCAGGCGGAAAAGAATGCCATTCTGGCTCTGCACAATTCCATGAGATCGTCGGTCTCTCCCGCTGCCACTAATATGAACACCCTGGTAATGTGTGTGTGTGTGTGTGTGTGTGTGTGTGTGTGTGTGTGTGGTGTGTGTGTGTGGTGTGTGGGTGGGTGGGTGTGTGTGCGTGTGCGCGTGCGCGCGCGCGTGCGCGTGCGCGCGTGTGTGTGTGTGTGTGTGTGTGTGTGTAACAATAACAATAACAATAGTAACAGCAATATATTTTATTCAGTTTTTGCAGGCCTTTTGGCCCACATGAACATATGTAAACAATTTGCTGCATTATGTGGCATTTGAGAGGTGAGATTTCTCTCTAATATATAAACATCTTGATACATACATTGCAACGTTGTAAATCAAATGAACATTTGTGCTTTTGCAAATAAGTTGAACTTGGACACATAAAAGTTTTATCAAAGCAAATTATATATATATATATACATAATACACAAGGAGGGTGACACATATACACAACGAATTGATCACATTCTTTCTTTCTCATCATTTCATTCCTGCAATAGGTCTGGGATTCCAGTTTGACATCGACGGCTCAGAGCTACTCTGAACAGTGCATCTTTCAGCACAACGCCAACAGAGGCTCAAACGTAGGCGAAAACATTGCCTTTGGTTCCTATTATCACGGCGGTAAGCGCATCACCCCCCCCCCCTCTCTCCGTTTCCCTCCGTCCTCTCTGTCTATGTCTCTGTCTGTCTGCCTCTGAAGAGGCACAAGCACGCGCGCGCATGTTCTTTAGTTTTTCGTCTGTTCACCCGTAAGTGATATTAGACCCCCCCCCCCAAAAAAAAAAAAAAAAAAAAAAAAAAAAAGAAGAAGAAGAAAAAAGTGATTATATATGTGTGTGTAATTAAGCCTACAGCAGGTAATTATTGTGCTGAGAGTGTGTGTGTATGGTAGTGTCAGTTATGTGTGCTTTCCCTACACACCTATTAATACAAATACAACCCTTATGTCAGATTTAAGAAATAACATGTGTGTCTTAATTTCTAAACATGCGCGCGCATGTGTGTGTGTGAGTGTGTGTGCATACATGTGTGTGTGTGTGTGTGTGTGTGTGTGTGTGTGTGTGTGTGTGTGTGTGTGTGTGTGTGTGTGTGTGTGTGTGTTTGCACACACTAAATAAAGCCGTACAATATATAATTTTAATGGACTTACCCTTTTATGAAGAGCTGTGACACATATAGTACGTCGTTTGTTAATGATACATTTTAGTTTCTACCCATTACGTGTATGGCCATTTTTGATTACCCCGCCACGTGGACAGACACACTCAGATTTCGGAGGAGCCTACGCATGAATACTCCGCTTATCTCTTCCTGTCTGTAAAATTCGGGCTGCTCCACCCGCCACAGGGCTGCTCCACCCCTTTTTGTACTTCCAGTTCTAACAGAAGAGGAGTACATTGGGATGGGAACGAGGGCTGTGCGTTTCTCTGTTCGTTCGTGTGCGTGTGTATGTATGTATGTGTGTGTGTGTGTGTGTGTGTGTGTGTGTGTGTGTGTGTGTGTGTGTGTGTGTGTGTGTGTGTGTGTGTGTGTGTGTGTGTGTGCGTGTGCGTGCGTGTGCGTGCGTGTGCGCGCGCGTGTGCGTGCGTGTGTGCGTGTGTGTGTGTGTGTGTGTGTGTGTGTGTGTGTGTGTGTGTGTGTGTGTGTGTGTGTGTGTGTGTATGTGTATGTGTCAAGTCAAGTCAGAATTGTATTTGCAGATGGGAACATTGTATAAGCAAAAACATGCTTTTTTTTCAACAAGCCATCCATAAAAAAAATGATGTAAAGAAAAAATAAAGAACTAAACATTCCAAAGTCGCGAACAAGAAAAGGAAAATATACAAGTAAACAATTAATTAAAGAAACAAGCAAATATTCAAAAAAAACTAAAACAGGAAAAAGGATGGGGACTGGGCGAATAGCATATTATGTACAATATATACATGAACATCAACAACGAAACATTTAAAACATCACATTTACTTACCAAAATATGTTATGTAGGCTACGTTTCCATTATTTCAAATAATTGGAATAAAGTTATCAATTATGTTCTGTTAAAGAGATAAATTTTCATTTTTTTCTTGAAGTAGTTCTTGTTTTTCATGTTTAAAAAAAAAATGGAGGGTAGTTTGTTCCATAAATCTCCACCCGAATAGAGGAGACTAGATTTGAATAGATTATTATTTGGTCGAGGGAATGAGAGTAAAAAAATGGGTGTGTCTGCTTGTGTTTGTTGTAAATGTATCTGTTATCTTTTTTGGAGCATTTCCGTTGACAATATTATGCATGCAGATTGCCTTTTTGAGGAAAAGTCTGTCTTGAAAAGTTAGTATATCTAGTTGTTTGTAGTCTTCATAGGTAAGTGAACTTGATTTTAATAAAATTATTTTAATTGCTTTTTTGTACATACGATTGATAATCTTTAAATTGGTATCACTACAGCTATCCCATAATGTTGAAGCATAATCGATCATTGAGAGTATGTGAGCATTAAAGAATAGTTTACGAGAATGGTTATCAAGGAAATGTTTAATCTTAGATAGCTGGAAGTATTTTTCTAGACAGACCTTTCCCTAAAGACTTTATATGGTCTGTCCAAGACAGATCTTTGTCAATGACAACACCTAATGGTTTATGTGAATCAACTTCTTCAATTTTGTTGCTGCAAATAAATAGTGGTGGAAATTGGGAGTTCATCTTTTGTCTTTTTTGTCTGGTTGATACGTACATGCATTTCGTTTTATTGGCATTAATTGACATGTGATTTAATTGTGTCCAGTTAAAAACATTTTGAGCATCATTTTGAAGTTTGCTTACACGTGTGTGTGTGTGTGTGTGTGTGTGTGTGTGTGTGTGTGTGGTGCGTGTGCGTGTGTGCGTGCGTGCGTGCGTGCGTGTGTGCGTGCGTGTGTGTGTGTGTGTGTGTGTGCGTGTGTGTGTGTGTGTGTGTGTGTGTGCGTGTGCGTGTGTGTGTGTGCGTGTGTGTGTTAGTGTGTGTGTGTTACGTTAAATTTCTGACCCTCTTTCTCTCAGATCGCTAGGTATATTTTCAACTGTTGGTCAGCGCTCTTTTGCTGTCTCAGGACCGACCTCTTGGAACAAACTTCCTCTTTCCCTCCGTCAGCGACCGATCCTCTCTGCTTTCAAAGCTAATCTCAAGACCCACCTGTTTCCCCCGTCATTAAAGCTCCGCTCTCTTTTTCTTCTCTCTCTTTGCCTTTAGGTTTGTTTCTGCTATATTCCATTTATGTCATCCGTGTGTGTTCGTTTTGTATTGCGTTTTTGTTTGAATTCGTTATGAACTCTAACGCGCGTGCGCGCGCGCGCGTGTGTGTGTGTGTGTGCGTGTGCGTGCGTGTGCGTGCGCGCGTGCGCTTTTATTTGATTTCTATCAAGATTCAGCGCAGTATAAATACTGTATGTTGTTGTTGTTGTTGTCGTCGTCGTCGTCGTTGGTGGTGGTGTATGTGTGTGTGTGTGTGTGTGTGTGTGTGTGTGTGTGTGTGTGTGTGTGTGTGTGTGTGTGTGTGTGTGTGTGTGTGTGTGTTTATGATCGAAATCTGTTCCAGTTCATTAATTGCTCCGAACCCGATTGTGATTAAACTTGGCACAATGGTTCAGGGCTCCCAGGGACCCCCATTTGGGGGTCTACGAAGCACTAAAATTCTAAAGGACCCTCTAAAAGAATGTGCAGGGGGTCCCAGGGATGCACTAGAAACATTCTTTTAAGCATTTGCAATGCCACTGGGACCCTCTGTATCCCGTCCCTAGGACCCTCTATACTGTCAGTGAAGGAGTCCCTGGACCCCTTGTTTTGCGGGGCGATTGGGAGCCCTGATGGTTCCTTAGATCTTGCAGTATGTGTTGCAGCACGCGACAATGTCATATTCACAGAATAGCAAGCCATATCAACATACTCCCAGCTACAACATTTTAAATATTACAGAACAGAGACACTGATTAATAATCAAAAGTCAACTGGTGGATTTCAACCAAAGTAAGTATAGTGAAAAGGTATCACCTAACTACTCTACAGTTTTTCATTTCTTAGTAGTACCATACGGCTACAAGAAAATCTTGTTAAAGGTGGACACTGACGGATAAGTTTTTGCAAGAAACACATGGAGATCACCATGAAAACACTATTTACAGAGTTCGCAACACTCACTTTGCTCTGGTTTCCTAGAAATCAAACCGTCAAATCGGCGATTCATCCTTGGCGGAGGTGCTGGAAGTCAAATTATTTCACTGAAAGAGAAGGCGAGTTTCTGTCTCTTTTGTAATGGCGACCAAATTGTTTGGATAATTTTTTCGCAATACAAGACTTTTTATTTATCTTTTTTTAAATTTTTGCAGTTTATCTAAAAGAGTTTCGCTCACAACAAAAGAAATAGCTTCAATATTATTTTTACTGCATTACAAAAAAGAAAAAGCTTGAACCACAATGGGTTTGGCCCCCACCCACCCCATCCAAAATGGCTTCTCTCTCCGGCATCTCCGCCAAGGAGGAATCGCCGTTTTGACGATTTGATTTCTAGGAAACCAGAGCAAAGTGAGTGTTCCGATCTTTGAAAAGGCTGCCTTCCTGGTGATCTCGACGTGTTCCTTGCAAAAACACATCCGTCAGGGTTCACTTTTAATACAATAATGAACACAATGAACCTAGAATAATAATATTAAAAACAAAGGGTGATAATTTGTAGTTATCTTTACTTTGAACTGATATAATGTTTTCTTTTGTCTGTGTGTAGTTATGTACAACTGGACAGACTCCATGTACGGCTGGTTTGACGAGAAGGACGACTACACCTATGCGAGTGACTACTGCTATGGGGTCTGCGCCCACTACACTCAGGTTGGCGACACGCCTATGTTTTCAACTGTCAAAACACACAGACCTTACCATGGTGTCAATGTACTGTTGAGGTGGAAATGTCCACCTTAACTCTTGAAACAACGTGCCTTAGCGCGCTCCTTGAGTAATGATGATCAAGAATACAAATATTATGATCCTTCGAGCCTACAGATGACAGTTTTTGAGACGTTTTAATGAAAACTTTGAGTCAGTGTGCAGATCCTTGGTATAGGTTTACACATTTAAAGGGCGGTCATTTGCACGCGTTGGTTGATGCTATTCAAGGATAATCCAATTCAGTTTGAAAACATTTCCCCTGAAAGGATATAAGTGGCGATTTGTTTACTATAATACTTCTTAACTATCATACTATCAATACCAGTTGGAATTGTTTTTAGCCATCTCAGATAATTAAGAAAATGAAAAATCTCGTTTTCTAGGCGATTTAGAGACGGTTTCCTTCTGGAGTACTAATTCCTCAAAAAACATGTCACTCCTTTCCCATTTGTTTCCTTGAGGTCCAATAAGATGTTTAAGCTCTCCGTAAACCTATAATTTAGAAAAAGCTATGAAATTATATGTCAATAAGTCTTTGGATTGACAAAGGAGGATATGCCCTCCAACATATTCCACTCCTTTCTCATTCGGCGTTTGTTTCGTTGAGGTCCAAGAAGATGCTCTCCGTAAACGTATAATTTACAAAAAGCTATCAAATTATGTGTGGATAGATTCGCTCCCCTTGGACTGCTGGTCTCGGATTCTGCGACTTAAACAAACTGGGGTGTAGCTGCGAATTGGGATTCGGAACGAGCGGCGTGGGGAGCAACGCCACTGTACGGCCCAGAAGATGGGACAGCAAAAAAAAATAAAAATGGTGTGGATGTGTCCTAAAAAACCGTTTCACTCCTCTTCCGTTTCGTGTTTGTTTTGTTCAGGTGAAATGGTGGTATGTCCATAAACCTGTAATCCAAAAAAGCTATTCAATTGTGTGTCCATGTGTCCTAAACAAAACCTTTTCACTCCTCTATCATTTTGTGTTTGTTTTGTTCGGGTGAAATGGGGGTATGTCCATAAACCTGTAATACAACAAGCGCGGATTCGCAATCGTTTGTGGCACGCCCAGCGGTCTATTTTTACCACTCCAATCATTACATACACTGAGTCGCCTCCCCTGGCTTTTCAATAATTTTAATCTGTAAACCAGAATGTTATCTCTGCACCATTTCGTAACTTTTTATATCTTTTGGAAAACATTTAAAACTATGTATCCTACTTATACTCATCAAAAGAAGCACCGCATACTCGTCGTGTCTGTTGTAGTGTCTGTATTACGTATGTTTATTATTTTGTACGCTTTTAAAATACATCATTTTAAAGAGCGGCCTCAATTTGAAGTGTAGCCTCGATTTGAAGTGTGACAATTTTGTCAAAATGTGCGACAATTTTGGACCGACCGACCGACCGACAAAGTGAGTTATAGGTTTGTGGCTTGAGCCACAAACAAAAAGCTATCCAATTGTGTGTCCATGTGTCTGCAGCTTGTGTGGGCCACCACGACTAGCGTGGGATGTGGAATCCAAGATTGTTCCTACCTTCAGGACGCCTTTGGTTGGACAGGCAAAGCCTTCAACTTCGTCTGCAACTACAGTCCTGCGTGAGTACTTGAAGTGTGTGTGTGTCGGTGCGTGTGCGCGTGTGCGTGTGTGTGTGTGTGTGTGTGTGTGTGTGTGTGTGTGTGTGTGCGTGTGTGTGTGTGTGTGTGCGTGCGTGCGTGCGTGCGTGCGTGTGCGTGTGCGTGTGCGTGTGTGTGTTGTTGTTCTTCAGTTTAACGTCCTCCCACTAAAAGTGATTCAGACAGTATTGCATTGCAGTGTAATGTTGGTGTAGTGAGTGTGAGTGAGTGTCTGTAAATGAGTGTGCGTAAATATTAAAGTAAGTAATCGGTTAGTGATATAATCATGACACCCCCCCCCCCCCCCCCCCCCTCCCCACCCCGTTAAAAAACCTTAAACTTACACTTAAACAATATAATCGAACAGTGAACAATGCTAAAGATAAATACTAACTGAACTACTTAATACATATTTATAAACTGAATGAAGAACAGAGTATAATTGTTTAGCATACAGAATACAGATAATGGAGTCGATCCATCAGTAAAACCGCCAATACCCGAAGTCTTAAAAGCTCCCTTGCTCTTTGACAGTGAATCAGTAAATGAATGACACTCATAGATTCGCCACACATACATTTAAAATTATTACAATATTTTGTTTTAAATGAATTCAAACGAAGTATATGGATTAGACTTTCAATCACCCTGGACTAGAAAGTAACATGTTTGTATAACGTTTAACACAGTTAGTATAATATTGAACCTCTGAGTTCATCAACACAGTTTTAACATGCTCATGAGATGTTTTGTTTATAATTGAGAAACTGTCAGATCTAAGGGAACATTAATTGATACTGCGTCGTTAAAATTTTGAGCTGCCTTTTTTGCAGCTTGGTCTACCCGTTCATTTGCTGATATTCCACAGTGAGAAGGCACCCAACAAAAAGTAACAGTAATGCCTTTCACGGAAAGAAGGTGTTTTGCATGATTAATTTCAATTATCATATCAAGTCGTATACATGAATTGGGAGACTTGATATCATACATTGCTGCTTTAGAATCATCACACATTAATACTTGGCTGTTATTTATAGGAACATTTAAAATGAAATCCAGACTTAAGTAGGGCCTACAGCAAGTGATTCAGCGCTTTATATAGACAACGTTTTACCAAGATAGAATAACTTTTCTACTTTTAAGCTAACAATGATGAAAGCTGCTCCCGTGTTATTATCATCTAATACTGTATCATCTGTGAATATTTTAAAATGATGATTGTAATTATTTTCTAAGTGAGTGTACACAGACGTTCTCAAAATATTGGGAGAATCATTTTTCGATAAATGAGTGTGGTCAATAGATAAGATAGCTTTTGATTTCTCCCATGTGAGAGAATGTTTAGATTTGTTTTAGCCAATGTTACTTTTATCTATATTTTTTATCTCTTAGAATATCGGATGAAAAC
>CM065703.1:6323558-6326058 GCA_017654935.2 Phymorhynchus buccinoides | reverse complement strand
GTTTTTGCGCTTAGATTAGTTGACTTCTGGCCCTGTAATTATGAGTACGACTAAGACAACTAAGCCGGGTTGGAAAATGCAAATTAGTCTAAACTACCAATCCGGCAGTTTAGACTAGGGTAAGACGGGGTAAAAAGCCCATGGGCGGGTAAGAAGCCCATGCCAATTATCTCATGAAATAAAGCAAATTTCAGTCACATTTTGCCCATGAGACGAGTGTTAATGTTTAGCATTCGTCTCATGGGCAAATTCGACTGAAATTTACTTTATTTCATGAGATAATTGGCATGCGCTTCTTACCCGCCCATGGGCTTTTTACCTCGTCTTCACCTATTATTTGCATTTTCCATCCCAGATTAGTTGTCTTAGCCGCACTCATGACAACAGGCCCTGGGGACCAACGTCAGCCGTCATGGCGGCCTCTTGGTCGAGGGAGTGGGGGATTGACTTCTTCTTCTCCCCCCGAAGACGGAGTTTGGCTGCCCAAGGGGTAGCCCCTAATATAAAAAAAACCGGTAACACAAACACGTAACGCTCGTCTGTAGCTGATGCATTTGTACCACAGTCTTCAAGAGATTCCGCTGTTGGGATGATCCCTGGAGTCTTTTAGCCAGGGCAAGCCAACAACAACACAACTTCTTCTTCTGTGTTCCCAGGCCATATGGCCACTATGGATGACATTCATAATGTATCGTGTTTTGAGTTTCAATGGAATCTTCGCTGCATTCAGCCGACACATTTTGACTTTGGAGAAGCTCAACCAAACAACAATGTTTTGGAAGATTCATTTTCTTAGTTTGAAAAGGCAACAAAATTGGAAATTATTTTGGCCCAACTAAAAAGATAACAGGTTATCACAGGGTAAAGCAGGTGAAGTAAGGATAACCATCAAGATAATGATGTTTGGAGAAACACACATGCAGGCTTCAGAAGTGGCTATTCTAGGTTCAAACACTCTGTATGCAAACAGCACAAGCCAAAGCAGGGCGATAAGCTATTTGTCGCTTTTATCGATCTAAGAAATGCATTTGACAGATGGTCTACTGCTGCAATCCCTGCACAAAGTAAGCGTTTGTTTCAAATTCTTCAATGCAATCAAGGCAATCTATCACAGACTGATTGCTCGTGCCAGAGTTCTGAGTGAATTCACTGAGGCTTTTGATTGTCCCCAAGGATTACGCCAGGGTTGTGTCTTAAGCCCTTTCCTCTTTGCTATACGGCTGTAACGCCCAAAACATATATGATGACATTAGGCAACAATGAAATAATACTATGACGAGCGACAGACTATACAAATGTTAACAATAATGTTTACTTATCACCATACATCTTATTAAGTTCAACCTCTTTTAAACACTGCAGCACTAAATTCCCGCCGCTGCTACTAACATATTAAAGTTCAAGTTCAAGCATACATTAATATCTCCAAACAGACAACTATATATCTCCAAATATCTATACTTGAAAATAAATAGATGACCACTAGGACCAATCGTAGACACATAAAAGACACAAGGCGTGCAGGTAGTATTTGGTCCTTTAATGAAAGTCAATAACCAGACGTTTCGTATGGTACATACGTTTTAGATGTAAAAAGAAAGACTGACAGACAGCAAGCAAAAAGTAAGAGTTCAAAAAGGAAGAGAAGACTGAGTTGAAATTCAGATATAAAAGGAAGACTGAGTAGATATCAAGGGAGTAACTCAGTCTTCTCTTCCTTTTTGAACTCTTCCTTTTTGCTTGCTGTCTGTCAGTCAAATATATATACTATATATCCATACTAAAATATCTATAACATTGATATTAACTCCCCTCATTCTTATTGCCCCTTCCCCATTTCTTGTTCTCCCCCATCACCCCATCCTAAACAAAGTCCCATATGTGCCTCACGGCAAGTCAGAGGACGTAAAGCACAATTCTCATTCTTTGCTACAATCATAAATGAGCTTGCAGAACACACTTTGGACTTTGACAATTATGCATGATGTCCAACTATTACTAGATCTTGTTCAGGTTTTTATTCTGCCTTTTGCGGACTGGAAAAGCCAAACAGCGCACTAGCTGGAGGAATGGATATGGCCAGAGCTAGAACTTCATAACTTCATATGTTTGCTCTGTAAGTGTTTGCTTTACATGTATAAATGTATGTATGTATGTATGTGTAGAATGTGTGTATGTATGTATGTATGTATGTATGTATGTATGTATGTATGTATGTATGTATGTATGTATGTATGTATGTATGTATGTATGTATGTATGTATGTATGTATGTGTCTATCTATCTATATCTATCTGTCTTTCTATCTATGTAGGCCTATCTATGTATGTTGTGTATGCATGTAGATATGTAATGTTGTATTATGAATGTATGCATATAGATTAAGATATTAAGATCATATATAATTTGTGAATGCAAGTTGTATGTTTGTATGTATGTGTAAATATATGTGTTTATATGTATAAGTTAGATGGCTAACTCGTTGTATGCGTGCATGTTG
>CM065703.1:6308428-6310558 GCA_017654935.2 Phymorhynchus buccinoides | reverse complement strand
TATTCGACTGATTTCCGCTTCCCTCCCCCAGGCATATGTCCACGAATCCTGTGCAGATTTATTTCTTCATTTCTCCATGGTTCGCATCCATACATGCAGTGATTTGACATTTAGTGTGTCTGTCGCTCCCATGTATGAACTATGACTATAAAGAATGAAATAGTGAGGCCAAGAGGGGAGTTAATTAGAAAGAGAGTATTCCCCTTTGTTCAATTTTGTTATGAATATAAAATAATCCAAGATTTCTTTTCATTTTCAGACCAAGATGTCCGTGTCCATGAAATCCAGCTCGGTGTTGGCGGCGCCATGTTTCCTTCTCCTCCTCTTAGTAGGGTGAGAGTCGATCATTTTGAGAAAACACAGTTTAAAGTCTAGCCTAGCTGAAGAAAATGCATGGACCTACTCATTTTAAAGCACTTATAAGACCATTTAGAGACCATATTAAAGAGTGTCCTTTATCAATATGACAGATAAGATATTAGAGAACAAGAAATTACCCATAACTCAGAATTGACGAAAAAATGAGATTTCTGACTTTCCAAGCCTCTTATTAAAAACTAGGCCAGCGACTTAACCCTTTCACCGCCAAAGTCGCATTTTAGCACCACAATGATTTAACTTCTATGTCACTAAAAGGCATCAAATTGGGGTCTATTATCCAAAGACCCTATTGTCTTAGTTTTGGGAAGCAAGGATAGACCTTATTTTATATATGTCACAGAAGAATCCCCAATACTGCAGATGGATTTCGTTCTCTACCCAGGTAAATGTAATGGGAAATATTTGGCTGAGATATGGCTGGTGGTAAAAGGGTTAATGTCCCTTTCGTGGTGCTTAGTCACATATAAGAAAATTTGATGACTGGGCTTCTAAACACAATAACCTTTACAGCCCAAGTTTCTGATTTCAGAACCACTTCCGCCAAGACAGGATTTACCCAGGCGGAAAAGAATGCCATTCTGGCTCTGCACAATTCCATGAGATCGTCGGTCTCTCCCGCTGCCACTAATATGAACACCCTGGTAATGTGTGTGTGTGTGTGTGTGTGTGTGTGGGTGGGTGTGGGGGTGTGGGTGGGTGGGTGCATGTGCGTGCGCGCGTGCGCGCGCGCGCGCGCGTGTGTGTGTGTGTGTGTGTGTGTGTGTAACAATAACAATAACAATAGTAACAGCAATATATTTTATTCAGTTTTTGCAGGCCTTTTGGCCCACATGAACATATGTAAACAATTTGCTGCATTATGTGGCATTTGAGAGGTGAGATTTCTCTCTAATATATAAACATCTTGATACATACATTGCAACGTTGTAAATCAAATGAACATTTGTGCTTTTGCAAATAAGTTGAACTTGGACACATAAAAGTTTTATCAAAGCAAATTATATATATATATATACATAATACACAAGGAGGGTGACACATATACACAACGAATTGATCACATTCTTTCTTTCTCATCATTTCATTCCTGCAATAGGTCTGGGATTCCAGTTTGACATCGACGGCTCAGAGCTACTCTGAACAGTGCATCTTTCAGCACAACGCCAACAGAGGCTCAAACGTAGGCGAAAACATTGCCTTTGGTTCCTATTATCACGGCGGTAAGCGCATCACCCCCCCCCCCTCTCTCCGTTTCCCTCCGTCCTCTCTGTCTATGTCTCTGTCTGTCTGCCTCTGAAGAGGCACAAGCACGCGCGCGCATGTTCTTTAGTTTTTCGTCTGTTCACCCGTAAGTGATATTAGACCCCCCCCCCCAAAAAAAAAAAAAAAAAAAAAAAAAAAGAAGAAGAAAAAAGTGATTATATATGTGTGTGTAATTAAGCCTACAGCAGGTAATTATTGTGCTGAGAGTGTGTGTGTATGGTAGTGTCAGTTATGTGTGCTTTCCCTACACACCTATTAATACAAATACAACCCTTATGTCAGATTTAAGAAATAACATGTGTGTCTTAATTTCTAAACATGCGCGCGCATGTGTGTGTGTGAGTGTGTGTGCATACATGTGTGTGTGTGTGTGTGTGTGTGTGTGTGTGTGTGTGTGTGTGTGTGTGTGTGTGTGTGTGTGTGTGTGTGTTTGGTGCACACTAAATAAAGCCGTACAATATATAATTTTAATGGACTTACCCTTTT
>CM065703.1:6293428-6305928 GCA_017654935.2 Phymorhynchus buccinoides | reverse complement strand
GGGGGTCCCAGGGATGCACTAGAAACATTCTTTTAAGCATTTGCAATGCCACTGGGACCCTCTGTATCCCGTCCCTAGGACCCTCTATACTGTCAGTGAAGGAGTCCCTGGACCCCTTGTTTTGCGGGGCGATTGGGAGCCCTGATGGTTCCTTAGATCTTGCAGTATGTGTTGCAGCACGCGACAATGTCATATTCACAGAATAGCAAGCCATATCAACATACTCCCAGCTACAACATTTTAAATATTACAGAACAGAGACACTGATTAATAATCAAAAGTCAACTGGTGGATTTCAACCAAAGTAAGTATAGTGAAAAGGTATCACCTAACTACTCTACAGTTTTTCATTTCTTAGTAGTACCATACGGCTACAAGAAAATCTTGTTAAAGGTGGACACTGACGGATAAGTTTTTGCAAGAAACACATGGAGATCACCATGAAAACACTATTTACAGAGTTCGCAACACTCACTTTGCTCTGGTTTCCTAGAAATCAAACCGTCAAATCGGCGATTCATCCTTGGCGGAGGTGCTGGAAGTCAAATTATTTCACTGAAAGAGAAGGCGAGATTTCTGTCTCTTTTGTAATGGCGACCAAATTGTTTGGATAATTTTTTCGCAATACAAGACTTTTTATTTATCTTTTTTTAATTTGTTTTTGCAGTTTATCTAAAAGAGTTTCGCTCACAACAAAAGAAATAGCTTCAATATTATTTTTACTGCACTACAAAAAAGAAAAAGCTTGAACCACAATGGGTTTGGCCCCCACCCACCCCATCCAAAATGGCTTCTCTCTCCGGCATCTCCGCCAAGGAGGAATCGCCGTTTTGACGATTTGATTTCTAGGAAACCAGAGCAAAGTGAGTGTTCCGATCTTTGAAAAGGCTGCCTTCATGGTGATCTCGACGTGTTCCTTGCAAAAACACATCCGTCAGGGTTCACTTTTAATACAATAATGAACACAATGAACCTAGAATAATAATATTAAAAACAAAGGGTGATAATTTGTAGTTATCTTTACTTTGAACTGATATAATGTTTTCTTTTGTCTGTGTGTAGTTATGTACAACTGGACAGACTCCATGTACGGCTGGTTTGACGAGAAGGACGACTACACCTATGCGAGTGACTACTGCTATGGGGTCTGCGCCCACTACACTCAGGTTGGCGACACGCCTATGTTTTCAACTGTCAAAACACACAGACCTTACCATGGTGTCAATGTACTGTTGAGGTGGAAATGTCCACCTTAACTCTTGAAACAACGTGCCTTAGCGCGCTCCTTGAGTAATGATGATCAAGAATACAAATATTATGATCCTTCGAGCCTACAGATGACAGTTTTTGAGACGTTTTAATGAAAACTTTGAGTCAGTGTGCAGATCCTTGGTATAGGTTTACACATTTAAAGGGCGGTCATTTGCACGCGTTGGTTGATGCTATTCAAGGATAATCCAATTCAGTTTGAAAACATTTCCCCTGAAAGGATATAAGTGGCGATTTGTTTACTATAATACTTCTTAAACATCATACTATCAATACCAGTTGGAATTTTTTTAGCCATCTCAAATAATTAAGAAAATGAAAAATCTCGTTTTCTAGGCGATTTAGAGACGGTTTCCTTCTGGAGTACTAATTCCTCAAAAAACATGTCACTCCTTTCCCATTTGTTTCCTTGAGGTCCAATAAGATGTTTAAGCTCTCCGTAAACCTATAATTTAGAAAAAGCTATGAAATTATATGTCAATAAGTCTTTGGATTGACAAAGGAGGATATGCCCTCCAACATATTCCACTCCTTTCTCATTCGGCGTTTGTTTCGTTGAGGTCCAAGAAGATGCTCTCCGTAAACGTATAATTTACAAAAAGCTATCAAATTATGTGTGGATAGATTCGCTCCCCTTGGACTGCTGGTCTCGGATTCTGCGACTTGAACAAACCGGGGTGTAGCTGCGAATTGGGATTCGGAACGAGCGGCGTGGGAGCAACGCCACTGTACGGCCCAGAAGATGGGACAGCAAAAAAAAAAAAAAATGGTGTGGATGTGTCCTAAAAAACCGTTTCACTCCTCTTCCGTTTCGTGTTTGTTTTGTTCAGGTGAAATGGTGGTATGTCCATAAACCTGTAATCCAAAAAAGCTATTCAATTGTGTGTCCATGTGTCCTAAACAAAACCTTTTCACTCCTCTATCATTTTGTGTTTGTTTTGTTCGGGTGAAATGGGGGTATGTCCATAAACCTGTAATACAACAAGCGCGGATTCGCAATCGTTTGTGGCACGCCCAGCGGTCTATTTTTACCACCCCAATCATTACATACACTGAGTCGCCTCCCCTGGCTTTTCAATAATTTTAATCTGTAAACCAGAATGTTATCTCTGCACCATTTCGTAACTTTTTATATCTTTTGGAAAACATTTAAAACTATGTATCCTACTTATACTCATCAAAAGAAGCACCGCATACTCGTCGTGTCTGTTGTAGTGTCTGTATTACGTATGTTTATTATTTTGTACGCTTTTAAAATACATCATTTTAAAGAGCGGCCTCAATTTGAAGTGTAGCCTCGATTTGAAGTGTGACAATTTTGTCAAAATGTGCGACAATTTTGGACCGACCGACCGACCGACAAAGTGAGTTATAGGTTTGTGGCTTGAGCCACAAACAAAAAGCTATCCAATTGTGTGTCCATGTGTCTGCAGCTTGTGTGGGCCACCACGACTAGCGTGGGATGTGGAATCCAAGATTGTTCCTACCTTCAGGACGCCTTTGGTTGGACAGGCAAAGCCTTCAACTTCGTCTGCAACTACAGTCCTGCGTGAGTACTTGAAGTGTGTGTGTGTCGGTGCGTGTGCGCGTGTGTGTGTGTGTGTGTGTGTGTGTGTGTGTGTGTGTGTGTGTGTGTGTGCGTGTGCGTGTGCGTGCGTGCGTGCGTGTGCGTGTGCGTGTGCGTGTGTGTGTTGTTGTTCTTCAGTTTAACGTCCTCCCACTAAAAGTGATTCAGACAGTATTGCATTGCAGTGTAATGTTGGTGTAGTGAGTGTGAGTGAGTGTCTGTAAATGAGTGTGCGTAAATATTAAAGTAAGTAATCGGTTAGTGATATAATCATGACACCCCCCCCCCCCCCCCCTCCCCACCCCGTTAAAAAACCTTAAACTTACACTTAAACAATATAATCGAACAGTGAACAATGCTAAAGATAAATACTAACTGAACTACTTAATACATATTTATAAACTGAATGAAGAACAGAGTATAATTGTTTAGCATACAGAATACAGATAATGGAGTCGATCCATCAGTAAAACCGCCAATACCCGAATTCTTAAAAGCTCTCTTGCTCTTTGACAGTGAATCAGTAAATGAATGACACTCATAGATTCGCCACACATACATTTAACATTATTACAATATTTTGTTTTAAATGAATTCAAACGAAGTATATGGATTAGACTTTCAATCACCCTGGACTAGAAAGTAACATGTTTGTATAACGTTTAACACAGTTAGTATAATATTGAACCTCTGAGTTCATCAACACAGTTTTAACATGCTCATGAGATGTTTTGTTTATAATTGAGAAACTGTCAGATCTAAGGGAACATTAATTGATACTGCGTCGTTAAAATTTTGAGCTGCCTTTTTTGCAGCTTGGTCTACCCGTTCATTTGCTGATATTCCACAGTGAGAAGGCACCCAACAAAAAGTAACAGTAATGCCTTTCACGGAAAGAAGGTGTTTTGCATGATTAATTTCAATTATCATATCAAGTCGTATACATGAATTGGGAGACTTGATATCATACATTGCTGCTTTAGAATCATCACACATTAATACTTGGCTGTTATTTATAGGAACATTTAAAATGAAATCCAGACTTAAGTAGGGCCTACAGCAAGTGATTCAGCGCTTTATATAGACAACGTTTTACCAAGATAGAATAACTTTTCTACTTTTAAGCTAACAATGATGAAAGCTGCTCCCGTGTTATTATCATCTAATACTGAACCATCTGTGAATATTTTAAAATGATGATTGTAATTATTTTGTAAGTGAGTGTACACAGACGTTCTCAAAATATTGGGAGAATCATTTTTCGATAAATGAGTGTGGTCAATAGATAAGATAGCTTTTGATTTCTCCCATGTGAGAGAATGTTTAGATTTGTTTTAGCCAATGTTACTTTTATCTATATTTTTTATCTCTTAGAATATCGGATGAAAACGAATAACTAGATTTTGTGGATTGAATATGCTGTGCACGTTTTCCAAAATCCTTTTCAGATTTTAGACATATCTTTTCTGAGCAAAACTATTGTTTTGTGAAAAACACTTCAAAACAAATGTTGATGCAGAAGCTTTTCAGAGTTCTGTGAGAGGTAAAACTCATACTTCGCTACATGTCCCTAAGTTAGATGTATGTGGGGGAACCCCAAGAGCAATTTAGTAAGCTTTGCAATCAGTAGTGTGAAGTTGATTCAAAAGATATTGAGGTGCATTAAAAAATATTTCTTGAGGATATGATAAACTAGAACGAATAAGGGCAGTTGCTAAAACGGTTACAGGTTTGGTATCTTGCCCCAAGATTCTTTACTAAATAGTTTACGGAAGTTTAAGATTTTCCTTGCTTTGTTTAAAATATAATAAATATGAGCATTCCATGTTAGCTTACTACTTAAGATCACACCTAAGAATTTGACACTTTTAGCATAGTTTAAAACAATGCTACCCAACATGGTAATTGTAAGTTCATCTGGATCATAACCAGAGGTTAAACAGCATCATATTTGTCTCTTCTGGCGAAAGAGAAAGCCCGTTTTCATGTCAAAACTTATTGATTTTTTTTATTAAGTTCGTGTTGGTATTTAATTTTAATATAATTCAGTGACCTTGATGGAGTATGTCGTTTCATTGTTACTTTCATCCATAGGCATATATTGTCAGCAAATTGAGCTAACTCTGTATCTTTAGAAAGACCTTTGGGTAGATCAGAAATCAAAATATTAAACAATATTGGCAAAATTACTTATCCTTGAGGTAAGCCCATTTGTGCATGTGTGTGTGTGTACATGCGCGCGCGCATATGCACGTGTGTGTGTAATATATCACTAAATTATAAATTCGACAGTAGTATGGATATAACCTTTATTTAATAATACTAATAATAGTACATTTAAATAGCGCTTTACCTCAAATGAGCACAAAGCGCTTTACAATCGAATATTCATCAACAAGTAGACAACAAAAATAGTGTTTAAGAATGACACAAACCAGCAACAACGCATATGCAAAGCAACACACACACACACACACACACACACACACACACACACACACACACACACACACACACACACACACACACACTTATCCACACCGACTCATTATTCATCTTCAATTGTGCCCCAAGTGGGTATGAAATAAAACATTTGCCTTGCCTTGCCTTGCCTTGCATTCAGTAAGCCATAGCAACTTAGTTGCATGGACTGACCGCATACACCAACACACATACACAAACGTTATTTGAAAAAGAAAACCGAAAAGCATCTTGTACTTGGTTATATATTTCTGCACAGGCAAACATATGGGAAGCCTTATATCTCATAATTACCAACCATCAACGCTGGAAGACCCAAGCCGACCCTGCAGGACCGAGGAAAGCTGAAGAAAACTAATGATAAGTAAATAGATTTAAAAAAACTAAGGAACTAGGCATATTACAACACTGCTACGTATTTGTACAAGTATCTGTACAATACTATATATATTAAAAAGAAGTGTTCAATTGAAGTTCACGAAGTTGATTCGTAATACTTGTGTCAGCCATTGATGGCTAGACCTTGTGTAACTTTGAACAATAAAGAGTTCCTCTTAGCAAGTAATGCCTGAGTCGTGTGTGTTTGTTTGTATTGCAAACAGTGTCATGTCAGTCTGTTTGTCTGTTTGTCTGTTTCTCTCTCTCTCTCTCTCTCTCTCTCTCTCTCTCTCTCTCTCTCTCTCTCTCTCTCTCTCTCTCTCTCTCTCTCTCTCTCTCTCTCTCTCTCTCTCTCTCTCTCTCTCTCTCTCTCTCTCTCTCTCTCTCTCTCTCTCTCTCTCTCTCTCTCTCTCTCTGTATTTCTGTCTGTCTATTTCTGTCTATGCGTGTCTGTGTCTGTCTCTTTCTCTCTCTCTCTCTCTCTCTCTCTCTCTCTCTCTCTCTCTCTCTCTCTCTCTCTCTCTCTCTCTCACACACACACACACACACACACACTCACACACACACACTCACTCACACACACACACACACACACACACACACACACACACACACACACACACACTCACACACACACACACACACACACACACACACACACACACACACACACACACACGTTCACATAGACACTCTTGCACGCATCGACACACAGGTGAACACACACACACAATGATAAGCACCGTGCTTAGAGGCTCTAAGCAACTTCGTTTGTAGCCCAAACCGGGGTGTGACTGCGAGTTGGGACTCGGAATGAGCGGCGTGGGAGCAACGCCACTGTATGGCCCAGAAGATGGGACAGCACAAAAATAAAAACAAAAAAAGAACAACAAAAATGCGTTTGTAGCACATTTCTACACTCCCACAGTAACTAATGGAAACTGAAACAGTCACCTCCCTTGAAACGTCTTGCACGCGAAGGCGCATAATAAGCTATGTAAGCCGACATGTTGTATTAAAAGGCGAGCATACAGTGTCAAGAGGAAAGTTTTTGCGCTTAGATTAGTTGACTTCTGGCCCTGTAATTATGAGTACGACTAAGACAACTAAGCCGGGTTGGAAAATGCAAATTAGTCTAAACTACCAATCCGGCAGTTTAGACTAGGGTAAGACGGGAGTAAAAAGCCCATGGGTGGGTAAGAAGCCCATGCCAATTATCTCATGAAATAAAGCAAATTTCAGTCACATTTTGCCCATGAGACGAGTGTTAATGTTTAGCATTCGTCTCATGGGCAAATTCGACTGAAATTTACTTTATTTCATGAGATAATTGGCATGCGCTTCTTACCCGCCCATGGGCTTTTTACCTCGTCTTCACCTATTATTTGCATTTTCCATCCCAGATTAGTTGTCTTAGCCGCACTCATGACAACAGGCCCTGGGGACCAACGTCAGCCGTCATGGCGGCCTCTTGGTCGAGGGAGTGGGGGATTGACTTCTTCTTCTCCCCCCGAAGACGGAGTTTGGCTGCCCAAGGGGTAGCCCCTAATATAAAAAAAAACGGTAACACAAACACGTAACGCTCGTCTGTAGCTGATGCATTTGTACCACAGTCTTCAAGAGATTCCGCTGTTGGGATGATCCCTGGAGTCTTTTAGCCAGGGCAAGCCAACAACAACAACAACTTCTTCTTCTGTGTTCCCAGGCCATATGGCCACTATGGATGACATTCATAATGTATCGTGTTTTGAGTTTCAATGGAATCTTCGCTGCATTCAGCCGACACATTTTGACTTTGGAGAAGCTCAACCAAACAACAATCTTTTGGAAGATTCATTTTCTTAGTTTGAAAAGGCAACAAAATTGGAAATTATTTTGGCCCAACTAAAAAGATAACAGGTTATGACAGGGTAAAGCAGGTGAAGTAAGGATAACCATCAAGATAATGATGTTTGGAGAAACACACATGC
Source organism: Phymorhynchus buccinoides (assembly GCA_017654935.2). Classification (NCBI taxonomy): domain Eukaryota; kingdom Metazoa; phylum Mollusca; class Gastropoda; order Neogastropoda; family Raphitomidae; genus Phymorhynchus; species Phymorhynchus buccinoides. The sequence continues at coordinate 6,298,263 of CM065703.1, read as the reverse complement.
AGGCTTCAGAAGTGGCTATTCTAGGTTCAAACACTCTGTATGCAAACAGCACAAGCCAAAGCAGGGCGATAAGCTATTTGTCGCTTTTATCGATCTAAGAAATGCATTTGACAGATGGTCTACTGTTGCAATCCCTGCACAAAGTAAGCGTTTGTTTCAAATTCTTCAATGCAATCAAGGCAATCTATCACAGACTGATTGCTCGTGCCAGAGTTCTGAGTGAATTCACTGAGGCTTTTGATTGTCCCCAAGGATTACGCCAGGGTTGTGTCTTAAGCCCTTTCCTCTTTGCTATACGGCTGTAACGCCCAAATCATATATGATGACATTAGGCAACAATGAAATAATACTATGACGAGCGACAGACTATACAAATGTTAACAATAATGTTTACTTATTACCATACATCTTATTAAGTTCAACCTCTTTTAAACACAGCAGCACTAAATTCCCGCCGCTGCTACTAACATATTAAAGTTCAAGTTCAAGCATACATTAATATCTCCAAACAGACAACTATATATCTCCAAATATCTATACTTGAAAATAAATAGATGACCACTAGGACCAATCGTAGATACATAAAAGACACAAGGCGTTCAGGTAGTATTTGGTCCTTTAATGAAAGTCAATAACCAGACGTTTCGTATGGTACATACGTTTTCGATGTAAAAAGACAGACTGACAGACAGCAAGCAAAAAGTAAGAGTTCAAAAAGAAAGAGAAGACTGAGTTGAAATTCAGATATAAAAGGAAGACTGAGTAGATATCAAGGGAGTAACTCAGTCTTCTCTTCCTTTTTGAACTCTTCCTTTTTGCTTGCTGTCTGTCAGTCAAATATATATACTATATATCCATACTAAAATATCTATAACATTGATATTAACTCCCCTCATTCTTATTGCCCCTTCACCATTTCTTGTTCTCCCCCAATCACCCCATCCTAAACAAAGTCCCATATGTGCCTCACGGCAAGTCAGAGGACGTAAAGCACAATTCTCATTCTTTGCTACAATCATAAATGAGCTTGCAGAACACACTTTGGACTTTGACAATTATGCATGATGTCCAACTATTACTAGATCTTGTTCAGGTTTTTATTCTGCCTTTTGCGGACTGGAAAAGCCAAACAGCGCACTAGCTGGAGGAATGGATATGGCCAGAGCTAGAACTTCATAACTTCATATGTTTGCTCTGTAAGTGTTTGCTTTACATGTATAAATGTAGGTAATGTAGGTATGTGTATGTATGTATGTATGTGTATGTATGTATGTATGTATGTATGTATGTATGTATGTATGTATGTATGTATGTATGTATGTGTATGTATGTATGTATGTATGTATGTATGTATGTATGTATGTATGTATGTATGTATCTGTCTATATATCTATCTGTCTTTCTATCTATGTAGGCCTATCTATGTATGTTGTGTATGCATGTAGATATGTAATGTTGTATTATGAATGTATGCATATAGATTAAGATATTAAGATCATATATAATTTGTGAATGCAAGTTGTATGTTTGTATGTATGTGTAAATATATGTGTTTATATGTATAAGTTAGATGGCTAACTCGTTGTATGCGTGCATGTTGTGTGTGTGTGTGTGTGTGTGTGTGTGTGTGTGTGTGTGTGTGTGTGTGTGTGTGTGTGTGTGTGTGTGTGTGTGTGTGTGTGTGTGTGTGTGTGTGTGTGTGTGTGTGTGTGTGTGTGTGTGTGTGTGTGTGTGTGTGTGTGTGTGTGTGTGTGTGTGTGTGTGTGTGTGTGTGTGTGTGAGACCAAGAATTGTTTGTGCGCACAGCATTTAAAATAGTCGCATATTTCATTTTTTGTCTTTTCTGTATACTATGTCTGTCTCTTTTGTGTTGCTTTGTTGATTGTTTTATTGCTGCAAAAAGAATTTCCTGTAAAATGGACAATAAAAATATTGATTTATTGATTGATTGATTGCCTCCCGGTGTGGATAGTTCTGGACTTCGTCTTCTTGCAAACCCCGCCTTGAACGGTGCCCGCTGGGTCGAAGACGGTGTTGAGTCTGGTCACTTCGAGCCCGGTGTGTATCTTGACTCACTGAAGAGAGTTTTACTGTCCCTCCATCTCACGGAAGTTTGTTGCTTATGGATGGCTCACAAAAAATCAGACCTATATAAAGAGCTACGAATGAGCGCTGAAGCCTTCACTCGTTTTCCCATCAAGCCGGCAGTTGTTTAAGTTGTGTTCGGGTCCAGACTGACTTAAAAATTCTCCTGTCACCAACTTCTTTTAATTGTCTTTTTCGAGTGAGCCTTGAAGGCGTTGCCTCTTGCTATGCTTTATTTGCGGATTGTGGATGGGATATGCGCATGAGTTTCTGTGTATATAATGCAAACGCCTTCACTCTCAGCCTATCAGCTAAAGCCCCCCTCCCCCCCCCCCGTTCCTATCCACACATAGTGACAGCCATGCATATTCAGCGCTTCGTTTGCCGCATAATTTTGCTGAAAGGTTTTCATCTGGAAACACCCGAAAGGATGATTGCTGCTTGTTTTGTTAATCAAACTGAGATCTAAAGATAAAAAGAAAAAGAATTTGCACAAAATAACCAATAGGATTCTACCCTGTATAAGGGTGGAATCCTAAATGTCATTGTTTGTCATGATGTTCTAGACGCCAGTAAGAAGATACCACACCACTGGAAATGACGTCAGAAACGGATTTAAGAAATGACGTCAGCAAAAATAACTACTGGATTTTGTTACAGGTCTGAAAGGAGTTCATTGATGTTATGCTAAGTAGTTGGGAAGTGTTTATGAGTGGAGAGAAAATCCAACGGTCTCACTTGAGCAATGGTATCATCCAGGAACTAAAAATAGAAAGACATGTCCAAAGAAGTTAGATCATGTAGGACACACACGTACACACACACACACACACACACACACACACACACACACACACACACACACACACACACACACACACACACGCGCGCGCGCTGCGCGCGCGCACACACACAGACAGACAGACAGACAGACACACACACACACACACACACACACACACACACACACACACACACACACACACACACACACACACACACACACACACACACACACACACACACACACACACGAGGGACCTTTGAACCCACTCGGGTCGACTAATTTCTGTTTTCTTAGAATTGGATCATAGAGTATGTTGATATAACTTATAGAAGCTTAACATTCATCCACGTCGCAAAACATTGCTCCCCCACCTTTTGGAAGTTGTAACTTCCTTTAATCTGCCACTGTCTTTTACTCTGCCTTTCCCTTTTGCTTTCTACCGTTTACTATATTTCTCACTTATTGGCCCATTCTCCTGCCTTTAAAACTTTTTTCCAAATAATATTGTTCTCCTTTGAACTCCTCCGAAATCGGAATGTGTCGGCTGTTCGCAGCGGGGAGACCAGTGAAAACTGAAAACCGGACACATACGTACCTTACCCATTATGGCCATATGGCCTGGGAACGCAGAAGAAGAAGAAAGAAGTTGTTGTTAAATCATATTTAGCAATGCCCGGAGTAGCTATGCGCCCTGTGTATCGTCATTGAATGTCCCGTTTTTGCCCGGCTCCCCAGTAACACAACACGGCCTTCCAATGTCTGGAGCAGGATTGCTCTCGTGTTGATAGGGCAGGCGCGGCTGTGATCTCCTGGTCTATCAGACCTTTCGGGTGTTTCTTTTTCATTTCTTGCTAATGCCCAAAATATTCAGTTATGGGCTGCATTTTGGGGATGCCCGCCATCTTGAATTGATGAAGTACAGCGAAGTGACATCCCATCTAAGAATGTCCACATAGCATTCCTTGAAGATTCAGCTATGATGTACAGATTTTTACACGCAAGGTTGTCAGTTTGACGATTTTCTAAAACGACGCACTGATATTTATGTACGTGATCTCTGCACGCCTGTTAGGTGCCTTGTTGTTGTGGTGTCATAGACTAATGCGCGGTGTGTGAAAGAGAGAGGGGATTGCGTTGCGTGCGTGCGTATGTGTGTGTGTGTGTTGTCCTGTCGTATGTCTCTATGTCTCTGTGTGGTATGTTTGTGCGTGAAGAGAGAAGATGAAAAGAGAGAGACAGAGAGAGAGAGATAGAAGAGGGAGGCGCAATTGAAATTTTGGGCACACGGGAAGGGACCCAAACTAACGTTGAAAGCTTGGGGTAACTTTGAGAGGGTGGGGGTGAATAAATGAATGTGGTGGGAGGGGCAGTTTGTTAATGTTTTTGCATCGACCCTAACATGTTAAAATTTTTTCGAGCATGTTTGTTATTCATTTTCCCTTCGTTTTGTTTCCCTTTTTAATGCATGCAGTATGGTTTCATTGTTTTGTATTGTGCTTGTACGAGACCACACTGAATTTCACCTCACGTGATATATAAGTATTTTTTGACTTTTTTGACACCACACAAACACAGACACCACACTGTACACCACACACCCACACACACACACACACACACACACACACACACACACACACACACATCCACACGAGGCTCACATCACTGACACACACACACACACACACACAACACAACACACACACACACACACACCTGGTACACACACACACACACACACACACACACACACACACACACACACACCAAACACACCACACATACCACACATATACCTCCGTTTATCATTATTTCTTTGTGTACGCCTTATCTTTTATTTTGAGCGATCTGCTATAGCTCGTTTTAAGCCGTGGCGTGCTTTGCGGTTTCTCCTTGCTCGCGCCCTCAGATATTGTATCTTTCTCTTTGGTTAAAAAACCACCACCCACCGCCCTCCCTGTGT
>CM065703.1:6283223-6292928 GCA_017654935.2 Phymorhynchus buccinoides | reverse complement strand
ACAAAGGGTGATAATTTGTAGTTATCTTTACTTTGAACTGATATAATGTTTTCTTTTGTCTGTGTGTAGTTATGTACAACTGGACAGACTCAATGTACGGCTGGTTTGACGAGAAGGACGACTACACCTATGCGAGTGACTACTGCTATGGGGTCTGCTCCCACTACACTCAGGTTGGCGACACGCCTATGTTTTCAACTGTCAAAACACACAGACCTTACCATGGTGTCAATGTACTGTTGAGGTGGAAATGTCCACCTTAACTCTTGAAACAACGTGCCTTAGCGCGCTCCTTGAGTAATGATGATCAAGAATACAAATATTATGATCCTTCGAGCCTACAGATGACAGTTTTTGAGACGTTTTAATGAAAACTTTGAGTCAGTGTGCAGATCCTTGGTATAGGTTTACACATTTAAAGGGCGGTCATTTGCACGCGTTGGTTGATGCTATTCAAGGATAATCCAATTCAGTTTGAAAACATTTCCCCTCAAAGGATATAAGTGGCGATTTGTTTACTATAATACTTCTTAACTATCATACTATCAATACCAGTTGGAATTGTTTTTAGCCATCTCAGATAATTAAGAAAATGAAAAATCTCGTTTTCTAGGCGATTTAGAGACGGTTTCCTTCTGGAGTACTAATTCCTCAAAAAACATGTCACTCCTTTCCCATTTGTTTCCTTGAGGTCCAATAAGATGTTTAAGCTCTCCGTAAACCTATAATTTAGAAAGAGCTATTAAATTATATGTCAATAAGTCTTTGGATTGACAAAGGAGGATATGCCCTCCAAAATATTCCACTCCTTTCTCATTCGGCGTTTGTTTCGTTGAGGTCCAAGAAGATGCTCTCCGTAAACCTATAATTTACAAAAAGCTATCAAATTATGTGTGGATAGATTCGCTCCCCTTGGACTGCTGGTCTCGGATTCTGCGACTTGAACAAACCGGGGTGTAGCTGCGAATTGGGATTCGGAACGAGCGGCGTGGGGAGCAACGCCACTGTACGGCCCAGAAGATGGGACAGCAAAAAAAAATAAAAAAAAATGGTGTGGATGTGTCCTAAAAAACCGTTTCACTCCTCTCCCGTTTCGTGTTTGTTTTGTTCAGGTGAAATGGTGGTATGTCCATAAACCTGTAATCCAAAAAAGCTATTCAATTGTGTGTCCATGTGTCCTAAACAAAACCTTTTCACTCCTCTATCATTTTGTGTTTGTTTTGTTCGGGTGAAATGGGGGTATGTCCATAAACCTGTAATACAACAAGCGCGGATTCGCAATCGTTTGTGGCACGCCCAGCGGTCTATTTTTACCACCCCAATCATTACATACACTGAGTCGCCTCCCCTGGCTTTTCAATAATTTTAATCTGTAAACCAGAATGTTATCTCTGCACCATTTCGTAACTTTTTATATCTTTTGGAAAACATTTAAAACTATGTATCCTACTTATACTCATCAAAAGAAGCACCGCGTACTCGTCGTGTCTGTTGTAGTGTCTGTATTACGTATGTTTATTATTTTGTACGCTTTTAAAATACATCATTTTAAAGAGCGGCCTCAATTTGAAGTGTAGCCTCGATTTGAAGTGTGACAATTTTGTCAAAATGTGCGACAATTTTGGACCGACCGACCGACCGACAAAGTGAGTTATAGGTTTGTGGCTTGAGCCACAAACAAAAAACTATCCAATTGTGTGTCCATGTGTCTGCAGCTTGTGTGGGCCGCCACGACTAGCGTGGGATGTGGAATCCAAGATTGTTCCTACCTTCAGGACGCCTTTGGTTGGACAGGCAAAGCCTTCAACTTCGTCTGCAACTACAGTCCTAAGTGAGTACTTGAAGTGTGTGTGTGTCGGTGCGTGTGCGTGTGTGCGCGTGTGTGTGTGTGTGTGTGTGTGTGTGTGTGTGTGTGCGTGCGTGTGTGCGTGTGTGCGTGCGTGCGTGTGCGTGTGTGCGTGCGTGCGTGTGCGTGTGCGCGTGTGTGTTGTTGTTCTTCAGTTTAACGTCCTCCCACTAAAAGTGATTCAGACAGTATTGCATTGCAGTGTAATGTTGGTGTGGTGAGTGTGAGTGAGTGTCTGTAAATGAGTGTGCGTAAATATTAAAGTAAGTAATCGGTTAGTGATATAATCATGACACCCCCCCTCCCCCCCCCTCCCCACCCCGTTAAAAAACCTTAAACTTACACTTAAACAATATAATCGAACAGTGAACAATGCTAAAGATAAATACTAACTGAACTACTTAATACATATTTATAAACTGAATGAAGAACAGAGTATAATTGTTTAGCATACAGAATACAGATAATGGAGTCGATCCATCAGTAAAACCGCCAATACCCGAAGTCTTAAAAGCTCCCTTGCTCTTTGACAGTGAATCAGTAAATGAATGACACTCATAGATTCGCCACACATACATTTAACATTATTACAATATTTTGTTTTAAATGAATTCAAACGAAGTATATGGATTAGACTTTCAATCACCCTGGACTAGAAAGTAACATGTTTGTATGACGTTTAACACAGTTAGTATAATATTGAACCTCTGAGTTCATCAACACAGTTTTAACATGCTCATGAGATGTTTTGTTTATAATTGAGAAACTGTCAGATCTAAGGGAACATTAATTGATACTGCGTCGTTAAAATTTTGAGCTGCCTTTTTTGCAGCTTGGTCTACCCGTTCATTTGCTGATATTCCACAGTGAGAAGGCACCCAACAAAAAGTAACAGTAATGCCTTTCACGGAAAGAAGGTGTTTTGCATGATTAATTTCAATTATCATATCAAGTCGTATACATGAATTGGGAGACTTGATATCATACATTGCTGCTTTAGAATCATCACACATTAATACTTGGCTGTTATTTATAGGAACATTTAAAATGAAATCCAGACTTAAGTAGGGCCTACAGCAAGTGATTCAGCGCTTTATATAGACAACGTTTTACCAAGATAGAATAACTTTTCTACTTTTAAGCTAACAATGATGAAAGCTGCTCCCGTGTTATTATCATCTAATACTGTATCATCTGTGAATATTTTAAAATGATGATTGTAATTATTTTCTAAGTGAGTGTACACAGACGTTCTCAAAATATTGGGAGAATCATTTTTCGATAAATGAGTGTGGTCAATAGATAAGATAGCTTTTGATTTCTCCCATGGGAGAGAATGTTTAGATTTTTTTTAGCCAATGTTACTTTTATCTATATTTTTTATCTCTTAGAATATCGGAGGAAAACGAATAACTAGATTTTGTGGATTGAATATGCTGTGCACGTTTTCCAAAATCCTTTTCAGATTTTAGACATATCTTTTCTGAGCAAAACTATTGTTTTGTGAAAAACACTTCAAAACAAATGTTGATGCAGAAGCTTTTCAGAGTTCTGTGAGAGGTAAAACTCATACTTCGCTACATGTCCCTAAGTTAGATGTATGTGGGGGAACCCCAAGAGCAGTTTAGTAAGCTTTGCAATCAGTAGTGTGAAGTTGATTCAAAAGATATTGAGGTGCATTAAAAAATACTTCTTGAGCATATGATAAACTAGAACGAATAAGGGCAGTTGCTAAAACGGTTAAAGGTTTGGTATCTTGCCCCAAGATTCTTTACTAAATAGTTTACGGAAGTTTAAGATTTTCCTTGCTTTGCTTAAAATATAATAAATATGAGCATTCCATGTTAGCTTACTACTTAAGATCACACCTAAGAATTTGACACTTTTAGCATAGTTTAAAACAATGCTACCCAACATGGTAATTGTAAGTTCATCTGGATCATAACCAGAGGTTAAACAGCATCATATTTGTCTCTTCTGGCGAAAGAGAAAGCCCGTTTTCATGTCAAAACTTATTGATTTTTTTTATTATTAAGTTCGTGTTGGTATTTAATTTTAATATAATTCAGTGACCTTGATGGAGTATGTCGTTTCATTGTTACTTTCATCCATAGGCATATATTGTCAACAAATTGAGCTAACTCTGTATCTTTAGAAAAACCTTTGGGTAGATCAGAAATCAAAATATTAAACAATATTGGCAAAATTACTTATCCTTGAGGTAAGCCCATTTGTGCATGTGTGTGTGTGTACATGCGCGCGCGCATGCACGTGTGTGTGTAATATATCACTAAATTATAAATTCGACAGTAGTATGGATATAACCTTTATTTAATAATACTAATAATAGTACATTTAAATAGCGCTTTACCTCAAATGAGCAAAAGCGCTTTACAATCGATATTCATCAACAAGTAGACAACAAAAATAGTGTTTAAGAATGACACAAACCAGCAACAAACGCATACAAAGCAACACACACACACACACACACACACACACACACACACACACACACACACACACACACACACACACACACACACACACTTATCCACGACTCATTATTCATCTTCAATTGTGCCCCAAGTGGGTATGAAATAAAACATTTGCCTTGCCTTGCCTTGCCTTGCCTTGCATTCAGTAAGCCATAGCAACTTAGTTGCACGGACTGACCGCATACACCAACACACATACACAAACGTTATTTGAAAAAGAAAACCGAAAAGCATCTTGTACTTGGTTATATATTTCTGCACAGGCAAACATATGGGAAGCCTTATATCTCATAATTACCAACCATCAACGCTGGAAGACCCAAGCCGACCCTGCAGGACCGAGGAAAGCTGAAGAAAACTAATGATAAGTAAATAGATTTAAAAAAACTAAGGAACTAAGGCACATTACAACACTGCTACGTATTTGTACAAGTATCTGTACAATACGATATATATTAAAAAGAAGTGTTCAATTGAAGTTCACGAAGTTGATTCGTAATACTTGTGTCAGCCATTGATGGCTAGACCTTGTGTAACTTTGAACAATAAAGAGTTCCTCTTAGCAAGTAATGCCTGAGTCGTGTGTGTTTGTTTGTATTGCAAACAGTGTCATGTCAGTCTGTTTGTCTGTTTGTCTGTTTCTCTCTCTCTCCTCTCTCTCTCTCTCTCTCTCTCTCTCTCTCTCTCTCTCTCTCTCTCTCTCTCTCTCTCTCTCTCTCTCTCTCTCTCTCTCACTCTCTCTCTCTCTCTCTCTCTCTCTCTCTCTCTCTCTCTCTCTCTCTCTGTCTCTCTCTCTCTCTGTCTCTCTGTATTTATGTCTGTCTATGCTGTGTGTCTGTGTCTCTCACTCTCTCACTCTCTCTCTCTCTCTCTCTCTCTCTCTCTCTCTCTCTCTCTCTCTCTCTCTCTCTCTCACACACACACACACACACACACACACACACACTCACTCACTCACACACACACACACACACACACACACACACACACACTCACACACACACACACACACACACACACACACACACACACACACACACACACGTTCACATAGACACTCTTGCACGCATCGACACACAGGCGAACACACACACACAATGATAAGCACCGTGCTTAGAGGCTCTAAGCAACTTCGTTTGTAGCCCAAACCGGGGTGTGACTGCGAGTTGGGACTCGGAATGAGCGCCTTGGGAGCAAAGCCACTGTAGGGCCCAGAAGATGGGACAGCACAAAAATAAAAACAAAAAAAGAACAACAAAAATGCGTTTGTAGCACATTTCTACACTCCCACAGTAACTAATGGAAACTGAAACAGTCACCTCCCTTGAAACGTCTTGCACGCGAAGGCGCATAATAAGCTATGTAAGCCGACATGTTGTATTAAAAGGCGAGCATACAGTGTCAAGAGGAAAGTTTTTGCGCTTAGATTAGTTGACTTCTGGCCCTGTAATTATGAGTACGACTAAGACAACTAAGCCGGGTTGGAAAATGCAAATTAGTCTAAACTACCAATCCGGCAGTTTAGACTAGGGTAAGACGGGGTAAAAAGCCCATGGGTGGGTAAGAAGCCCATGCCAATTATCTCATGAAATAAAGCAAATTTCAGTCACATTTTGCCCATGAGACGAGTGTTAATGTTTAGCATTCGTCTCATGGGCAAATTCGACTGAAATTTACTTTATTTCATGAGATAATTGGCATGCGCTTCTTACCCGCCCATGGGCTTTTTACCCCGTCTTCACCTATTATTTGCATTTTCCATCCCAGATTAGTTGTCTTAGCCGCACTCATGACAACAGGCCCTGGGGACCAACGTCAGCCGTCATGGCGGCCTCTTGGTCGAGGGAGTGGGGAATTGACTTCTTCTTCTCCCCCCGAAGACGGAGTTTGGCTGCCCAAGGGGTAGCCCCTAATATAAAAAAAAACGGTAACACAAACACGTAACGCTCGTCTGTAGCTGATGCATTTGTACCACAGTCTTCAAGAGATTCCGCTGTTGGGATGATCCCTGGAGTCTTTTAGCCAGGGCAAGCCAACAACAACAACAACTTCTTCTTCTGTGTTCCCAGGCCATATGGCCACTATGGATGACATTCATAATGTATCGTGTTTTGAGTTTCAATGGAATCTTCGCTGCATTCAGCCGACACATTTTGACTTTGGAGAAGCTCAACCAAACAACAATGTTTTGGAAGATTCATTTTCTTAGTTTGAAAAGGCAACAAAATTGGAAATTATTTTGGCCCAACTAAAAAGATAACAGGTTATCACAGGGTAAAGCAGGTGAAGTAAGGATAACCATCAAGATAATGATGTTTGGAGAAACACACATGCAGGCTTCAGAAGTGGCTATTCTAGGTTCAAACACTCTGTATGCAAACAGCACAAGCCAAAGCAGGGCGATAAGCTATTTGTCGCTTTTATCGATCTAAGAAATGCATTTGACAGATGGTCTACTGCTGCAATCCCTGCACAAAGTAAGCGTTTGTTTCAAATTCTTCAATGCAATCAAGGCAATCTATCACAGACTGATTGCTCGTGCCAGAGTTCTGAGTGAATTCACTGAGGCTTTTGATTGTCCCCAAGGATTACGCCAGGGTTGTGTCTTAAGCCCTTTCCTCTTTGCTATACGGCTGTAACGCCCAAAACATATATGATGACATTAGGCAACAATGAAATAATACTATGACGAGCGACAGACTATACAAATGTTAACAATAATGTTTACTTATCACCATACATCTTATTAAGTTCAACCTCTTTTAAACACTGCAGCACTAAATTCCCGCCGCTGCTACTAACATATTAAAGTTCAAGTTCAAGCATACATTAATATCTCCAAACAGACAACTATATATCTCCAAATATCTATACTTGAAAATAAATAGATGACCACTAGGACCAATCGTAGATACATAAAAGACACACGGCGTTCAGGTAGTATTGGGTCCTTTAATGAAAGTCAATAACCAGACGTTTCCTATGGTACATACGTTTTCCATGTAAAAAGAAAGACTGACAGACAGCAAGCAAAAAGTAAGAGTTCAAAATAGGAAGAGAAGACTGAGTTGAAATTCAGATATAAAAGGAAGACTGAGTAGATATCAAGGGAGTAACTCAGTCTTCTCTTCCTTTTTGAACTCTTCCTTTTTGCTTGCTGTCTGTCAGTCAAATATATATACTATATATCCATACTAAAATATCTATAACATTGATATTAACTCCCCTCATTCTTATTGCCCCTTCCCCATTTCTTGTTCTCCCCCATCACCCCATCCTAAACAAAGTCCCATATGTGCCTCACGGCAAGTCAGAGGACGTAAAGCACAATTCTCATTCTTTGCTACAATCATAAATGAGCTTGCAGAACACACTTTGGACTTTGACAATTATGCATGATGTCCAACTATTACTAGATCTTGTTCAGGTTTTTATTCTGCCTTTTGCGGACTGGAAAAGCCAAACAGCGCACTAGCTGGAGGAATGGATATGGCCAGAGCTAGAACTTCATAACTTCATATGTTTGCTCTGTAAGTGTTTGCTTTACATGTATAAATGTATAAATGTATGTATATATGTATGTATGTATGTATGTATGTATGTATGTATGTATGTATGTATGTATGTATGTATGTATGTATGTATGTATGTATGTATGTATGTATGTATGTATGTATGTATGTATGTATGTATGTATGTATATATCTATCTGTCTATCTATCTGTCTTTCTATCTATGTAGGCCTATCTATGTATGTTTGTGTATGCATGTAGATATGTAATGTTGTATTATGAATGTATGCATATAGATTAAGATATTAAGATCATATATAATTTGTGAATGCAAGTTGTATGTTTGTATGTATGTGTAAATATATGTGTTTATATGTATAAGTTAGATGGCTAACTCGTTGTATGCGTGCATGTGTGTGTGTGTGTGTGTGTGTGTGTGTGTGTGTGTGTGTGTGTGTGTGTGTGTGTGTGTGTATGCGTGCGTTTGTATGTGTGTGTGTGTGTGTGTGTGTGTGTGTGTGTGTGTGTGTGTGTGTGTGTGTGTGTGTGTGTGTGTGTGTGTGTGTGTGTGAGACCAAGAATTGTTTGTGCGCACAGCATTTAAAATAGTCGCATATTTCATTTTTTGTCTTTTCTGTATACTATGTCTGTCTTTATTGTGTTGTTTTGTTGATTGTTTTATTGCTGCAAAAAGAATTTCCTGTAAAATGGACAATAAAAATATTGATTTATTGATTGATTGATTGCCTCCCGGTGTGGATAGTTCTGGACTTCGTCTTCTTGCAAACCCCGCCTTGAACGGTGCCCGCTGGGTCGAAGACGGTGTTGAGTCTAGTCACTTCGAGCCCGGTGTGTATCTTGACTCACTGAAGAGAGTTTTACTGTCCCTCCATCTCACGGAAGTTTGTTGCTTATGGATGGCTCACAAAAAATCAGACCTATCTAAAGAGCTACGAATGAGCGCTGAAGCCTTCACTCGTTTTCCCATCAAGCCGGCAGTTGTTTAAGTTGTGTTCGGGTCCAGACTGACTTAAAAACAATTCTCCTGTCACCAACTTCTTTTAATTGTCTTTTTCGAGTGAGCCTTCAAGGCGTTGCCTCTTGCTATGCTTTATTTTCGGATTGTGGATGGGATATGCGCATGAGTTTCTGTGTATATAATGCAAACGCCTTCACTCTCAGCCTATCAGCTAAAGCCCCCCTCCCCCCCTCCCGTTCCTATCCACACATAGTGACAGCCATGCATATTCAGCGCTTCGTTTGCCGCATAATTTTGCTGAAAGGTTCTCATCTGGAAACACCCGAAAGGACGATTGCTGCTTGTTTTGTTAATCAAACTGAGATCTAAAGATAAAAAGAAAAAGAATTTGAACAAAAAAACCAATAGGATTCTACCCTGTATAAGGGTGGAATCCTAAATGTCATTGTTTGTCATGATGTTCTAGACGCCAGTAAGAAGATACCACACCACTGGAAATGACGTCAGAAACGGATTTAAGAAATGACGTCAGCAAAAATAACTACTGGATTTTGTTACAGGTCTGAAAGGAGTTAATTGATGTTATGCTAAGTAGTTGGGAAGTGTTTATGAGTGGAGAGAAAATCCAACGGTATCACTTGAGCAATGGTATCATCCAGGAACTAAAAATAGAAAGACATGTCCAAAGAAGTTAGATCATGTAGGACACACACGTACACACACACACACACACACACACACACACACACACACACACACACACACACACACACACACACGCGCGCGCGCGCGCGCGCGCACACACACAGACAGACAGACAGACAGACAGACAGACAGACACACACACACACACACACACACACACACACA
>CM065703.1:6263223-6270723 GCA_017654935.2 Phymorhynchus buccinoides | reverse complement strand
TTCAGTTCATAAATATGTATTAAGTAGTTCAGTTAGTATTTATCTTTAGCATTGTTCACTGTTCGATTATATTGTTTAAGTGTAAGTTTAAGGTTTTTTAACGGGGTGGGGAGGGGGGGAGGGGGGTGGGGGGTGTCATGATTATATCACTAACCGATTACGTACTTTAATATTTACGCACACTCATTTACAGACACACTCACTCACACTCACCACACCAGCATTACACTGCAATGCAATACTGTCTGAATCACTTTTAGTGGGAGGACGTTAAACTGAAGAACAACAACACACACGCGCACACGCACACGCACACGCACACGCACGCACACGCACACACACACACACGCACACACACACACACACGCACCGACACACACGCACTTCCAGTACTCACTTAGGACTGTAGTTGCAGACGAAGTTGAAGGCATTGCCTGTCCAACCAAAGGCGTCCTGAAGGTAGGAACAATCTTGGATTCCACATCCCACGCTAGTCGTGTTGGCCCACACAAGCTGCAGACACATGGGCACACAATTGGATAGCTTTTTTGTATTACAGGTTTATGGACACACACCCTTTTCACCTGAACAAAACAAGCACGAAGCGAGAGAGGAGTGAAACATTTTTTTAGTACACATCGAGACAATTTGATAGCTTTTTGTAAATTATAGGTTTACGAAGAGCTTAACCCTTTCACCGCCAGCCATATTTCAACAAACGATTCCATTAAATGTACCTGGGTAGAGAACAAAAACCATCTGCAGTATTGGGGATTCTCCTGTGACATATATAAAATCGGGTCTATCCTTACTTCCCAAAACTAAGACAATAGGGTCTTTGGACAATAGACCACAGTTTGATGCCATTTTGTGGCATTGATGTTAACTCTTTCACCGCCAGCCATATTTCAGCCAAAAATGTCCATTACATTTACCTGGGTAGAGAAGAAAATCCATCTGCAGTATTGGGGATTCTTCTATGACATGCTTAAAATAAGATATATCCTTACTTCCCAAAACTAACACAATAGGGTCTTTGGATAATAGACCCCAATTTGATGCGTTTTAGTGACATAGGTGTTAAATCACCGTGGTGCTAAAATGCGACTTTGGCGGTGAAAGGGTTAAATCACTGTGGTGCTAAAATGCATCTTTGGCGGTGAAAGGGTTAAGCATCTTCTTCGACCTCAACGAAGCAAACACCAAATGGGAATGGAGTGAAATATTTTGTTAGGAATTAGCCTCCTTTGTCAATCCAAAGACTTATTGACATATAATTTGATAGCTTTTTGTAAATTATAAGTTTACGGGGAGCTTAAGCATCTTCTTGCACCTCAACGAAACAAATGGGAAGGGAGTGAAATATTTTGTGAGGAATTAGTAGTCCAGAAGGAAACCGTCTCTAAATCGCCTAGAAAACGAGATTTTTCATTTTCGTAATTATTTGAGATGGCTTAAAAAATGTCCAACTGGTATTGATAGTATGATGTTTAAGAAGTATTATAGTTTACAAATCGCCACTTATATCCTTTGAAGGAAAATGTTTTCAAACTGAATTAGATTATCCTTGAATAGCATCAACTAACGCGTGCAAATGACCGCCCTTTAAATGTGTAAACCTCTACCAAGGATCTGCACACTGACTCAAAGCTTTCATTAAAACGTCTCAAAAACTGTCATCTGTAGGCTCGAAGGGTCATAATATTTGTATTCTTGATCAGCATTACTCAAGGAGCGCGCTAAGGCACGTTGTTTGAAGAGTTAAGGTGGACATTTCCACCTCAACAGTACATTGACACCATGGTAAGGTCTGTGTGTTTTGACAGTTGAAAACATAGGCGTGTGGCCAACCTGGGTGTAGTGGGAGCACACCCCATAGCAGTAGTCACTCGCATAGGTGTAGTCGTCCTTCTCGTCAAACCAGCCGTACATGGAGTCTGTCCAGTTGTACATAACTACACACAGACAAAAGAAAACATAATTATATCAGTTCAAAGTAAAGATAACTACAAATTATCACCCTTGTCAAAGGATTTGTTTTTAATATTATTATTCTAGGTTCATTGTGTTCATTATTGTATTAAAAGTGGACCCTGATGGATGTGGTTTTGCAAGGAACACGTCGAGATCACCATGAAAGCAGTCTTTTCAAAGATCGGAACTCTCACTTTGCTCTGGTTTCCTAGAAATCAAATCGTCAAAACGGCGATTTCTCCTTGGCGGAGATGCCGGAGAGAGAAGCCATTTTGGATGGGGTGGGTGGGGGCCAAACCGGGTGGGGGCCAAACCCATTGTGGTTCAAGCTTTTTCTTTTTTGTAGTGCAGTAAAAATAATATTGAAGCTATTTCTTTTGTTGTGAGCGAAACTCTTTTAGATAAACTGCAAAAACAAATTAAAAAAAGATAAATAAAAAGGCTTGGATTGCGAAAAAAATTGTCCAAACAATTTGGTCGCCATTACAAAAGAGACGGCAATCTCGCCTTCTCTTTCAGTGAAATAATTTGACTTCCAGCACCTCCGCCAAGGATGAATCACCGATTTGACGGTTTGATTTCTAGGAAACCAGAGCAAATTGAGTGTTGCGATCTCTGTAAATAGTGTTTTCATGGTGATCTCCATGTGTTTCTTGCAAAAACTTATCCGTTAGTGTCCACCTTTAACAAGATTTTCTTGTAGCCGTATGGTACTACTGAGAAATGAAAAACTGTAGAGTAGTTAGGTGATACCTTTTCACTATACTTACTTTGGTTGAAATCCACCAGTTGACTTTTGATTATTAATCAGTGTCTCTGTTCTGTAATATTTAAAATGTTGTAGCTGGGAGTATGTGGATATGGCTTGCTATTCTGTGAATATGACATTGTCGCGTGCTGCAACACATACTGCAAGATCTAAGGAACCATCAGGGCTCCCAATCGCCCCGCAAAACAAGGGGTCCAGGGACTCCTTCACTGACAGTATAGAGGGTCCTAGGGACGGGATACAGAGGGTCCCAGTGGCATTGCAAATGCTTAAAAGAATGTTTCTAGTGCATCCCTGGGACCCCCTGCACATTCTTTTCGAGGGTTCTTTAGAGTTTTAGTGCTTCGTAGACCCCCAAATGGGGGTCCCTGGGAGCCCTGAACCATTATGCCAAGTTTAATCACAATCGGGTTCGGAGCAATTAATGAACTGGAACACATTTCGATCATAAACACACACACACACACACACACACACACACACACACACACACACACACACACACACACACACACACACACACACACACACACACACACACACACACACACACACACACACACACATACACACACACCACCACCACCACCAACAACAACAACAACGACGACGACAACAACAACAACATACAGTATTTATACGGCGCTGAATCTTGATAGAAATCAAATAAAAGCGCACGCACGCACGCACGCACACACGCACGCACACGCACTCACACACACACACACACACACACACACACACACACACACACACACACACACACACACACACACACACACACACACACACACACACACACACACACACACACACACACACACACACACACACACACACATGTGAATGGAATAGCCCCTAAGAAAATCACCCAACATTTTGTTAGCAACGAAAGCAGACATACACACAAACTTTCTTTTCCCAGACCCCGTAATAATCTTTATAAATCTAGTTTATTGTACTCCGGCTGTACGGCGTGGAACAATTTATCTTTTAATTTAAAATCGTGTACATCAAGACAGACATTTATGAAAGCACTTACATACACACACACACACACACACACACACACACACACACACACACACACACACACACACACACACACACACACACACACACACGCGCGCGTTAGCATTCATAACGAATTCAAACAAAAACGCAATACAAAACGAACACACTCGGATGACATAAATGGAATATAGCAGAAACAAACCTAATGGCAATAGAGATAAGAGAAAGAGAGCGGAGCTTTAATGACGTGGGAACAGGTGGGTCTTGAGATTAGCTTAGAAAGCAGAGAGGGTCGGTCGCTGACGGAGGGAAAGAGGAAGTTTGTTCCAAGAGGTCGGTCCTGAGACAGCAAAAGAGCGCTGACCAACAGTTGAAAACTTATACCTAGCGATCTGACAGAAAGAGGGTCAGAAATTGAACGTAACACGCACACGCACGCACACGCACACGCACACACACACACACACACACACACACACGTTAGCATGTCACAATCGGGTTCAGAGCAATTAATGAACTGGAACACATTTCGATCATAAACACACACACACACACACACACACACACACACACACACACACACATACACACACACATGTCAACTCTTTGGGACAATAGCAGCGAAACAAATCTGAAACAATTAAATCATTTACATAAACGAGCAATAAAATTAATACAGTTGAAGTCCAGTTCACTCACTAAATGTGATTACAAATCTTTAAACATCCTGCCATTTAAGGAAAGACTATTATATAACAAATGTCAAGGTACAGCGTTGTGAATGGAATAGCCCCTAAGAAAATCACCCAACATTTTGCTAGCAACAAAAGCAGACATACACACAAACTTTCTTTTCCCAGACCCCGTAATAATCTTTATAAATCTAGTTTATTGTACTCCGGCTGTACGGCGTGGAACAATTTATCTTTTAATTTAAAATCGTGTACATCAAGACAGACATTTATGAAAGCACTTACATTTCATATGTTAGAAACCCTAGTCTCTAACTTTAGAAATGTAGCACCTATTCCGTCGGAATATGTCCTTTTAATTGATACTTTACAATTTATACTTTGATTGTTCTTTGCTTTGTTCCATTGTGTCCGGGACATTTGTTAATGTGGGTGATGGGGAGGAAATGAAATGGGGAATATCCCATTCATTTACTCACTCTCTCTCTCTCTCTCTCTCTCTCTCTCTCTCTCTCTCTCTCTCTCTCTCTCTCTCTCTCTCTCTCTCTCTCTCTCTCTCTCTCTCTCTCTCTCAATAGTTATTTCAATGCGTTATATTATTAGGCTAATGTTTAGTAGTTTGGAATGTTTTGTTTTGAGTTATTTTTCGAGTTGCTTTCGTATTGCTTTTCATTCTGAGGACAGGATGAAAAAAAGCTGTCAAGCTTACTCCTTTATCCTCAATAAAGATCTTTTTGACTTGACTTGACTTGACTTGACACACACACACACACATGTGTAAGCAAACTTCAAAATGATGCTCAAAATGTTTTTAACTGGACACAATTAAATCACATGTCAATTAATGCCAATAAAACGAAATGCATGTACGTATCAACCAGACAAAAAAGACAAAAGATGAACTCCCAATTTCCACCACTATTTATTTGCAGCAACAAAATTGAAGAAGTTGATTCACATAAACCATTAGGTGTTGTCATTGACAAAGATCTGTCTTGGACAGACCATATAAAGTCTTTAGGGACAGGTCTGTCTAGAAAAATACCCCAGCTATCTAAGATTAAACATTTCCTTGATAACCATTCTCGTAAACTATTCTTTAATGCTCACATACTCTCAATGATCGATTATGCTTCAACATTATGGGATAGCTGTAGTGATACCAATTTAAAGATTATCAATCGTATGCACAAAAAAGTAATTAAAATAATTTTATTAAAATCAAGTTCACTTACCTATGAAGACTACAAACAACTAGATATACTAACTTTTCAAGACAGACTTTTCCTCAAAAAGGCAATCTGCATGCATAATATTGTCAACGGAAATGGTCCAAAAAAGATAACAGATACATTTACAACAAACACAAGCAGACACACCCATTTACTCTCATTCCCTCGACCAAATAATAATCTATTCAAGTCTAGTCTCCTCTATTCGGGTGGAGATTCATGGAACAAACTACCCTCCATTTAAAAAACAACAACATGAAAAACAAGAACTACTTCAAGAAAAAAATGAAAATTTATCTATTTAACAGAACATAATTGATAACTTTATTCCAATTATTTGAAATAATGGAAACGTAGCGTACATAACATATTTTTGTAAGTAAATGTGATGTTTTAAATGTTTCGTTGTTGATGTTCATGTATATATTGTACATAATATGCTATTCGCCCAGTCCCCATCCGTTTTCCTGTTTTTGTTTTTTTGGAATATTTGCTTGTTTCTTTAATTAATTGTTTACTTGTATATTTTCCTTTTCTTGTTCGCGACTTTAATATTTAGCTCTTTATTTTTTCTTTACATAATTTTTTATGGATGGCTTGTTGAAAAAAAAAGCATGTTTTTGCTTATACAATGTTCCCATCTGGAAATAAAATTTTGACTTGACTTGACACACACACACGCACACGCACGCACGCACACACACACACACACACACACACACACACACACACACACACACACACACACACACACACACACACACACACACACACACACACACACACACACACACATACATACACACGCACACGAACGAACAGAGGAACGCACAGCCCTCGTTCCCATCCCAATGTACTCCTCTTCTGTTAGAACTGGAAGTACAAAAAGGGGTGGGAGCAGCCCGAATTTTACAGACGGGAAGAGAGAAGCGGAGTATTCATGCGTAGGCTCCTCCGAAATCTGAGTGTGTCTGCCCACGTGGCGGGTTAATCAAAAATGGCCATTCACGTAATGGGTAGAAAGTAAAATGTATCATTAACAAACGACATACTATGATATGGGCCACAGCTCTTCATGAAAGGGTAAGTCCATTAAAATTATATATTGCACGACTTTATTGAGTGTGCAAACACACACACACACACACACACACACACACACACACACACACACACACACACACACACACACACACACACACACACACACACACACACACACACATGCACACACACACACACTCACACACACACATGCGCCCGCATGTTTAGAAATTAAGACACACATGTTATTTCTTAAATCTGACATAAGGGTTGTATTTGTATTAATAGGTGTGTAGGGAAAGCACACATAACTGACACTACCATACACACACACTCTCAGCACAATAATTACCTGCTGTAGGCTTAATTACACACACATATATAATCACTTTTTTTTTTTTTTTTTGGTTTTTTTTTTTTGGGGGGGGGGGGGGGGGGTCTAATATCACTTACGGGTGAACAGACGAAAAACTAAAGAACATGCGCGCGCGTGCTTGTGCCTCTTCAGAGGCAGACAGACAGAGACATAGACAGAGAGGACGGAGGGAAACTGAGAGAGAGAGAGAGAGAGAGAGGGGGGGGGGGGGGGTGTGATGCGCTTACCGCCGTGATAATAGGAACCAAAGGCAAGGTTTTCGCCTACGTTTCTACTTCTGTTGGCGCTGTGCTGAAAGATGCACTTCTCAGAATAGCTCTGAGCCGTCGATGCCAAACTGGAATCCCAGACCTATTGCAGGAATGAAATGATGAGAAAGAAAGAATGTGATCAATTCGT
>CM065703.1:6258265-6262723 GCA_017654935.2 Phymorhynchus buccinoides | reverse complement strand
GTGTGCGTGAGTGCGTGAGTGTGGTCGTGCGTGGTGCGTGTGAGGTTGTGTTTTCAGTTAACGTATCCCACTAAAGTGATTCAGACAGTATTGCATTGCAGTGTAATGTTGGTGTAGTGAGTGTGAGTGAGTGTCTGTAAATGAGTGTGCGTAAATATTAAAGTAAGTAATCGGTTAGTGATATAATCATGACACCCCCCACCCCCCTCCCCCCCTCCCCACCCCGTTAAAAACCTTAACTTACACTTAACAATTATAATCGAAAGTGAACAATGCTCAAAATAAATACTAACTGAACTACTTAAATACATATTTATATAACTGAATGAAGAATAGAGTATAATTGTTTAGCAGACATAATACAGATAATGGAGTCGATCCGTCATTAAAACAGTAAGTACCTGAATTCTTGAAGAGCTCTCTTGCTCTTTGACAGTGAATCAGTAAATGAATGACACCCACAGATTCACCACACATACATATAACATTATTGCAATATTTCGTTTTAACTGAATTCAAGCGAAGTATATGGATTAAACTATTAATCACCCTGGACTAGAAAGTAACATGTTTGTATAACGTTTAACACAGTTAGTATAATATTGAACCTCTGAGTTCATCAATTCAGTTTTGACATTTTTCATGAGATGTTTTGTGTATAACTATTGAGAAACTGTCAGATCTAAGGGAACATTGATTGATACTGCGGTCGTTAAAATTTTGAGCTGCCTTTTTTGCAGCTTGGTCTACTACCCGTTTATTTGCTGATATTCCACAATGGGAAGGCACCCGATAAAAAGTAACAGTAATGCCTTTCATGGAGAGAAGGTGTATTATATGAATAATTTCAATTCTCATATCAAGTAGTATACATGAATTGGTAGACTTAATAGCATACAGTGCTGCTTTATAATCAATCAGCACATATTAAGATTTGGCTGTTATTCATAGCAAAACTTAAAATGAAATACAACTTGACTTAAAGCCTACAGCAAGTGATTCAGCGCTATATATATAGACAAATTTTTACCAAGATAGACTACCTTTTCTACTTTTAGGCTAACAATGATGAAAGCTGCTCCCGTGTTATTATCATCTAATACTTCTGTATCATCTGTGAAATATTTTAAAAATGTTAGATTGTAATTATTTTGTAAGACTAATCGTGATAGTGTACACAGACGTTCTCAAAATAAATGTGGGGTAAAGGGCATCAACACCACGAGAAAATCATTTTTGCGATAAATGAGTGTGGTCAATAGTATAAGATAGCTTTTGATTTTCTCCCATGTGAGAGAAATGTTTAGATTTGTTTTTTGAGCCAATGTTACTTTGTATCTATATTTTTTATCTCTTAGAATATCGGAATGAAAAACGAATAACTAGATTTTGTGGATTGAATATGCTGTGCACGTTTTCCAAAAATCCTTTTTCAGATTTTAGACATATCTTTTCTGAGCAAAACTATTGTTTTGTGAAAAACACTTCAAAACAAATGTTGATGCAGAAGCTTTTCAGAGTTCTGTGAGTAGGTAAAACTCGAGTTTTACTTCGCTACATGTCCCTAAGTTAGATGTATGTGGGGGAACCCCAAGAGCAATTTCAGTAAGCTTTGCAATCAGTATTGTGAAGTTGATTGATCAAAAGATATTTGAGGTGCATTAAAAAATATTTCTTGAGGATATGATAAACTAGAACGAATAAGGGCAGTTGCTAAAACGGTTACAGGTTTGGTATCTTGCCCCAAGATTCTTTACTAAATAGTTTACGGAAGTTTAAGATTTTCCTTGCTTTGTTTAAAATATAATAAATATGAGCATTCCATGTTAGCTTACTACTTAAGATCACACCTAAGAATTTGACACTTTTAGCATAGTTTAAAACAATGCTACCCAACATGGTAAGTTGTAAGTTTCATCTGGATCATAACCAGAGGTTAAAACAGCATCATATTTGTCTCTTCTGGCGAAAGAGAAAGCCCGTTTTCATGTCAAAACCTATTGATTTTTTTTATTAAGTTCGTGTTGGTATTTAATTTTAATATAATTCAGTGACCTTGATGGAGTATTTCGTTTCATTGTTACTTCAAACCATATCGTCAGCAAATTGAGCTAACTCTGTATCTTTAGAAATATTTTTGGGTAGATCAGAAATCAAAATATTAAACAATATTGGCAAAATTACTTATCCTTGAGGTAAGCCCATTTGTGCATGTGTGTGTGTGTACATGCGCGCGCGCATATGCACGTGTGTGTGTAATATATCACTAAATTATAAATTCGACAGTAGTATGGATATAACCTTTATTTAATAATACTAATAATAGTACATTTATATAGCGCTTTACCTCAAATGAGCCCAAAGCGCTTTACAATCGAATATTCATCAACAAGTAGGACAACAAAAATAGTGTTTAAGAATGACACAAACAGCAACAACGCATATGCAAAGCAACACACACACACACACACACACACACTACACACACACCACACACACACACACACACACACACCACACACACTTATCCACACCGACTCATTATTCATCTTCAATTGTGCCCCAAGTGGGTATGAAATAAAAAATTTGCCTTGCCTTGCCTTGCCTTGACATTCAGTAAAGCCATAGCAACTTAGTTGCACGGACTGACCGCATACACCAACACACATACACAAACGTTATTTGAAAAAGAAAACCGAAAAGCATCTTGTACTTGGTTATATATTTCTGCACAGGCAAACATATGGGAAGCCTTATATCTCATAATTACCAACCATCAACGCTGGAAGACCCAAGCCGACCCTGCAGGACCGAGGAAAGCTGAAGAAAACTAATGATAAGTAAATAGATTTAAAAAAACTAAGGAACTAGGCATATTACAACACTGCTACGTATTTGTACAAGTATCTGTACAATACTATATATATTAAAAAGAAGTGTTCAATTGAAGTTCACGAAGTTGATTCGTAATACTTGTGTCAGCCATTGATGGCTAGACCTTGTGTAACTTTGAACAATAAAGAGTTCCTCTTAGCAAGTAATGCCTGAGTCGTGTGTGTTTGTTTGTATTGCAAACAGTGTCATGTCAGTCTGTTTCTGTCTGTTTGTCTTTCTCTCTCTCTCTCTCTCCCTCTCTCTCCTCTCTCTCTCTCTCTCTCTCTCTCTCTCTCTCTCTTCTCTCTCTCTCTCCTCTCTCTCTCTCTCTCTCTCTCTCTCTCTCTCACTCTCTCCACTCTCTCTCTCTCTCTCTCTCTGTATTTCTGTCTGTCTATTTCTGTCTATGCGTGTGTCTGTCTCTCTCTCACTCTCTCTCTCTCTCTCTCTCCTCTCTCTCTCTCTCTCTCCTCTCTCTCTCTCTCTCACACACACACACACACACACACACTCACACACACTCACTCACGTCACTCACTCACACACACACACACACACACACACACCACACACACACACACACACACACACACACACACACACACGTTCACATAGACACTCTTGCACGCATCGACACACAGGTGAACACACACACACAATGATAAGCACCGTGCTTAGAGGCTCTAAGCAACTTCGTTTGTAGCCCAAACCGGGGTGTGACTGCGAGTTGGGACTCAGAATGAGCGGCGTGGGAGCAACGCCACTGTAGGGCCCAGAAGATGGGACAGCACAAAAATAAAAACAAAAAAAGAACAACAAAAATGCGTTTGTAGCACATTTCTACACTCCCACAGTAACTAATGGAAACTGAAACAGTCACCTCCCTTGAAACATCTTGCACGCGAAGGCGCATAATAAGCTATGTAAGCCGACATGTTGTATTAAAAGGCGAGCATACAGTGTCAAGAGGAAAGTTTTTGCGCTTAGATTAGTTGACTTCTGGCCCTGTAATTATGAGTACGACTAAGACAACTAAGCCGGGTTGGAAAATGCAAATTAGTCTAAACTACCAATCCGGCAGTTTAGACTAGGGTAAGACGGGAGTAAAAAGCCCATGGGCGGGTAAGAAGCCCATGCCAATTATCTCATGAAATAAAGCAAATTTCAGTCACATTTTGCCCATGAGACGAGTGTTTAATGTTTAGCATTCGTCTCATGGGCAAATTCGACTGAAATTTACTTTATTTCATGAGATAATTGGCATGGGCTTCTTACCCGCCCATGGGCTTTTTAACCTCGTCTTCACCTATTATTTGCATTTTCCATCCCAGATTAGTTGTCTTAGCCGCACTCATGACAACAGGCCCTGGGGACCAACGTCAGCCGTCATGGCGGCCTCTTGGTCGAGGGAGTGGGGGATTGACTTCTTCTTCTCCCCCCGAAGACGGAGTTTGGCTGCCCAAGGGGTAGCCCCTAATATAAAAAAAACCGGTAACACAAACACGTAACGCTCGTCTGTAGCTGATGCATTTGTACCACAGTCTTCAAGAGATTCGCGCTGTTGGGATGATCCCTGGAGTCTTT
>CM065703.1:6240765-6248265 GCA_017654935.2 Phymorhynchus buccinoides | reverse complement strand
GAGTGAAGGCTTCAGCGCTCATTCGTAGCTCTTTAGATAGGTCTGATTTTTTGTGAGCCATCCATAAGCAACAAACTTCCGTGAGATGGAGGGACAGTAAAACTCTCTTCAGTGAATCAAGATACACACCGGGCTCGAAGTGACCAGACTCAACACCGTCTTCGACCCAGCGGGCACCGTTCAAGACGGGGTTTGCAAGAAGACGAAGTCCAGAACTATCCACACCGGGAGGCAAGCTATGAAGTTCTAGCTCTGGGCCATATTCATTCCTCCCAGCTAGCGCGCTGTTTGGCTTTTCCAGTCAGCAAAAGGCAGAATAAAAACCTGAACAAGGGATCTAGTAATAGGTGGACATCATGCATAATTGTCAAAGTCCAAAGTGTGTTCTTGCAAGCTGATTTAGTGATTGTATGCAAAGAATGAGACATTGTGCTTTACAGCCTCCTGACTTTCCGTGAGGCACATATGGGACTTTGTTTAGGAGGGGTTGATGGGGGTGCCGAGAACAAGAAAATGGGGACAGGGGCAATAAGAATGAGGGGAGTTAATATCAATGTTATGGATATATAGTATGGATATTTGGAGATCTATAGTTGTATGTTTGGAGATATTAATGTATGCTTGAACTTGAACTTTAATATATTAGTAGCAGAGGCGGGAATTTAGTGCTGCAGTGTTTAAAAGAGGTTGAACTTAATAAGACATATGGTAATAAGTAAACATTATTGTTAACATTTGCATAGTCTGTCGCTCGTCATAGTATTATTTCATTGTTGCCTAATGTCATCATATATGATTTGGGCGTTACAGCCGTATTGCAAAGGGGAAAGGGCTTAAGACACAACCCTGGCGTAATCCTTGGGGACAATCAAAAGCCTCAGTGAATTCACTCAGAACTCTGGCACGAGCAATAACTCTGTGATAGATTGCCTTGATTGCATTGAAGAATTTTAAACAAACGCTTACTTTGTGCAGGGATTGCAACAGTAGACCATCTGTCAAATGCATTTCTTAGATCGATAAAAGCGACAAATAGCTTATCGCCCTGCTTTGACTTGTACTGTTTGCATACAGAGTGTTTGAACCTAGAATAGCCACTTCTGAAGCCTGCATGTGTGTTTCTCCAAACATCATTATCTTGATGGTTATCCTTACTTCACCTGCTTTACCCTGTGATAACCTGTTATCTTTTTAGTTGGGCTAAAATAATTTCCAATTTTGTTGCCTTTTCAAACTAAGAAAATTAATCTTCCAAAAGATTGTTGTTTGGTTGAGCTTCTCCAAAGTCAAAATGTGTCGGCTGAATGACAGCGAAGATTCCATGAAACTCAAAACACGATACATATTAAGTCACCCATAGTGGGCCATATGGCCTGGGAACACAGAAGAAGAAGTTTTGTTGTTGGCTTGCCCTGGCTAAAAGACTCCAGGGATCATCCCAACAGCGGAATCTCTTGAAAGACTGTGGTACAAATGCATCAGCTACAGACGAGCGTTACGTGTTTGTGTGACCGTTTTTGATTAGGGGCTACCCCTTGGGCAGCCAAACTCCGTCTTCGGGGGGAGAAGAAGAAGTCAATTCCCCACTCCCTCGACCAAGAGGCCGCCATGACGGCTGACGTTGGTCCCCAGGGCCTGTTGTCAGGAGTGCGGCTAAGACAACTAATCTGGGATGGAAAATGCAAATAATAGGTGAAGACGGGGTAAAAAAGCCCATGGGCGGGTAAGAAGCCCATGCCAATTATCTCATGAAATAAAGAAAATTTCAGTCAAATTTGCCCATGAGACGAATGCTAAACATTAACACTCGTCTCATGGGCAAAATGTGACTGAAATTTGCTTTATTTCATGAGATAATTGGCATGGGCTTCATACCCCCGCCCATGGGCTTTTTACCCCCGTCTTCCCCTAGTCTAAACTGAAATTTTTTCCTCTTGACACTGTATGCTCGCCCTTTAATACAAAATGTGGGGTTGCATAGCTTATTATGCGCCTTCGCGTGCAAGACGTTTCAAGGGAGGTGACTGTTTCAGTTTCCATTGTGTTACTGTGGGAGTGTAGAAATTTGCTACAAACGAAGTTTTGTTGTTCTTTTTTTGTTTTTATGTTGGTGCTGTCCCCTCTTCTGGGCCGCACAGAGACATTGCTCACACGCCGCTCATCCCGAATCCCAACTCGCAGCCACACCCAGGTTTGGGCTACATACGAAGTTGCTTAGAGTGCTCATCATTGGTTTTTTGTGTGTTTGTGTGTGTATGTGTGCGTGCATGTGTTCATGTGAATGTGTGTGTGTGAGTGTGTGTGTGTGTGTGTGTAGTGTGTGTGCTGTGAGTGGGTGTGTGGAGTGTGTGAGATGAGAGAGAGAGAGAGAGAGGAGAGAGAGCGAGAGGACTAGAGAGAGAGACGAGAGAGAGAGGGAGAGAGAGACTGAAAGACTGAACAGACAAACACACACACAGAGACAGAAATAGACACCCACATTAGGAAATAGACCAGACATAAATATACAGAGAGAGAGAGAGGAGGGGGGTAGAGAGGAGAGAGCGTCATAGAGGAGAGAGGAGAGAGAGGTAGAGCAATCAGAGAGAGATAGAGAGAGTCAGAGAGAGAGAGAGAGAGAGAGAGTGAGACGAGAGAGAGTCAGAGAGAGCGAGAGCGAGTGAAAGTGTGTGAGGAGAGAGAATGAGAGAGAGAAAGAAAGGAGAGAGAGTGTGTGTGTGATGAGAGAGAGAGTCAGAGAGAGAGAGAGAGCGAGAAGAGACAGAGAGAGAGAGAAGAAAGAAAGAAAGAGAGAGAGAGAGAGGAGAGAGAGAAAGAGAGAGAGAAGAAAAGAGACGAGAGAGTGAGAGAGAGAGAGAAAGGAGAGAGAGAGGAGAGAGAGAAAGAGAGAAACAGACAAACAGACTGATATGACACTGTTTGCAATACAAACAAACACACACGACTCAGGCATTACTTGCTAAGAGGAACTCTTTATTGTTCAAAGTTACACAAGGTCTAGCCATCAATGGCTGACAAGTATTACAATCAACTTCGTGAACTTCAATTGAACACTTCTTTTTAATATATATCGTATTGTACAGATACTTGCACACATACGTAGCGGTGTTGTAATATGCCTTAGTTCCTTAGTTTTCTATCTATTTACTTATCATTAGTTTTCTTCAGCTTTCATCGGTCCTGCAGGGTCGGCTTGGGTCATCCAGCGTTGATGGTTGGTAATTATGGAGGCATAAGGCTTCCCACTTGTTTGCCTGTACAGAAATATATAACCAAGTACAAGACGCTTTTCGGTTTTCTTTTTCAAATAACGTTTGTGTATGTGTGTTGGTGTATGCGGTCAGTCCGTGCAACTAAGTTGCTATGGCTTACTGAATGCAAGGCAAGGCAAGGCAAAGCAAATGTTTTATTTCATACCCACTTGGGGCACAATGAAAGATGAATAATGAGTCGGTGTCGATAAGTGGCGTGTGGGTGTGTGTGTGGTTTTGTGTGTGTGTGTGTGTGTGGTTCTGGGTGTGTGGTGTGTGTGTCGTGTGTGTGTGGTGTAGTGTGTGGTGTGGTGTGTGGTGTGTGTGGTGTGTGTGTGTGTTGTGTGTGTGTGTGTTTGCTTTGACATATGCGTTGTGCTGGTTGTGTCAATTCTTAACACATTTTGTTGTTACTGTTCATGAATTCGATTGTAAAGCGCTTGTGCTCTTTTGAGTAAAAGCGCTATTTAAATGTTACTAGTATTAGTATTATTAAATAAAGGTTAGATCCATACTAACTGTCGAATTTATAATTTAGTGGGGAAATATTACACACACACACGTGCATACGCGCGCCGCATGTACACACAACTCAGAAAGGGCCGTGTGCGAATTTCACACCATAAGCCGCCAAATGGCGCTTAACTTCTCAAGGAATAAGTGATTGTGGCCAATATTGTTTAATTATTTTGATTTCTGATCTACCCAAAGATGTTCTCTAAACATACTGAGTTTAGGCTCAATTTGCTGGACGATATGGTTGCCTTGAAGGTGAACACACATGATAATGAACTACATACTTTCCATCACAGGTCACATGATATTATATTAAAATTCAATACCAAGGCACCACGTTACTTGTAATAAAACAACATCAATAGGTTTTGCGATGAAACCGGTGCTTTCTTCTCTTTCGCCATAAGAGACAAATATTATGCTGTTTAACTCTGGTTATGATCCAGAAAATCTTCCAATTACCATGTTGGGTAGCATTGTTTTAAATTATGCTAAAAGTGTCAAATTCTTAGGTGTGATCTTAAGTAATAATCTAACATGGAATGCGCATATTGATCATATTTTAAGTAAAGCAAGGAAAAGCTTAAACTTCCTCAAAATAGTTAGTAAACAATCTTGGGGGCAAGATACCAAACGTTTAACCATTTTAGCAACTGCCCTTATTTCGTTCTAGGTTTATTCAATGGCTCCAAAAGGGAAAAGAGGTATTTTTTAATGCACCTCAATATCTTTTGAATCAACTTCACAATACTGATTGCAAAGCTTACTAAATTGCTCTTGGGGTTCCCCCACATACATCTAACTTAGGGACATATAGCGAAGTGGGAGTTTTACCTCTCACAGAACTCCGTAAAGCTTCTGCATCAACATTTGTTTTGAAGTGTTTTTCACAAAACAATAATTTTGCTCAGAAGAGATATGTCTAAAATCGGAAAAGGATTTTGGAAAACGTGCACAGCATATTCAATCCACAAAATCTATTTATTCGTTTTCCTCCGATATTCTAAAAGATAAAAAAATATAGATAAAAGTAACATTGGTTAAAAAAAATCTAAACATTCTCTCCCATTCGGAAATGGGAGAAATCAAAAGCTATCTTATCTATTGACCACACTCATTTATCTAAAAATGATTCTCCCAATATTTTGAGAACGTCTGTGTACACGCACTTAGAAAATAATTACAATCATCATTTTAAAATATTCACAGATGATACAGTATTAGATGATAATAACACGGGAGCAGCTTTCATCATTCCTAGCTTAAAAGTAGAAAAGTTATTCTATCTTGGTAAAACGTTGTCTATATAAAGCGCTGAATCACTTGCTGTAGGCCCTACTTAAGTCTGGATTTCATTTTAAATGTTCCTATAAATAACAGCCAAGTATTAATATGTGATGATTCTAAAGCAGCAATGTATGCTACCAAGTCTCCCAGTTGACAGCCAAGTATTAATATGTGATGATTCTAAAGCAGCAATGTATGCTATCAAGTCTCCCAGTTCAATTGATATGATAATTGAACATTATTCATGCAATACACCTTCTTTCCGTGAAATACATTACTGTTACTTTTTGTTGGGTGCCTTCTCACTGTGGAATATCAGCAAATGAACGGGTAGACCCCAGCTGCAAAAAAAGCAGCTCAAAATTGTTAACGACGCAGTATCAATTGATGTTCCCTTAGATCTGACAGTTTCTCAATTATAAACAAAACATCTCATGAGCATGTTAACACTGTTGTATGATGAACTCAGAGTTCAATATTATACTAACTGTGTTTTAAACGTCATACAAACATGTTACTTTATCGTCCAGTGAGATTGAAAGTATAATCCATAGACTTCGTTTGAATTCATTTAAAACAAAATATTGCAATAATGTTAAATGTATGTGCGGTGAATCTATGAGTGTCATTCATTTACTGATTCACTGTCAAAGAGCAAGGGAGCTTTTAAGATTTGGGTATTGGCGGTTTTACTGATGGATCGACTCCATTATCTGTATTATGTATGCTAAACAATTATACTCTGTTCTTCATTCAGTTTATAAATATGTATTAAGTAGTTCAGTTAGTATTTATCTTTAGCATTGTTCACTGTTCGATTATATTGTTTAAGTGTAAAGTTTAAGGTTTTTTAACGGGGTGGGGAGGGGGGGAGGGGGGGTGGGGGGTGTCATGTATTATATCACTAACCGATTACGTACTTAATATTACGCCCACATCATCACAGACCACACTCACTCACATCTCCACCATCAAACACCAACATACAACAGCCAATGCAATACTGTCACGGAATTCCACTTTTAGTGGAGGGACGTTTTTAATATCTGCACGTGACCCCCAAACACCACCAACGCACGCACACCGCCACACGCACAAGCCCACGCACGAACACGCACATACAAACACACACGTCAAAAACACACACACACGTCCCACAAGAGCGACACGCACTTCCAGTACTCACTTAGGACTGATAGTTGCAGACGAAGTTGAAGGCTTTGCCTGTCCAACCAAAGGCGTCCTGAAGGTAGGAACAATCTTGGATTCCACATCCCACGCTAGTCGTGTTGGCCCACACAAGCTGCAGACACATGGGCACACAATTGGATAGCTTTTTTGTATTACAGGTTTATGGACACACACCCTTTTCACCTGAACAAAACAAGCACGAAGCGAGAGAGGAGTGAAACATTTTTTTAGTACACATCGAGACAATTTGATAGCTTTTTGTAAATTATAGGTTTACGAAGAGCTTAACCCTTTCACCGCCAGACATATTTCAACAATTGATTCCATTAAATTTACCTGGGTAGAGAACAAAACACATCTGCAGTATTGGGGATTCTTCTACGACATATATAAAATAAGGTCTATCCTTACTTCCAAAACTAAGACAATAGGGTCTTGATAATAGACCCCAATTTGATGCCATTTTGTGGCTATTGATTGTTAAACTCTTTCACCGCCAGCCATATTTCAGGCCAAAAATGTCCATTACATTTACCTATGTAGAGACAAAAATCCATCTGCAGTAATTGGGGATTCTTCTGTGACATATATGAAATAAGGTCTAGCCTTACTTCACAAAACTAAGACAATAGGGCTTTGGAATAATAGACCCCAATTTGATGCGTTTTAGTGACAGAGGTGTTAAATCACTGTGGTGCTAAAATGCGGACTTTGGCGGTGAAAGGGTTAAATGTCACTGTAGGTGCTAAATACGCATCTTTGGTGGTTGAAAGGTTAAGATCTTCTTCGACCTCAACGAAGCAAACACCAAATGGGAATGGAGTGAAAATATTTTCGTTAGGAATTAGCCTCCTTTGTCAATACAAAGGACGTATTGACTACATAATTGATAGCTTTTTGTAAATTATAAGTTTACGGGGAGCTAAGCATCTTCTTGTCTTTACACCTCAACGAAACAAAGGGAAGGGGAGTTGAAAATTTTGTGAGGAATTAGTGTCCAGAGGAAACAGTCATCTAAATCGCTAGAAAACGAGATTTTCATTTTCGTAATTATTTGAGATGGCTGAAAAAATGTCCAAACTGGTATTGATAGTATGGATGTTTAAGAAGTATTCTAGTTAACAAATCGCACTTATATCCTTTGAAGGAAATGTTTTCAAATGAATTAGATTATCCGTGAAGTTAGCATCAAAATAACGCGTGCAACAAGAAATGTAAACAATTCCGATAAAAAATTGAATGAAAAAACATAAAA
>CM065703.1:6232526-6240265 GCA_017654935.2 Phymorhynchus buccinoides | reverse complement strand
AAATTATGTAAAGAAAACATAAAGAACTAAACATTCCAAAGTAGCGAACTAGAAAAGGAAAATATACAAGTAAACATTTAATTAAAGAAACAAGCAAATATTCTAACAACAAAAACAGGAAGAAGGATGGGACTGGGCGAATAGCATATTATGTACAATATATACATCAACATCAACAACGAAACATTTAAAACATCACATTTACTTACCAAAATATGTTATGTAGGCTACGTTTCCATTATTTCAAATAATTGGAATAAAGTTATCAATTATGTTCTGTTAAATAGATAAATTTTCATTTTTTTCTTGAAGTAGTTCTTGTTTTTCATGGTTTTTTTTTTTAAATGGAGGGTAGTTTGTTCCATGAATCTCCACCCGAATAGAGGAGACTAGACTTGAATAGATTATTATTTGGTCGAGGGAATGAGAGTAAATGGGTGTGTCTGCTTGTGTTTGTTGTAAATGTATCTGTTATCTTTTTTGGACCATTTCCGTTGACAATATTATGCATGCAGATTGCCTTTTTGAGGAAAAGTCTGTCTTGAAAAGTTAGTATATCTAGTTGTTTGTAGTCTTCATAGGTAAGTGAACTTGATTTTAATAAAATTATTTTTAATTGCTTTTTTGTACATACGATTGATAATCTTTAAATTGGTATCACTACAGCTATCCCATAATGTTGAAGCATAATCGATCATTGAGAGTATGTGAGCATTAAAGAATAGTTTACGAGAATGGTTATCAAGGAAATGTTTAATCTTAGATAGCTGGGGTATTTTTCTAGACAGACCTGTCCCTAAAGACTTTATATGGTCTGTCAAAGACAGATCTTTGTCAATGACAACACCTAATGGTTTATGTGAATCAACTTCTTCAATTTTGTTGCTGTAAATAAATAGTGGTGGGAATTGGGAGTTCATCTTTTGTCTTTTTTGTCTGGTTGATACGTACATGCATTTCGTTTTATTGGCATTAATTGACATGTGATTTAATTGTGTCCAGTTAAAAACATTTTGAGCATCATTTTGAAGTTTGCTTACACATGTGTGTGTGTGTGTGTCAAGTCAAGTCAAGTCAAGTCAAAATGATCTTTATTGAGGATAAAAGGAATAAGCTTGACAGCTTTTTTTTACATCCTGTCCTCAGAATGAAAAGTAATACGAAAGCAACTCGAAAAATAACTCAACATGCAAAACAAAACATTCCAAACTACTAAACATTAGCCTAATAATATAACGCATTGAAATAACTATTAACTATTGAGAGAGAGAGAGAGAGAGAGAGAGAGAGAGAGAGAGAGAGAGAGAGAGAGAGAGAGAGAGAGAGAGTGAGTAAATGAATGGGATATTCCCCATTTCATTTCCTCCCCATCACCCACATTAACAAATGTCCCGGACACAATGGAACAAAGCAAAGAACAATCAAAGTAAAAATTGTAAAGTATCAATTAAAAGGACATATTCCGACGGAATAGGTGCTACATTTCTAAAGTTAGAGACTAGGGTTTCTAACATATGAAATGTAAGTGCTTTCATAAATGTCTGTCTTGATGTACACGATTTTAAATTAAAAGATAAATTGTTCCACGCCGTACAGCCGGAGTACAATAAACTAGATTTATAAAGATTATTACGGGGTCTGGGAAAAGAAAGTTTGTGTGTATGTCTGCTTTCGTTGCTAGCAAAATGTTGGGTGATTTTCTTAGGGGCTATTCCATTCACAACGCTGTACCTTGACATTTGTTATATAATAGTCTTTCCTTAAATGGCAGGATGTTTAAAGATTTGTAATCACATTTAGTGAGTGAACTGGACTTCAACTGTATTAATTTTATTGCTCGTTTATGTAAATGATTTAATTGTTTCAGATTTGTTTCGCTGCTATTGTCCCAAAGAGTTGACATGTGTGTGTGTATGTGTGTGTGTGTGTGTGTGTGTGTGTGTGTGTGTGTGTGTGTGTGTGTGTGTGTGTGTGTGTGTTTATGATCGAAATGTGTTCCAGTTCATTAATTGCTCTGAACCCGATTGTGACATGCTAACGTGTGTGTGTGTGTGGTGTGTGTGTGTGTGTGTGTGTGTGCGTGCGTGTGCGTGTGCGTGCGTGTGCTGGTGTTACGTTCAATTTCTGACCCTCTTTCTGTCAGATCGCTAGGTATAAGTTTTCAACTGTTGGTCGGCGCTCTTTTGCTGTCTCAGGACCGACCTCCTGGAACAAACTTCCTCTTTCCCTCCGTCAGCGACCGACCCTCTCTGCTTTCAAATCTAACCTCAAAACCCACCTGTTCCCCCGTCATTAAAGCTCCGCTCTCTTTCTCTTATCTCTATTGCCATTAGGTTTGTTTCTGCTATATTCCATTTATGTCATCCGAGTGTGTTCGTTTTGTATTGCGTTTTTGTTTGAATTCGTTATGAATGCTAACGCGCGTGTGTGTGTGTGTGTGTGTGTGTGTGTGTGTGTGTGTGTGTGTGTGTGTGTGTGTGTGGTGTGTGTGTGTGTGTGTGTGTATGTAAGTGCTTTCATAAATGTCTGTCTTGATGTACACGATTTTAAATTAAAAGATAAATTGTTCCACGCCGTACAGCCGGAGTACAATAAACTAGATTTATAAAGATTATTACGGGGTCTGGGAAAAGAAAGTTTGTGTGTATGTCTGCTTTCGTTGCTAACAAAATGTTGGGTGATTTTCTTAGGGGCTATTCCATTCACAATGTGTGTGTGTGTATGTGTGTGTGTGTGTGTGTGTGTGTGTGTGTGTGTGTGTGTGTGTGTGTTTGTGTTGTTTGTGGTGTGTGTGTGTGTGTGTTGTGTGTGTGTGTGTGTGTGTGTGTGTGTGTGTGTGCGTGCGTGTGCGTGTGCGTGTGCGTGCGTGTGTGCGTGCGTGCGTGCGTGCGCTTTTATTTGATTTCTATCAAGATTCAGCGCAGTATAAATACTGTATGTTTGTTGTGTTGTCGTCGTCGTTTGTTGTTGTTGTTGGTGGTGGTGGTGGTGTGTGTGTATTGTGTGTGTGTGTGTGTGTGTGTGTGTGTGTGTGTGTGTGTGTGTGTGTGTGTGTGTGTGTGTGTGTGTGTGTGTGTGTGTGTGTGTGTGTGTGTGTGTGTGTGTGTGTGTGTGTGTGTGTGGGTGTGTGTTTATGATCGAAATGTGTTCCAGTTCATTAATTGCTCCGAACCCGATTGTGATTAAACTTGGCATAATGGTTCAGGGCTCCCAGGGACCCCCATTTGGGGGTCTACGAAGCACTAAAACTCTAAAGAACCCTCCGAAAGAATGTGCAGGGGGTCCCAGGGATGCACTAGAAACATTCTTTTTAGCATTTGCAATGCCACTGGGACCCTCTATCCCGCCTCTAGGACCCTCTATACTGTCAGTGAAGGAGTCCCTGGACCCCTTGTTTTGCGGGGCGATTGGGAGCCCTGATGGTTCCTTAGATCTTGCAGTATGTGTTGCAGCACGCGACAATGTCATATTCACAGAATAGCAAGCCATATCCACATACTCCCAGCTACAACATTTTAAATATTACAGAACAGAGACACTGATTAATAATCAAAAGTCAACTGGTGGATTTCAACCAAAGTAAGTATAGTGAAAAGGTATCACCTAACTACTCTACAGTTTTTCATTTCTCAGTAGTACCATACGGCTACAAGAAAATCTTGTTAAAGGTGGACACTGACGGATAAGTTTTTGCAAGAAACACGTCGAGATCACCATGAAAACACTATTTACAGAGATCGCAACACTCAATTTGCTCTGGTTTCCTAGAAATCAAACCGTCAAATCGGTGATTCATCCTTGGCGGAGGTGCTGGAAGTCAAATTATTTCACTGAAAGAGAAGGCGAGATTGCCGTCTCTTTTGTAATGGCGACCAAATTGTTTGGACAATTTTTTTCGCAATCCAAGCCTTTTTATTTATCTTTTTTTAATTTGTTTTTGCAGTTTATCTAAAAGAGTTTCGCTCACAACAAAAGAAATAGCTTCAATATTATTTTTACTGCACTACAAAAAAGAAAAAGCTTGAACCACAATGGGTTTGGCCCCCACCCGGTTTGGCCCCCACCCACCCCATCCAAAATGGCTTCTCTCTCCGGCATCTCCGCCAAGGAGAAATCGCCGGTTTGACGATTTGATTTCTAGGAAACCAGAGCAAAGTGAGAGTTCCGATCTTTGAAAAGACTGCTTTCATGGTGATCTCGACGTGTTCCTTGCAAAACCACATCCATCAGGGTCCACTTTTAATACAATAATGAACACAATGAACCTAGAATAATAATATTAAAAACAAATCCTTTGACAAGGGTGATAATTTGTAGTTATCTTTACTTTGAACTGATATAATTATGTTTTCTTTTGTCTGTGTGTAGTTATGTACAACTGGACAGACTCCATGTACTGCTGGTTTGACGAGAAGGACGACTACACCTATGCGAGTGACTACTGCTATGGGGTGTGCTCCCACTACACCCAGGTTGGCCACACGCCTATGTTTTCAACTGTCAAAACACACAGACCTTACCATGGTGTCAATGTACTGTTGAGGTGGAAATGTCCACCTTAACTCTTCAAACAACCGTGCCTTAGCGCGCTCCTTGAGTAATGCTGATCAAGAATACAAATATTATGATCCATCGGGCCTACAGATGACAGTTTTTGAGACGTTTTAATGAAAGCTTTGAGTCAGTGTGTAGATCCTTGGTAGAGGTTTACATATTTAAAGGGCGGTCATTTGCACGCGTTAGTTGATGCTCTTCAAGGATAATCTAATTCAGTTTAAAAACATTTTCCCTCAAAGGATATAAGTGGCGATTTGTAAACTATAATACTTCTTAAACATCATACTATCAATACCAGTTGGACATTTTTTTTTTTAGCCATCTCAAATAATTAAGAAAATGAAAAATCTCGTTTTCTAGGCGATTTAGAGACGGTTTCCTTCTGGACTACTAATTCCTCACAAAATATTTCACTCCCTTCCCATTTGTTTCGTTGAGGTACAAGAAGATGCTTAAGCTCCCCGTAAACTTATAATTTACAAAAAGCAATCAAATTATATGTCAATAAGTCTTTGGATTGACAAAGGAGGCTAATTCCTAACAAAATATTTCACTCCATTCCATTTGGTGTTTGCTTCGTTGAGGTCGAAGAAGATGCTTAACCCTTTCACCGCCAAAGATGCATTTTAGCACCACAGTGATTTTAACCCTTTCACCGCCAAAGTCGCATTTTAGCACCACGGTGATTTTAACACCTATGTCACTAAAACGCATCAAATTGGGGTCTATTATCCAAAGACCCTATTGTGTTAGTTTTGGGAAGTAAGGATATACCTTATTTTATATATGTCACAGAAGAATCCCCAATACTGCAGATGGATTTTCTTCTCTACCCAGGTAAATTTAATGGACATTTTTGGCTGAAAAATGGCATCAAACTGTGGTCTATTATCCAAAGACCCTATTGTCTTAGTTTTGGGAAGTAAGGATAGACCTTATTTTATATATGTCACAGGAGAATCCCCAATACTGCAGATGGTTTTTGTTCTCTACCCAGGTAAATTTAATGGAATCGTTTTGCTGAAATATGGCTGGCGGTGAAAGGGTTAAGCTCTTCGTAAACCTATAATTTACAAAAAGCTATCAAATTGTGTGTCGATGTGTACTAAAAAAAATGTTTCACTCCTCTCTCGCTTCGTGCTTGTTTTGTTCAGGTGAAAAGGGTGTGTGTCCATAAACCTGTAATACAAAAAAGCTATCCAATTGTGTGCCCATGTGTCTGCAGCTTGTGTGGGCCAACACGACTAGCGTGGGATGTGGAATCCAAGATTGTTCCTACCTTCAGGACGCCTTTGGTTGGACAGGCAATGCCTTCAACTTCGTCTGCAACTACAGTCCTAAGTGAGTACTTGAAGTGTGTGTGTGTCGGTGCGTGTGCGTGTGTGTGTGTGTGTGTGTGTGTGTGTGTGTGTGTGTGTGTGTGCGTGTGCGTGCGTGCGTGTGCGTGTGCGTGTGCGCGTGTGTGTTGTTGTTCTTCAGTTTAACGTCCTCCCACTAAAAGTGATTCAGACAGTATTGCATTGCAGTGTAATGTTGGTGTGGTGAGTGTGAGTGAGTGTGTCTGTAAATGAGTGTGCGTAAATATTAAAGTACGTAATCGGTTAGTGATATAATCATGACACCCCCCACCCCCCTCCCCCCCTCCCCACCCCGTTAAAAAACCTTAAACTTACACTTAAACAATATAATCGAACAGTGAACAATGCTAAAGATAAATACTAACTGAACTACTTAATAAACATTTACAAAATGAATCAAGAACAGAATAATTGTTTAGAATACATAATACAGATAATGGAGTCGATCCATCAGTAAAACCGCCAATACCCAAATCTTAAAAGCTCCCTTGCTCTTTGACAGTGAATCAGTAAATGACTGACACTCATAGATTCGCCACACATACATTTAACATTAATACAATATTTTGTTTTAAATGAATTCAAACGAAGTCTATGGATTATACTTTCAATCTCACTGGACGATAAAGTAACATGTTTGTATGACGTTTAACACAGTTAGTATAATATTGAACATCTGAGTTCATCAACACAGTGTTAACATTTTCATGAGATGTTTTGTTTATAATTGAGAAACTGTCAGATCTAAGGGAACATTAATTGAGACTGCGTTGTTACAATTTTGAGCTGCCTTTTTTGCAGCTTGGTCTACCCGTTCATTTGCTGATATTCCACAGTGATAAGGCACCCAACAAAAAGTAACAGTAATGCCTTTCAAGGAAAGAAGGTGTATTATATGAATAATTTCAATTATCATATCAAGTCAGATACATGAATTGGGAGACTTGATAGCATACATTGCTGCTTTAGAATCATCACATATTCATACTTGGCTGTCAACTGGGAGACTTGGTAGCATACATTGCTGCTTTAGAATCATCACATATTAATACTTGGCTGTTATTTATAGGAACATTTAAAATGAAATCCAGACTTAAGTAGGGCCTACAGCAAGTGATTCAGCGCTTTATATAGACAACTTTTTACCAAGATAGAATAACTTTTCTACTTTTAAGCTAACAATGATGAAAGCTGCTCCCGTGTTATTATCATCTAATACTGTATCATCTGTGAATATTTTAAAATGATGATTGTAATTATTTTCTAAGTGGGTGTACACAGACGTTCTCAAAATATGGAGGGAGAATCATTTTTCGATAAATGAGTGTGGTCAATAGATAATATAGCTTTTGATTTCTCCCATTTCCGAATGGGAGAGAATGTTTAGATTTTTTTTAGCAATGTTACTTTTATCTATTTTTGTATCTCTTAGAAGATCGGAGGAAAACGAATAAATAGATTTTGTGGATTGAATATGCTGTGCACGTTTTCCAAAATCCTTTTCCGATTTTAGACATATCTCTTCTGAGCAAAAATATTGTTTTGTGAAAAACACTTCAAAACAAATGTTGATGCAGAAGCTTTTCAGAGTTCTGTGAGAGGTAAAATTCATACTTCGCTATATGTCCCTAAGTTAGATGTATGTGGGGGAACCCCAAGAGCAATTTAGTAAGCTTTGCAATCAGTATTGTGAAGTTGATTCAAAAGATATTGAGGTGCATTAAAAAAAAAAAACTTCTTGAGCATATGATAGTCTAGAGCGTACAAGGGCACTTGCTAAAATGGTT
The DNA here is from genome assembly GCA_017654935.2 of Phymorhynchus buccinoides. Lineage (NCBI taxonomy): Eukaryota > Metazoa > Mollusca > Gastropoda > Neogastropoda > Raphitomidae > Phymorhynchus > Phymorhynchus buccinoides. The sequence goes on along the minus strand of CM065703.1, from coordinate 6,232,563 downwards.
AAAGTTTTGGTATCTTGCCCCCAAGATTGCTTACTAA
>CM065703.1:6220026-6227526 GCA_017654935.2 Phymorhynchus buccinoides | reverse complement strand
AGAACACACTTTGACTTTGACAATTATGCATGAGTCCAACTATTACTAGATCTGTTCATGTTTTATTCTGCTTTTGCGGACTGGAAAAGCCAAACAGCGCACTAGCTGGAGGAATGAATATGGCCAGAGCTAGAACTTCATAGCTTGCCTCCCGGTCTGGATAGTTCTGGACTTCGTCTTCTTGCAAACCCCGTCTTGAACGGTGCCCGCTGGGTCGAAGACGGTGTTGAGTCTGATCACTTCGAGCCCGGTGTGTATCTTGATTCACTGAAGAGAGTTTTACTGTCCCTCCATCTCACTGACGTTTGTCGCTTATGGATGGCTCACAAAAAATCAGACCTATCTAAAGAGCTACGAATGAGCGCTGAAGCCTTCACTCGTTTTCCCATCAAGCCGGAAGTTGTCATTCAAGTTGTGTTCGGGTCCAGACTGACTTAAAAATGATCCTGTCACCAACTTTTTTTAATTGTCTTTTTCGAGTGAGCCTTGAAGGCGTTGCCTCTTGCTATGCTTTATTTGCGGATTGTGGATGGGATATGCGCATGAGTTTCTGTGTATATAATGCAAACGCCTTCACTCTCAGCCTATCAGCTAAAGCCCCCCTCCCCCCCCCCGTTCCTGTCCACACATAGTGACAGCCATGCATATTCAGCGCTTCGTTTGCCGCATAATTTTGCTGAAAGGTTTTCATCTGGAAACACCCGAAAGGATGATTGCTGCTTGTTTTGTTAATCAAACTGAGATCTAAAGATAAAAAGAAAAAGAATTTGCACAAAAAACAATAGGATTCTACCCTGTATAAGGGTGGAATTCTAAATGTCATTGTTTGTCATGATGTTCTAGACGCCAGTAAGAAGATACCACACCACTGGAAATGACGTCAGAAACGGATTTAAGAAATGACGTCAGCAAAAATAACTACTGGATTTTGTTACAGGTCTGAAAGGAGTTCATTGATGTTATGCTAAGTAGTTGGGAAGTGTTTAGGAGTGGAGAGAAAATCCAACGGTATCACTTGAGCAATGGTATCATCCAGGAACTAAAAATAGAAAGACATGTCCAAATAAGTTAGATCATGTAGGACACACACACACACACACACACAACACACACACACACACACGCGCGCGCAGCGCGCAGCGCACATCACATATACACACACACACAGACAGACAGACAGACACACACACACACAAACACACACAGCACACAACACACACAACACACCACACAGACACACATACACCACACACACAGACCACACACACACACACACACACACACACACACACACAACACACAAACGACAGAAGGACGAGTGACCTTTGAAACCCACTCAAGTGTGTCAACTATTTCTTCTGTTTTCTTAGAATTGGATCATAGAGTATGTTGATATAACTTATAGAAGCTTAACATTCATCCACGTCGCAAAACATTGTTCCCCGACCTTTTGGAAGTTGCATCTTCCTTTAATCTGCCACTCTCTTTTACTCCGGTCTTTCCCCTTTAGCTTTCTAACCGTTTTATCTACTATATTTCTGACTGTTTTTTGGCCCATTCTCCTGCCTTTAATTTTTTTGTCTAAATAATTGTTCTCCTTTGAAGCTCCTCAGAAGTCGGAATGTGTCGGCTGTACGCAAGCAAGCAGGGGAGACCAGTGAGAACTGAAAACCAGACACATACGTACCTTATCCATTTTGGCCATATGGCCCGGGAACACAGAAAAAGTCCTAAGAAGTTGTTGTTAAATCATTTTTTTGTATGTTTGAACATTCTATTTCAATAAACTGGTGTTTATATCTTGTGCAAGTAAATAGGGACATGGGTTTTTTTTTTATATTCTTATGCACTACCTTGAAGTATGACACTATTACTGTTCACAATATCAACATGACGCATAAAAAATTACACATGCAAACTGATTAAAAATACCTCTTCTTTAATACTTTAAATGAGAGTGGGGTGTTTTGTTTTGCTCGTGGGCTCTGCGGTCATGAAAAACAGGCTGTTACACCAATGGAGACACTTTCGCAAGGACTCCTCTGCATCGCATCCGATGGTCACCAAGCAGGGAGTAGCTATGTGCCTTGTATACTCAACGGAATGTCCCGTGTGTGCCTGCTCCCCAGTGTGTGTATGCGTATGTGTGTGTGAGACTGTGCGGTGGGCTTGGTTAAACTTGTTTATAGTGGAGATGCCTTGCCCAGGGTTACATCCCCACTCTACTCGGCCAAAAACGATTGGAGAATAGGGTTCATTATTGTTTTCTGGTGATCAATAAATTTCCTGTATCGACGCAGCATTACTTACAAATTAGATATTTTGTAACCAAATAATTATTAGGCAACACCTTTTCACTACACCTTGGGTGGGTGGGGTGGGGGGGGGGGTATTTACTTACCCTGTAAAAAGATAGTGGGAGACTGAGGGTCCTGGTAGGTTGCAGGCTGAAGGTGACCGTTGCAGGAGACTGGATGTAGCTGTGGCAGTGGAACGAACTCCGTAAAACAACATGGCCCCAACGGGCCATTATATAGGATGGCATGAGGAGGGAAAAGCCATTTATTGGTTCTGTCAAACCACCCCGTCATGTCTTCCTTTCTCCCTCTCTTTGACACACGCGCGGTGCGCGCACGCACACACCAATGCATGCACGCACGCACGCACGCATACATGCGCACACACCAAACGCATGCGCGCGCACACACCACACACATATATATATTACGACCCCCTAAACACATCTCTCTCTCTCTCTCTGCTCTCTCTCTCAGCTCTCTATCTCTCTCTCTCTCTCTCTCTCTCTCTCTCTCTCTATCTCTCTATCGATAAATCTGATCTCTCTACTCTCTCTCTCTCCTCTCTCTCTACTCTCGCTCTCTCTCTCCTCTCTCTCTTCTCTCTCTCCCTCCTCACTCCTCTCTCCCCTCCCTCTCTCCTCTCTCTCTCTCTCCCCTCTCTCTCTCTAGTCTCTCTCTCTCTCACTCTCTCTCTCTCCTATCTCTATCTCTCTCTCCTCCTCTCTCTCCTCTCTCTTCCTCTCTCTCTCTCTCTCTCTCTCTCTCTCACTCTCTCTATCTCTCTCTCTTTCTCTTTCTCTCGATCCTTCTCTCTCTCACTCTTTCTCTCTCTCTCTCACTCTTCTCTCTCTCTCACAAAAACTCTCTCTCTCTCTCTTATCTCTATCTCTCTCTCGCTCTCACACAAACACACACACACACACAAAACACACGCACACACACACAAAACACACACATGCACGCACGCACGCACGTACGCACGCACGCACACAGAGAAAGGGAGACAGAAGGAGAATTAAAAAAAAGTGAGTAAGAAGAGGAGATGCGATGGGGAAGAGTCTATAATATACTGACTAAAAATGATACATTGACGGGCATTGAGTGGGGTTACAATCAAGGGGAAGACAAAACATATTTTTCTTCCCTATGTTCCATAAGAATAGAAGTACTTTCAGTCGCCACAGGAATCAGGTCTTTTGTGCCTGTCTGTCCTGGTCTCTTCCTCTCTCTCTCTCTCTCTCTCTCTCTCTCTCTCTCTCTCTCTCTCTCTCTCTCTCTCTCTCCCTTTCTCTCTCTCTCTCTCTCTCTCTCTCCCTCTCTCTCTCTCTACTCTCTCTATCCCTCTCTCTCCTCTCTCTCTCTCTCTCTCTCCCTCTCTCTCTCTCTCTCTCTCTCTCTCTCTCTCTCTATCTCTCTCTCTCTCTGGTCTCGCTCTCTCTCTGTTTGTTTGTCATTTGTGCGTCTGTCTGTCTGTCTGTCTCGTATGTATCTATCTACTTTCTCATACCTCTGTCTCTCTCTGTGTGTCTCTCTCATCTTTCTTTCTCTGTCTGTCTGTCTCTGTCCTCTCTCTGTTTGTTTGCATATATGTCTTTCTGTCTGTATCTCGCTCTGTCTGTCTCTCTCTCTCTCTCTCTTCTTCTCTCTCTCGCTCTCTCTCTCTGTCTCTGTCTCTGCTTCTCTATCTCTGTCTCTCTCTTTATTTCTGTTCTTTCTCTATCTGTCTACCTCTGTCTTTCTGTGTCTTTCTCTATCTCTCCTCTCTCTCTCTCTCTCTAAGTCTCTCTCTATCAGTCTCTCTCTCTCTCTCTCTCCCTCTCTCTCTCTATCGTCTCTGTCTATCTCTCTCTTCTGTCTCTGTCTCTCTCTCTCTCTCTCTCTCTCTCTCTCTCTCTACTCTGTCTGGCTCTCTCTTCTCTTCTTTTTTTTTGTCTTTCTCTCTTTCTCTCTGTTTGTCTTTCTCTCTGTGTCTTCTCTCTCTCTCTCTCTCTCTCTCTCTCTCTCTCTCTCTCCCTCTCTCTCTCTCTCTCTCTCTCTCTCTCTCTCTCTATCTCTCTCTATGTCGGTCTGTGTTCTCTCACCGTCTTACTATGTCTCTCTCTCTATGTTTGTTTGTCTGTCTGTCTGTCTGTCTGTATCTCGTTCTCTGTCTCTATCTCTCTCCTTCTCTCTTATCTCTCTCTCTCTCTCTCTCTCTATCTCTATCTCTCTATCTCCTATCTCTCTCTCTACTCTCTTCCAATTTTGAAAGCAATCCGTCCAGAAATTCCGGAGACACAGGCGCCGAGAGTCCGGCGGATACACGAGTCGCACAAGTTTGCCAAACCGCGCAAATGACACGACCACCTCAGTTGCCATTGCCATTGCCCCGTTAGGGCTGATAGCAAATTTGAAGCGATTCGGTCCTAAAACGGTTGAATTATAAGGCCCGTTTTGTGTTTCGGACGGAAGGACGGACCGACAGTTGCCTTTTAATAATATGATGATGCTTAATATGAGTTGTATGTTTCTATGCTATTTGTCTTATTGTATCATTTCTTGATTGATTTATCGGTTTGCTTCCTCGTGTTCTTGTATGGCGGTATGCTGTTATTTATCTGTTCAATTTATTATTATACATTATCAGTTATTGGGATTTGCGAGTGTGATATTGCTTTAATCCTGTCACGAGTGGTTTGCTGTTTATCACACTATGTCGGAGACAACGGGCATGTGTTCTAGTGAGGGACTCTTCGAAAAGGATGGACTAGCAAGAAGGGGGATGCAAACAAGGCCAGTTCTACACGTTGCAAAATACATGGAGTGACCCTCGTACATGGATTATTTTCTATCCTGAAGTGGATTTGTGATTAATAATTTGGAAACAAAACATTTGTTACAGGAATAGTGTAATATATAGGAAGTGTTGTGTCCATACATTCTTCATAGTGATTACTGTTTATTAGTCTGAGTTATTTTCATATATCAGATTTAGTTTGATTTTAAAAAACGCACTCTCGCTCTCTCCTCTCTCTCTCTCTCTCCTCTCTCTCTCTCTCTCTCTCTCTCCTCTCTCTTTTTTTTCCCCCCTCTCTCTCTCTCTTCCCTCTCTCTCGCTCTCTCTGCCTCTCTCTACTCTCTCTCTCTGCCTCTCTCTCTCTCGCCCTCTCTCTCTCTCTCTCTCTCTATCTTTCTCTCTCTCTCTCTCTTCCCTCTTTCTCTCTCTCTTTCCTCCCTTATTCTCTACCCTCCTCCTCTCCTCTCTCTCTCTCTCTCTCTATCTCCTCCCTCTTTCTCTATCTCTCTCTCACTCTATCTGGTTCTCTACTCTCTATCACTCCCTCTAACTCTCGGCAAATCTCTCTCTCTCTCTCTCTCTCTCTCTCTCTCGTCCCTCTTCTTCCCCCTCTCTTCTCTTCTCCTCTCTCCTGTCTCTTCTCATGCTCTCTCTGCTCTCAAATCCAACTTCTCGTCTCCCCCTCACGTCCTTCTCCTCTCTCATCTCACTGTCTGTCTGTCTTATTCTCTCTCTCTCTCTTCTTTCTCTCTTTCTCTCTCTTCTCTCTCTTCTCTCTCCTCTCTCTCTCTCTCTCTCCATCCTCCTCTCTCTTTTCACACACACCTCTCATAGTCTATGCACACCACACACAAGGGCACCTACTGTAACAGGCGTGCATAGATCACGTACATAATAGTCAAGTGGCCGTTTTTAGCAATGGTCAACTTGATCAACCTTGCGTGTTAAAATCTGACATCCTAGCTGAATGCTTCAATGGAATGCTAGTGACCATTTCTAGATGGGATGTCACTTCGCTATACTTCCTGAATTCAAGATGGCGGGCATCCCAAAAATTGCAGCCCATAACATAATATTTTGGGCATGTAACAAAGAAATGAAAAATAAACACCCGAAGGTGCTGACAGGAACCAGAGACTCACCAGCCCGCGCCTGCCCTATCAACACGAGAGCAACCCTTCTCCAGCCCCTGGAAGTCCGTGTTGTGTTTTGGAGAGCGGCACACGGAGTCCATAAGTATACAACAGGCACATAGTATGTACCTCGGCTACTGGTGGACTCATAGATACCTGCAGAGGCAGAGTCCTTGCGAAAGTGTTATCATGGTGTAACAGCGCCTGTTTTCCATGCTGCAGAGAGCACGAGCCAAAAACACCCCACTCGCAACAACACCCCCACTCTCATTGTAAGTATTAAAGAAGAGATTTTTTAATCAGTTTGCATGTTAATGTTGTATGTGTTATGCTAAATATGGAACAGTAATAGTTAAACTTCAAGGTAGTGCACAATTACACACAAAAATCCCCCATGCCAGATTTACGTGCACAAGCTATAAACAACAGTTATTGAAATAGAATGTTCAAAGAAATATACTAAATGATTAACAACAACTTCCTTTTCTTCTTCTTCTGCGTTCCCAGGCCATATGGCCATAATGGGTAAGGTACGTACGTGTCCGATTTTCAGTTTTCACTGGTCTCCCCGCTGCGAACAGCCGACACATTCCGATTTCGGAGGAGTTCAAAGGAGAACAATATTATTTGGAAAAAAGTGTTTAAAGGCAGGAGAATGGGCCAATAAGTGAGAAATATAGTAAACGGTAGAAAGCAAAAGGGAAAGGCAGAGTAAAAGACAGTGGGCAGGATTAAAGGAAGTTACAACTTCCAAAAGGTGGGGGAAGCAATGTTTTGCGACGTGGATGTGAATGTTAAGCTTCTATAAGTTATATCAACCATACTCTATCGATCCAATTCTAAGAAAACAGAAATTAGTACGACCCGAGTGGGGTTTTCCAAAGTCCCTCGTGTGTGTGATGCTGTGTGGTTGTGTGTGTGTGTTTTTGTGTGTGTGTGTGTGTGTGTGTGATGTGTGTGTGTGTGTGTGTGTGTGTGTGTGTGTCTGTTGTGGTCTGTCATCCTGTGTGTGTGTGTGTGTAGCGTGCGCGCGCGCTCGCGAGCGTAGTGTAGCGTGTGTGGTGTGTGTGTGTGTGTGTGTGTGTGTGTGTGTGTGTGATGCCTGTGTGTACGTGTGTGTCCTACATGATCTAACTTCTTTGGACATGTCTTTCTGATTTTTAGTTCCTGGATGATACCATTGCTCAAGTGATACCGTTGGATTTTCTCTCCACTCATAAACACTTCCCAACTACTTAGCATAACATCAATTAACTCCTTTCAGACCTGTAACAAAATCCAGTAGTTATTT
>CM065703.1:6212526-6217526 GCA_017654935.2 Phymorhynchus buccinoides | reverse complement strand
CACAACCCTGGCGTAATCCTTGGGGACAATCAAAAGCCTCAGTGAATTCACTCAGAACTCTGGCACGAGCAATCAGTCTGTGATAGATTGCCTTGATTGCATTGAAGAATTTGAAACAAACGCTTACTTTGTGCAGGGATTGCAGCAGTAGACCATCTGTCAAATGCATTTCTTAGATCGATAAAAGCGACAAATAGCTTATCGCCCTGCTTTGGCTTGTGCTGTTTGCATACAGAGTGTTTGAACCTAGAATAGCCACTTCTGAAGCCTGCATGTGTGTTTCTCCAAACATCATTATCTTGATGGTTATCCTTACTTCACCTGCTTTACCCTGTGATAACCTGTTATCTTTTTAGTTGGGCCAAAATAATTTCCAATTTTGTTGCCTTTTCAAACTAAGAAAATGAATCTTCCAAAAGATTGTTGTTTGGTTGAGCTTCTCCAAAGTCAAAATGTGTCGGCTGAATGCAGCGAAGATTCCATTGAAACTCAAAACACGATACATTAGGATGTCATCCATAGTGGCCATATGTGCCTGGGAACACAGAAGAAGAAGTTGTTGTTGTTGGCTTGCCCTGGCTAAAAGAAGGCCGCCATGACGGCTGACGTTGGTCCCCAGGGCCTGTTGTCATGAGTGCGGCTAAGACAAACTAATCCGGGATGGAAAATGCAAATAATAGGTGAAGACGAGGTAAAAAGCCCACGGGCGGTTAAGAAGCTCATGCCAATTATCTCAATGAAGTAAAGAACATTTCAGTCAAATTTGCTATTGAGACGAATGCTAGACATTAAAATTTTGTCTCATGGGCAAAATGTGACTGCAAATTTTGCTTTATTTCATGAGATAATTGGCATGGGCTTCTTACCCACCCATGGCTTTTACACACTCCCGTCTTACCCTAGGCTAAACTGCGGTATTAGTAGTTTAGACTAATTTGCATTTTCCAACCCGGCTTAGTTGTCTTAGTCGTACTCATAATTACAGGGCCAGAAGTCAACTAATCTAAGCGCAAAAACTTTCCTCTTGACACTGTATGCTCGCCCTTTAATACAAAATGTCGGGTTGCATAGCTTATTATGCGCCTTCGCGTGCAAGACGTTTCAAGGGAGGTGACTGTTTCAGTTTCCATTAGTTACTGTGGGAGTGTAGAAATGTGCTACAAACGCATTTTTGTTGTTCTTTTTTTGTTTTTATTTTTGTGCTGTCCCATTTTCTGGGCCGTACAGTGGCGTTGCTCCCACAGCCGCTTATTCTGAGTCCCAAACTCGCAGTCACACCCCGGTTTGGGCTACAAACGAAGTTGCTTAGAGCCTCTAAGCACGGTGCTTATCATTGTGTGTGTGTGTTCACCTGTGTGTCGATGCGTGCAAGAGTGTCTAGGTGAACGTGTGTGTGTGTGTGTGTGTGTGTGTGTGTGTGTGTGTGTGTGTGTGTGTGTGTGTGTGTGTAGTGAGTGGTGTAGTGTGTGGTGGAGTGTTGTGAGTGTGTGTGTGTGTGTGTGTGTGTGAGAGAGAGTAGAGAGGAGAGAAGAGAGAGAGGAGAGAGAGAGAAGAGAGAGAGAGAGAGAGAGAGAGAGAGAGAGAGTGATAGAACAGACACACATGACACGCATAGACAGAATATAGACAGACAGAAATACAGAGAAGGAGAGAGAGAGAGGGAGAGTGAGAGAGTGAGAGAGAGAGAGAGAGAGAGAGAGAGAGAGAGAGGAGAGAGAGAGATAGAGGAGAAGAGAGAGAGACGTACAGAACGCGAGAGAGCTAACAGTACAGCAACAGACAAACAGAACTAGAAAGAAAAACATGACACTGTTATGCAATACAAACAAACACACACGACTCAGGCATTACTTGCTAAGAGGAACTCTTTATTGTTCAAAGTTACACAAGGTCTAGCCATCAATGGCTGACACAAGTATTACGAATCAACTTCGTGAACTTCAATTGAACACTTCTTTTTAATATATATAGTATTGTACAGATACTTGTACAAATACGTAGCAGTGTTGTAATATGCCTAGTTCCTTAGTTTTTTTAAATCTATTTACTTATCATTAGTTTTCTTCAGCTTTCCTCGGTCCTGCAGGGTCGGCTTGGGTCTTCCAGCGTTGATGGTTGGTAATTATGAGATATAAGGCTTCCCATATGTTTGCCTGTGCAGAAATATATAACCAAGTACAAGATGCTTTTCGGTTTTTCTTTTTCAAATAACGTTTGTGTATGTGTGTTGGTGTATTATGTGGTCAGTCCGTGCAGCTCAGTTGCTATGGCTTACTGAACTCGCCGCGGCAACGGCCGGCACAGGCACAGGAGGCCAGCTTTTTTTTATTTCAATACCCACAGATTGGCGGCACAATTAGACCTTGCCTCCTGAGTCGGTGTGGATAAGTGTGTGTGTGTGTGTGTGTGTGTGTTGTGTGTGTGTGTGTGTGTGTGTGTTGTGTGTGTTGCTGTGCATGTGTGTTGTTGCTGGTGTGTGTCATTGTTAAACACTATTGTTGTGTGTCTGCTTGTTCATGAATATGCCGATCGTAAAGCGCTTTGGGCTCATTTGAAGCAAAGGGCTATTATAAATGTACTATTATTAGTATTATTAAATAAAGGTTATATCCATACTACTGTCGAATTTATAATTCAGTGATCCATCACACACACACGTGCATATGCGCGCGCGCATGTACACACACACACATGCACTTAATGGGCTTACCTCCCGGATATGTCATTTTTGCCAATTATTGTTATAATATTTTTGGATTTCTGATCTAACCCAAAGGTTCTTTCTAAAGATTACAGAGTTAGCTCAATTTGCGACAATCTATGCCTTATGGATGCAAGTTAACAAATGGAAACGACATACTCGCATCAAGGTCACTGAATTATATTAAAATGAAATTACCACAACACGAAAGAGCCCAACACGAACTTAATAATAAAAAAAATCAATAAGTTTTGACATGAAAACGGGCTTTCTCTTTCGCCATAAAAAACAAATCTGATGCTGTTTAAAATTTAATATTTAACCTCTGGATACGATCCAGATAAACTTCCAATTTTCATCTTAGATGGCATTGTTTTAAACTATATTAAAAGTGTCAAATTCTTAGGTGTGATCTTAAGTAGTAAGTTAACATGGAATGCTCATATTGATTATATATTTTTAAGCAAAGCAAAGGAAAATCTATAAACTTCCGTAAAACTATTTAGTAAAGAATCTTGGGGCAAAAGACTACCGAAAAAACCTTTTAACAAAAACCGTTTTAGCAACTGCCTTTATACGCTCTAGACTATCATTTGCTCAAGAAGTATTTTTTAATGCACCTCAATATCTTTTGAATCAACTTCACAATACTGATTGCAAAGCTTACTAAATTGCTCTTGGGGTTCCCCCACATACATCTAACTTAGGGACATGTAGCGAAGTATGAGTTTTACCTCGTTCTCTCACACAAAATAGAACTTCTGTAACAGGCTTGCTGCATCAACAATTTGATTTCTGAAGTGTTTTTTCCACACAAAACAATAGTTTTGGCTCGAGAAAAGATATGTCTAAAAATAAAATAGTATTCTGAAAAAGGATTTTTGGAAAACGTAGGCACAACATTATCAGTCCACAAAATACTAGTTATTGTGGTGTCGTTTTCCTCCGATATTATAAAGAGATAAAACATATAGATAAACAGTAACATGTTGGGCTGAAAAAAAATCTAAACATGTCTCTGTCGACATGTTATAAATCAACAAAAAGCTATCTTAATCCTATTGACTCACACTCATAAGTTATCGAAAAAATGATTCTCAAGCTATATATTTTAAGAAGCGGGTCTGTGTAACACCGTATTTAGAAAATAATGAATTACAATCATCATTTTTAAAAATATTCACAGATGATACGAGTATTAGATGATAATAAACACTGGCGCAGCTTCATCATTGTTTATGCTTGAAAAGTTAAGAAGGAAGTTATTCCTATCTTGGTTAAAAGACGGGTTGTCTATATACAGCGCTGAAACATCCATTGCTGTAGGGAGGCCCCTACGTAAGGCTGGGATTTCACTTAAAAAAAAATTAAGTGTTTGCTATGAATAACAGACACATCTTAATATGTGCTGATTGATTATAAAGCAGCACTGTATGCTATTAAGTCTACCAATTCATGTATACGACTTGATATGATAATTGAAATTAATCATGCAAAACACCTTCTTTCCGTGAAAGGCATTACTGTTACTTTTTGTTGGGTGCCTTCTCACTGTGGAATATCAGCAAATGAACGGGTAGACCAAGGGCGCAAAAAGGCAGTGCTCAAAAAAAAAAGAAAAAAAAAAATATTTAACGACGCAGTATCAATTAATGTTCCCTTAGATCTGACAGTTTCTCAATAATTATAAACAAAACATCTCATGAAAAGCATGTCAAAACTGAATTGATGAACTCAGAGGTTCAATATTATACTAACTGTGTTAAACGTTATACAAACATGTTACTTTCTAGTCCAGGGTGATTGAAAGTCTAATCCATATACTTTTACTTATACTAAGTACTCGTCGTTATTGAAAATTCCTTTAAAAAAAAAAAAAAAAATTTAAAACACAAAAAAAAAAAATATTGTAATAATGAGGGTTTTAATAATGAAATGTATGTGGTGGTGGGGGTTGTGGGTGGTATCGTGGGCGGGAATCTATGGTGTACATTCATTTACCTTTTAATGATTTCACTGTTCAAAGAGCAGGGACTTTTAAGACTATTTCGGGTATTGGGCGGTTTTATTATACTGAATGGATTCCGGGACTACTCTCCCCATTATCTGTATTCTGTATGCTAAACAATTATACTCTGTTCTCATTCAGTTTATAAATATGTATTAAGTATTTTTCAGTTAGGATATTTTCTTTAGCACTTGTTTCACTGTTCGATTATAGTGTTTAGGTGTAGTTAAGGTTTTTTAAACGTGGGGGGAGGGTGGGGAGGGGGGGGGGGGGGGGGGGGGGCGGGGGGGG
>CM065703.1:6194590-6209590 GCA_017654935.2 Phymorhynchus buccinoides | reverse complement strand
TGTGTTGCCATGGGGAAAGAGTATATATGACTTACAGCTCACTGTGTTGCCATGGGGAAAGAGTATATGACTTACAACTCAACTGTGTTGCCATGGAGAAAGAGTATATGACTTACAGCTCACTGTGTTGCCATGGGGAAAGAGTATATGACTTACAGCTCACTGTGTTGCCACGGGGAAATAGAAATATCTGTGTGAATAATGTTAACGTGTACACAGACCTTAATATGACTTACAGCTCACTGTGTTGCCACGGTGGGGTATAGAAATATCTTGTGAATGGTGTTAATGTGTACACAGACCTTAATATAACTTACAGCTCACTGTGTTGCCACGGGGATATAGAAATATTTTGTGAATGGTGTTAATGTGTACACAGACCTTAATATGACTTACAGCTCACTGTGTTGCCACGGGGATATAGAAATATCGTGTGAATAGTGTTAACGTGTACACAGACCTTAATATGACTTACAGCTCACTGTGTTGACATGGGGAAATATAAATATATTGTGAATAATGTTAACGTGTACTGAGACCTTAAGATCGCGTGCATATCACTGTGTTGCCATGGGGAAAGAGGGAAACATCTTCACGTGTACATAGTTCTTTACAGGTAGGCCGTGTACACACATAAGCGGATATTCCATGCGGAAACCCGTGCGCAATCCATAAATAAGTGAAACAAAGAAGGGAAAAGATTTGCGCACGTGTCCGAATTTCCCCCATAATTATGCGTAAACTTTTATCCTTCCTTCTTACACTTATTTAGGGTTTTCCGTACGGAACTTATGTCTAATGTGAACCCGGCCGTAGAGATAGGTTACATTAAGGCTCCGGTATGGGAATTAATGGCCCTAAAACACGAACATATCCTGGAGAACGAAAAAGGAACAGGAGATATGCGTGGAAAGGGTCGTTGACGTGTTTTTTCTTGGCAATGACAATACTATGACTCACTGGATTAGGTGTTCCATATTTGTGTTTGCCGAATTTTATGAACTTGTTAGCGCTCTGCTATGCCAATGCATGGACACTTCCGCGTTTGCTTTTAAAGGAGCACCCTGATGGATAAGTTTTTGGAAGAAACACGTCGAGATCACCAGGAAAACACCCTTTTGCAGAGATCGCAACACTCACTTTGCTCTGGTTTCCTAGAAATCAAACGGTCAAATCGACGATTCCTCCTGAGTTAGACCTAATCGTTTGCATGAAATTTCCACAATACAAGCCTTACACAGTTTATCAAAGGAAATAGCTCCAATTTTTTTTTTTTTTTTTTTTTTACTGCACTACAAAGTAGAAAAAGCTTCACCCACTCTCAGTGGCCTTCACCCACCCCGTTCAAATTGGCTTCTCTATCTCCGGCAACTCCGCCAATACAAGGAGGAACGCCGTTTTGACGGTTTGATTTCTAAGAAACAAAGTCAGTGTACCGATCCTTGAAAAGGCTGTCTTTCTGGTGATCTCGACGTGTTTCTTGCAAAAAAAACTCATCCGTCAGGGTGCCCCTTTAAAAGACAAATACCTACTGACAAAGCCGAACGTGTTTTGCTTGTTAGGCCTACCAACGGACTGCTATCCCAGTGTTGGCAAATATTATGGGATATCTTTTGTACTTTACCCCCCCCCCCCCCTTCTATTGTCTTTTTGGACAGGGATAGAATAATAATCTAGGATTTGTTTTTATAAAACTGAAAGAAGCAGACTTTGAGAGTGAGGGGTCGTGAGGCCGTAAACATGGGGGGGGTGATTAAGTACAAGATTGCCCGAATATGGATGTTATAGTTCTCTGCAATTAACAATTGACCACGAACACGTTTTTAAATGTGCTTAGTGGGGCAGTGTGTGGATGCCTCGTGCCTCCATACGGGAGCTGGACGACCCCGCCCCCTCCACGAGTCTCTCCCCGTGGGGATACCGGGGGTCTTTTGTAAAAATAGTTCCCCCACATTCTGGAAGTTCTGTGCTTGTAACTTCCTCTTATCTGCCACTCTCTTTGACTCTGCCTTTTCCCTTTGCTTTCTATCATCTACTATCTTTCTGACTTAATGGCCAGTTCTCCTGACTTTTTTGAACAAAATCTTCCAAATGTGCTTTCTTCTTTGAGCTCCTCTGAAATCGGAATGTGTCGGCTGTGCGCAGCGAGGAGACCAGTGAAAACTGAAAACAGGACACATACGTACCTTACCCATTATGGCCATATGGCCTGGGAACGCAGAAGAAGAAGAAGAAGAAGAACACAAAAATAAATGTGCTAAGTATCCCCCCCCCCCCCCCCCCCCCCGAGAAGCCTGTGGGTTTTTTATTATACAAAAAGAGTAAACAATATTCATTAAAAAGGGCTTTTGTGGGGAGGGTGTTGAAATGTACATGAAGGCCTCTACAGAGAGACGTTATAATAAATTGTCACGCACGTTTTTCAGACACACGTACACACACATACACACTCGCGCGCGTGCACATGTACACAAGCACACACATGTAGGCACACGCACGCACGCGCACGCACACGCACACGCACACACACACACACACACACATGAACAGTAACACACACACTTGCATACACAATCACCCCACCTCTCTCTCTCTCCCTCTCTCTTCTCTCTCTCGTGTGTGTCTCTCTCTCTCTCCCTCTCCCATCATCTCTCTCTCTCTCTCTCTCTCTCTCTCCCCTCATCTCTCTCTCTCTCTCTCTCTCTCTCTCTCTCTCTCTCTCTCTCTCTCTCTCTCTCTCTCTCTCTCTCTCTCTCTCTCTCTCTCTCTCTGTGCTCGCGCGCGCGCGCGCGCGCGCGCGCGCGCGCGCGTGTGTGTGTGTGTGTGTGTGTGTGTGTTGACTAAACATCTTTGCCGACATAACAACTCCTCCAGTTTTATACAGATCTCAGCTAAGAATGTGACGTCTACATTTTCATTGTCACGTCTGCACAAAGGCTATGTGGGTGTGGGGGGTAGTGTGGGGACTGGGAGTGGTGTGTGTGTGTGTGGGGGGGGGGGGGGAGGGGGGTATGTTAAAGCCGTTATTATTGTCCGTCACCGAAGGTGAACGGACTTTGCGATGGGCTGGTTTGTATTTTTTTTTTCTTTTTTTTTCTGTCTGTCCCAAGGATATCTCCCGAACCGCTTGACCGAATCGCGTCAAATTTTGTGTGAAGGTGTGCCTCCTTAATAGGAAGAGATCGGCGCAAACCATTTTGCCGTCGTGACCTTGACCTTGACGTACGACCTTGAAAACCGAAAATCTATTTTTAGCCATATCTCGGGCACCGATCAACATAGGATGTTGAAACTTGGTATGAAGGTGGTTTGGCTTATGCCCGTTCTGATGATGGCATACCGATCAAGGTCAAGGTCAAGGTCAAAAAGATCGCTGGAGCCTGAAAATCGGAGGGTCATTTTTTTCTCCTTCTGTCTGTCCCAAGGATATCTTTCGAACGGGTTGACAGAATCACGTCAAATTGTGTGTGCTGGTGTGTCACCATGAGAGGAAGGCATCCGTGCAAACCATTTTGCCGTCGTGACCTTGACCTTGGCGTACGACCTTGAAAACCGAAAATCTTTCAGGGGCCATAACTCCCACACCGTTAGTGTTAGTCTTCAAATTTGGCATGAAGGTACTTTGGCTTATGCCAGTTCTGATGGTGGCATACCGATCAAGGTCAAAGTCACGGTCCGGGCGATCGGTAGGCCTTGAAAGTGGTAGGGGTCTACACATTGGGTTTTAAGCCATATTTTCCACATTGGTACTTGACAGAAGCGCTTCAGATTGTGTGTGGTACTGTATACCCTAGAGAAGAAAACATCCGAGCATAAATTATCACCATGCTGACCTTGACCTTGAAGTGTGACCTTGAAAACCGAAATTTCCTTCTTTGCGCTATATGTTTCTTCTTCAAGCTGTATCTCGTGAACTAGAAGACAGAATCCCTTCCAATTTTGTGTCAAGATGTGACACTCTACGGGGTGTCGCAAGTGCGTGACATTGCTGGTGACGGACATGTCTGCCGCTCGGCGACGCCCTTGTTTTATTTTATATTTCCTTTTTATAGGATGCTGACATTGACATTGACCTTCGCTTTGTTTTATTCTCTGTTCTGTGCTGCGCACTAAATAAACGCTGTTTTCAGTATTTTGCTCTGACTGATTTGTTGTCCTTCGCCCAACCTTAGTCGGCAAAGGAGTATAACTTTGTGTTCGTCTCAGTCGGGCTGTCCGGGCTGTAACTCGTGCACCAGTGGACAGAATCACTTCAAATTTTGTGTGGTGGTGTATCGTGGTGCCCGAATGGCTCCAGAGAAACATTGTGACCGTGCTGATATTGATTTTGAAGTTTGACCTTGACAACCGAAAATGTCTTCTTTACGCTATAAGTATATTATATTCATGTCCGAGCTGTATTTCGTGAACCAGTGGACAGAATCACTTCAAATTTACCGGTGTGTCACGTCACGGTGCCGGGATGGTCCTGTAGAAAAATCATAACCGTGCTGACCTTGTTTAATTTTTTATAATTTGTATTGACCTTAAAGGGGTTTTCTGAATTTTCGTTCTTCATTTCTCTGAGAGAGAGAGAGAGAGAGAGAGAGAGAGAGAGAGAGAGAGAGAGAGAGAGAGAGAGAGAGAGAGAGAGAGAGAGAGAGAGAGAGAGAGAGAGAGAGAGAGAGAATGAATGAATGAATGAATGAATTTTATTTAAAGAGGGTAATAGAGAAAGCAATAACATAACAGAGAGATAGAGAGAGAGAGAGAGAGAGAGAGAGAGAGAGAGAGAGAGAGAGAGAGAGAGAGAGAGAGAGAGAGAGAGAGAGGGTGGGTTGGGGCAAGGGGGGTATGGATGGAGAGAAAGATATAGACGGATAGACAAACGGAGAAGAACAATCCCCCCAATTTTCACATAGAATATATGAATGTGTAATTAATCGGATAGAAGGATGTTTACAGCGTGGTGTTGTGTGGAGAGGCCTAGGGACAATTCGTCAGGCACGTAGGCCCACTAAGCACACAGCATATAATCATATAATAAAAAGCCAAGTGTCCGTGTGTGTGTGTGTGTGTGTGTCTGTCTGAAACACAAAACGGGCCTTACAACTCCGCCGTTTTTCGACCGAATCGCTTCAAATTTGCTATGAGCCCTAACGGGGCGATGGCAACGGCAACCGAGGCGGCCGTGTCATTTGCGCGGTTTGGCAAATGCGCGAAACGCGTATCCGCCGGCCTCTCGGTGCCCGTATCTCCGGTATTCCTGGACCGATTGCCTTCCAATTTGGCAGGTAGATGACCGGGGACGGTGACGATCGATGTGCCAAACCGGAAGCGAATCGATTACTTAGGCGCATAACAGCAGCATGATGCAAAACGGCTGTGTCAAATTTGCTGTCGGGCTTGCTGTGGCCGGGGCAAAGCCTGGCAGCAAATTTAAAGAAAATCGGGAGAGCGCGTCACTCTCAGAGCAGCGCCAACGGGAAATGGGGTCTTATAACTCCGCCGTTTCTTAACCGAATCCCTTCAAATTTGCTGTACTCAGCGTTACCAGTACTTGGCGTTACAGTTACTAGGCGTTGCCATTACTAGGGAGAGAGCATCACTGTCAGAGCAGCGCCAACGGGAAAAGGGGCCTTATAACTCTGCCTTTTCTCAACCGAATCGCTTCAAATTTGCTGTACTCAGCGTTACCAGTACTTGGCGTTACCGTTAATAGGGAGAGGGCGTCACTCTCGGAGCAGCGCCAATGGGAAACGGGGCCTTATAACTCCGCCGTTTCTTAACCGAATCACTTCAAATTTGCTGTACTCAGCGTTACCGTTACTAGGCGTTACTGGTACTCGGCGTTGCGCTATTTTATATAGAAACACGCCCATAGCCCATAGACCTAGACATTGTATTTAAAAACAGAAGATAGAAACGATTTTGTTTTAGAAAAAAGCTGTTATACCCAGCTTGAGAGTTTTTAAAATTTTCATACACGGTGAGTCACACACATTTAGCCTACGCATGTGCACGCGTACACACACATACAGACACGTATATATGCACACACGCGCGCACATATCCATGTATGCGCCCGCGGCGCACACCCACCCACTTTCACCTTTGCCCTCAAGCAAATAAGCAACAATTAATGAAGAAAATCATAAACAGTAAACAACAGGGAACAATAGTAGTGACAAAAATGATAGGTCTACAAAGTAACATATCACGAGAGAGAGAGAGACAGAGAGAGAGGGAGAGAGAGAGAGAGAGAGAGAGAGAGAGAGAGAGAGAGAGAGAGAGAGAGAGAGAGAGAGAGAGAGAGAGAGAGAGAGAGAGAGTGAGCGCATGTGTATGCGTGTGTGCGCATGCGCGCATATGCGCATATGTGTGCACATGCATGCATGCGTATGTGTGTGTGTGTGCGTGCATGTGTGCGTACATGCGTGCATACATTGTGTTGTGTGTGTGTTTCAGAGTGACGTTTCTCCCTGCAGTATGAGGAGGCACAAGCTGTCCGGGTTCTGCACGTGGCCTCCGGTCATATGCTGTCTCTTCCTTGGCCTGACAGGTCAGTACATAACACAGGCCACTGCTGCAGTGTACACTGTACTTGGGAGTCAAAATGGACTATCTTTGTATAGTCCATTGACGTATTAGTGGATGTATTACAAAAACTAATAACTTGTATCAAACAGTATAAAAAAGGGGGTTTGCTTTTTATATTTCAGCAGTCTTTTTTATACAAGTTATTAGTGTTTCCGTAATAAGTTCAATAATATGTCAATGGACTATGTAAAGATAGTCCGTTTTGACTCCAAGCCATCGGTATGTAGAAGAGAATGAGGGAATTGACAGCCTATTTCATTCAAGATTCGAGATTCCTTAACCCTTTCACCGCCCATGTCGCATTTAACCTTTACCGGATCACGCTTTTGACTCCACAGACACGCGGGTCTTCCACGACCCATACTCAGTATATATTAAAAAAAAAGGGACATGCATCTTAAGTGTTTATCCCTGTCCAGATGATGCAGGTCCTCCAGGACTCGTCAAAGAGTCACCATGTGTTTATCCTTATCCAGATGGTGCGGGTCTCCCACGACCCATACTCAATGCACTGCAGTGGCATATTTCTGCTCTTTAAAGTATGGGTCGTAGGAGACCCGCGCCATCAGGACAAGCATGTTAAAATGACACATCATATTACGTCATTTGTATTTTATGCACATTGATGAAATTTAAGACACGTAAAGCCATTAACGTTTTTGATAGTCATGAAATTTCATGACGATTGCTTAAATAGTTTTGAGATATAACAGTTTTTGTGTGTCTCTGGGTCGTGGGCGACCCAGGAAGTCTGGTAAAGGTTAAGCACCACCATATGGTTTAACACCCATGTCACTAAAAAGCATCAAATCAGGGCCTGTTATCCAGAGAACCTATTTTCGTAATTTTGGGAGGTAAGTAAAAGCCTAATGTTATGCATGTCACAGAGGAATTCCCAATATCGAAGATATATTATTTTCTCTATTTAGGTAAGTTTAAGGGTATTTTTTGGCTAAAAAATAGCTGGTGGCGAAAGGGTTAATTGGCCAGTGCATCAATGTACAAAGGAAATCATTTTGGTTTTGCACAAACACGCAACCCAACAACGACGAAAGCATGCACATGGATGGACAACCGATATAAAATATAATGGTAACAAATTCAGGTTATATTATTATACATTATCTTTTGCTCTCGCTCTCTCTCTCTTAGACACACATCCCCACATACACCAGCGCACGCACACGCACACACACACACACACACACACACACACACACACACGAGACTAGACTGCGTGTAAAGTAATGAAATGCCATGTATTGAATTGCAAAGCAATGAATTGAATTGAAATTGCAGATCCACAGGGGTCGTACCAACGCTTTGTTAATGTAACGTAATGTAATGTAATGTAACATAATGTAATGTAATAAAACATAATGTAATGTAACATAATGTAATGTAGCATATTGTAATGTAATGTGAAATGTACTGTCTGCAGTGTCAGGAGACCCCCAAGGGTCGTACCAACGTTTTGCTAATGTAACGTAATGTAATGTAGCGCAATGTAATGTAATGTACTGTCAGCAGACCCCCAGGGGTCATACCAACGTTTTGTTAATGTAATGTAACGTAATGTAACGTAACATAATGTATTGTAATATAATGTCTGCAGTGTCAGCAGACCCCCAGGGGTCGTACCAACGCTTTGCTAATGTAATGTAACGTAATGTAATGTAACATAATGTAACGTAGCATAATGTAACGTAATGTACTGTCAGCAGTGTCAGCACACTCCCAGGGGTCATACCAACGTTTTGTTAATGTAATGTAACGTAATGTAACGTAACATAATGTATTGTAATATAATGTCTGCAGTGTCAGCAGACCCCCAGGGGTCATACCAACGTTTTGTTAATGTAATGTAACGTAATGTAACGTAACATAATGTATTGTAATATAATGTCTGCAGTGTCAGCAGACCCCCAGGGGTCGTACCAACGCTTTGCTAATGTAATGTAACGTAATGTAATGTAACATAATGTAACGTAGCATAATGTAACGTAATGTACTGTCAGCAGTGTCAGCACACTCCCAGGGGTCGTACCAACGCTTTGTTAATGTAATGTAACGTAATGTAACGTGACGCAATGCAATGTAACATAATGTAACGTAATGTAATATAACGTATGTAACACAACATAATGTAATGTGTAATGTACTGTCAGCAGTGTCAGCACACTCCCAGGGGTTGTACCAACGCTTTGACGGCTACTACAACAACCTGCTGAACGTGGACTGGGGCAGCGCAGGTCAGAGTAACTCCTCAATGTTCCTTTCCTTCTTCTCATTCCTATCTTTTCCCCCCGTGGGGATACCGGGGGGTTCGGACTTGCTGGGCCTAACTATTTCTTAGTTAGGCGCATAACGGCAGCATGACGCATCTACACTCATAATTGACAGGAAACTGTTTGAGCGATCGAAGAAGAAGAAGAAGAAGATTCCTATCTTTCTCCTCCTGCCCCACCCAACGTCTCCCTCCCCCACTTCTCCTCCTCCTCTCCATCTTCCTCCTCCTCTTCCTTCTTTCTGATCTTCTCCCTTCTCGTTTCCTCCTCTTCCTCTTTCCTCCTCCTCCTCTCCATCTTCCTCCTCCGCTTCCTTCCTTCCTTCTCATTTTCTCCTCTTTTCTCCTCCTCCTCTCCATCTTCCTCCTCCTCTTCCTTCTTTCTGATCTTCTCCCTTCTCGTTTCCTCCTCTTCCTCTTTCCTCCTCCTCCTCTCCATCTTCCTCCTCCGCTTCCTTCCTTCCTTCTCGTTTTCTCCTCTTTTCTCCTCCTCCTCTCCATCTTCCTCCTCCTCTTCCTTCATTCCTTCTCGTTTTCTCCTCTTTCCCCCTCTTCCTCTTTTCTCCTCCTCCTCTTTCCTCCTCCTCCTCTTTTCTCCTCATCCTCTCCATCTTCCTTCTTTTCCTTCTTTCTGATCTTCTCCCTTCCTTCCTTCCTTCTCGTTTTCTCCTCTTTTCTCCTCCTCCTCTCCATCTTCCTCCTCCTCTCCCTTCATTCTGATCTTCTCCCTTCCTTCCTTCCTTCTCGTTTTCTCCTCTTTTCTCCTCCTCCTCTCCATCTTCCTCCTCCTCTCCCTTCATTCTGATCTTCTCCCTTCCTTCCTTCCTTCTCGTTTTCTTCTCTTCCTCTTTTCTCCTCCTCATCTCCATCTTCCTCCTTTTCCTCCTTTTCTTTCTTTCTGATCTTCTCCCTTCCTTCCTTCCTTCTCGTTTTCTCCTCTTTCCTCCTCTTCCTCTTTTCTCCTCCTCCTAGTCATCTCATCTTACCCCTTGCTCTCATCTTTGTCCTCATTTCCTGCTCTTCTATTCCTCCTCATCATCTTCAGCCTTCCACTCCTCCTCCTTCCTGTCCTCTTCACTATCCTTGCCACCCTCTCATTATCTTCCTGATTATCTTCCTCATAATCCTCCTCCTGCTCCTCCTCCTTCCTGTCCTCTTCACTATCCTTGCCACCCCCTCATTATCTTCCTGATTATCCTCCTCATAATCCTCCTGCTCCTCCTCCTTCCTGTCCTCTTCACTATCCTTGCCACCCCCTCTTTATCTTCCTGATTATCCTCCTCATAATCCTCCTGCTCCTCCTCCTTCCTGTCCTCTTCACTATCCTTGCCACCCCCTCATTATCTTCCTGATTATCTTCCTCATAATCCTCCTGCTCCTCCTCCTTCCTGTCCTCTTCACTATCCTTGCCACCCCCTCATTATCTTCCTGATTATCCTCCTCATAGTCCTCCTCCTGCTCCTCCTCCTTCCTGTCCTCTTCACTATCCTTGCCACCCCCTCATTATCTTCCTGATTATCCTCCTCATAATCCTCCTCCTGCTCCTCCTCCTTCCTGTCCTCTTCACTATCCTTGCCACCCCCTCATTATCTTCCTGATTATCCTCCTCATAATCCTCCTCCTGCTCCTCCTCCTTCCTGTCCTCTTCACTATCCTTGCCACCCCCTCATTATCTTCCTGATTATCCTCCTCATAATCCTCCTCCTGCTCCTCCTCCTTCCTGTCCTCTTCACTATCCTTGCTACCCCCTCATTATCTTCCTGATTATCCTCCTCATAATCCTCCTCCTGCTCCTCCTCCTTCCTGTCCTCTTCACTATCCTTGCCACCCCCTCTTTATCTTCCTGATTATTCTCCTCATAATCCTCCTCATTATCTTCCTGATTAACCTCCTCATAATCCTTCTCCTCCGCATTATCATTACAGTGGAACCTCCCTTATAAGACCTCCCACACATAAGACCTACTACTCTGAGACATTGCCCGTCTTTGTAAGCGTCAAAATTACCTCCATTTTAAGACCCCTCCTTTATAAGACCTCATTTTGGATGAGAAGAAGAAATTCTGCTCCACGTCCTCCGTTCTGGAACAGACACATATATGGGACATTAGTCGACATAAAGATGGTGGGAACGATCTTGGAGGCAATGCCCGGAGACAGTGGAACACCAGGAAAGTCCTGAATGTTTTAACAATACAGATGTGTATTAATAAAAATTCATTTTGGATGATTTTTGAAGGTCTTATAAAGGAGGTTCCACTGTACGATCATTCCCCAGGTCGGCCCATAGCGCACACAGTGGGCACATCGTATCGATCGGGATGAGACCACCTCCAATCCTCCCTTCTTCATAAACATCATTATCATCACCATCATCGTCATCATAATCATCATCATCATCATTGTCATCGACAATGGTCGGCCCATGGCGCGCACGGTGGGCACATCGTATCGGGATGAGACGTACATGCCCTCTGGGTGGGAGCGCACCAACCCTCCCTTCTTCATAACCATCATTATCATCATCATCATCATCATGACCGTCATCGTCATCATCATCATCATCATCATCATTGTCATCAATATTACTAATATTCCCCAGGCCAGCCCATAGCGTGCACAGTGGGCACATCGTATCGGGACGAGACGTACATGCCCTCTGGGTGGGAGCGCCCCAACCCTCCCTTCTTCATAAACATCATCATCACCGTCATCATCATCATCATCATCATCATCATCATTGTCATCGATGTTTCTATCATTCCCCAGGTCGGCCCATAGCGCGCACGGTGGGCACATCGTATCGGGACGAGACGTACATGCCCTCTGGGTGGGAGCGCCCCAACCCTCCCTTCTTCATAAACATCATTATCATCACCATCATCATCATCATCATCATTGTCATCGATGTTTCTATCATTCCCCAGGTCGGCCCATAGCGCGCACGGTGGGCACATCGTATCGGGACGAGACGTACATGGCCTCTGGGTGGGAGCGCCCCAACCCTCGCCGCATCAGCAACGAGCTGTTCAAGGCGCCTTCATCAGGACCCCTGTGGGGAAGGTCCCACAACAAGACCGCATTCTTTGCCTTCTTTGGTAGGCTGTGGGATGTGTGTGTGTGTGTGTGTAGTTTCATTAATTTTGTACTTTAAACACCCCCCTCATGTTTGCGACCCTCCATCTCAAAGTCATTATTTTGGGGCAATTCTGTACTTTAGCACCCCCCTCACATTTACTACCCTCAGTAAGTCATAAGTCATAAGTTTCTTTATTGTCCATTGGCATTGTACAACGCACATGGAAACTTGTCTTCCACCGTGTAAAAATAAAGATATTAAATTAAAGTATGAAACATAAATTTACATTAACAAAATATGCAACTCTCACACCACACCCAATCATTGATCTGCCATCTTGCTCACTCATCATGCAACCCACCACCACTGATAAGACTACCTACAACTTTACAGGCGAATTTTTGCAGCGGTTTTCAGGGTATTGTGAGAACAGCAATATTAAACAATTTTGGCGAAATATTGCTGAAAAAACGCGAAATTGGCGAAATTTCAATCTTGAATATCTGGAAAACGGCTGAACCGAATGTATTCATATAAACTTCAGTATTCACTAAAAAGTTAATGAGCGACTTAGCGGGTTCTTTTGACCATCAGGGGGCATAACGCTCGAGTGGGGCTAATCCTCTATATTCTTAGTTGGGGATAAAGAAAGAGAGAGAGAGGGGTAGGAGTCCCACCCTCTCTCTCTCTCACTACGTCCAACTAAGAAAATCGCGTGATAAGCCCCTAGTGGATTGACTGCCCCCCTGGCGGTCAAATAAGTCGACCATTGCCAACACTTCCGGTATGTTTCCAAACCAGAAGTATCAACCGGAAGTGCTCTGGCTGGGAACCTGCAGTTAAATTTGTGTTCACGAAATAGCCAAAACTGGAAGTGACGTCACAAAAATAACTATTGGCTATTATAGCCCTTATGTTGGCCCAGGTCTGAAAGGAGTTTGTTGATGATATGTTAAATAGTTTGGAAGTATGTAAATTGGGTTGTGCCACATTCACATATTTCCATTTGTGGGGTTTCTTGGTTTTTAGCCGATTTGGCTGAAAGTTACAGAAATGTTTGAGGACACTCTTCTAATGTCATATTTATAATGCTAAGCCGATTGGTGATATTTTGGCAAACCTTTGCCAAAAAATAGCAACATTTTGCCAAATTTTAAACTTGAATATCTCACAAACGGCTGGACTAAATGGATTCCTATTTTCAGTATTTACTAAAGAGCAGCTTTACAACACTTCCGGTTTAAAACCAAACAGGAAGTGGGAACGAAAATGGCCAAATTTTAATATTGAATAACTTGCAAACTGCTGTTTGGGGGGAGAATCTTGTCATGTTTGCTCTTAAAGGCAACCATAAGCCCGGCCTCTAGTTATTATTATTATTATTATTATTATTATTCATGTGTTCAGGTCAGCTGGTTCAGCGGGAGCTGCTGGACACGGACGAGAGCACATGTCCAGTGGAGATCCTCAAGGTGCCGGTGCCCAGCAGTGACCCCGACTTTGACCCCGAGGGTCGCGGGGACCGCACCATGCCCTACCAGCGTGTGGCCTACGACCGGAGCACCGGACAGTCGCCTAACAACCCTAGGAGACAGGTAATAATAATAATAAATGAAACTTTTTTATTTTTTTTTTTTTAAATTGTTTTGCTGTACCATCATCTGGGTCATACAGTGGCGTTGCTCCCACACCGCTCATTCCGAATCCCAATTCGCAGCTACACCCCAACTTGTTCAGGCCGCAGAATAATAAATGAAACTTGTATAGCGCTGGTCGATGGCATACCATCCTCACAGCGCTTTACAAAGATTTAGAGAAAAAACAAACAGAAAATAAACCCCACACAACTATTACACCGACTCATGCATATCCCCCCCCCACCCCCACCCCCCGCCAAGCGAACAAAACACAAAGCATTAATAAAAGAAACAAAAAGAAAAAAGAAAACAATAATAATAAAAAAAGCAAAGCATCCGCACACATACACGCGTAAAAGCACGCACACACAGTTGCAATAACGAGACAAAGCATTAATAACTTACAAATACACGTAAGCTAATAGGTATATATTTGGTATGACAGTGGAACCTCCTTTGTAAGACCCCCCTTTATAAAAATCTTTAAGTTGAGACGATAAACCGAGGTCCCGTGTGCCCATGCACTTAACACACGTTAAACCCAGTGGCAACGAAAAAGTTGTCATTTGGTCCAAATTTACCCCCACTTCCCTTTCCTTCCTCGATCATCAGTCACACAGAAATCGCATGCCAAAAAAAAAAAAGGAAAAAAAAAAGGGGTGGTGCGCCTCTGGCTGCGACACGCTCTCCAGGTGGGAGCAACCCGAATTTCACAGACGTCTCCTAATACCTAATACATTAATAAGACTCCCTCCCTTTTAAGACCTACTTCTCTGAAACATTGCCGTTGTTTGTAAGTATTTTGTTGTTGTTTGTTTGTTAATTGTTGTCATACCCTGGCTAAAAGACTCCAGGGATCATCCCAACAGCCGAAGCGCTTTGAACACTGTGGTACAAATGCACCAGCTAAGGATGAGAACATTACGTGTGTGACCGTTTTTGATTACCCCGCCACATGGGCAGCCACACTCCAACTTCGGATTACCTCCCTTATACAACTCCCTCCCATTTAAGACCTCATTTTGGATGATTTGTGAAGGTCTTATAAGGGAGGTTCCACTGTAGTGTTATCGGTATTACTGTTGCTATTACAAGAAGTGGGGGGATAACTAACAGAGAGTTTCCTCCCTTTGTTCATTTCTATTATCTCCTCTTCTAGCCTCTATTTCAATTATAGGTTTTACATTTTTTTTTTTTTTTTTTTTTGCTGTCCCATCTTCTGGGCCGTTACAGTGGCGTTGCTCCCAGCGCTGCTCATCCCAACTCGCAGCCACACCCTGGCTGAAATTCAGGCCGCTCCCACCTGGAAAGCGTGTCACCGTTGGCGCTACGCCACTTTTTTTTTCTTTTCTTTTTTTGCATACTTATTATTTAGCAAAAAAACATACATCTGTATCGTTAAAAATTTGGGACTTTCCT
>CM065703.1:6187090-6189590 GCA_017654935.2 Phymorhynchus buccinoides | reverse complement strand
TAATACTTGCAAAGAAGTGCAATGTCTCAGAGAAGTAGGTCTACTTGGGAGGGAGTCTTCTAATGGGAGGTCCTTATAAGGGAGGGAAGTCTTATAATGGAGGTAATTTTAATACTTAACAAAGAAGGGTGGCAATGTCTCAGAGAAGTAGGTCTTATATAGGAGGGAGTCTTATAAGGGAGGGAGTCTTATAAGGGAGGGAGTCTTATAAGGGAGGGGTCTTATAAGGGAGGTAATTTTAATACTTACAAAGAAGGGCAAATGTCTCAGAGAAGTAGGTCTTATATTAGGAGGGAGTCTTGTAATGGGAGGGAGTCTTATAAGGGAGGGGAGTCTTATAAGGGAGGGGTCTTATAAGTGAGGTAATTTTAATACTTACAAAGAAGGGCAATGTCTCAGGAGAAGTAGGTCTTATGTGGGAGGGAGTCTTATAATGGGAGGTCTTATAAGGGAGGGTGTCTTCAAGGGAGGTTCCACTGTATGAGGTTTTTGAATTTCACCGACGATATCCTGGTTTGCTAGGTGTGGGCGACACACACGCCTTTGAGAACCCCTGGGTGTTGTCGCTGAACCTGATGTTCTTCTTTCTTCTTCTTTTCTTGCCGCTACCCACAGACCGATTGGCCGATGCCTGGGGCCATGGGAGCGTCACCCTGATTGGTCGCCCGACCGCGTCTTTGAGCACGCCCGGCGCTGGGTCATCGCCACTTTGCAGGTCGGTCGCTGATGAATAATCGGTTTTTAGTTTTAGCTCCTAAAGCTCCCCCCCACCCCCCATCCCTACCCACTCTGTCCCTCTCTGTATCCAGTGCATGAAACGCTAATAGTGTGTCAGGCTATGTAAATGTGTGCATGCCTGCGTGTGTGTGGTGTGAGTGTTGTTGTCGTGTGTGTGTGTGTGTGTGTGTGTGTGTAAGCTGCCAGAACGTTCATTTAATCTTTGAGTGCGTCTGCCCATGTGTGTGTCCTTTTGAGTTAGCGGGGGAATGAGTGTGAGTGTGTGCATGTGTGTGTGCATGTACCTGTGTGTGTGTGCCCGTGGTGCGTGTGTCTGCATGGCGTGGTAGTGTCTGTGTGCATGTTGTGTGCGTTGTGGCAGTTGTCGTGTGTGTGTCGTGTGTGTGTGTGTTTGTCATTTGTGTGTTGTTTTTGTTGTTACAATGTCCCATTCATGTAAGATATATTGTTTTTGTGAAGCACCTATATAGAGCCCCCACCACGGGAGATTAGGCGCTATAGAAATGATCATTATTATTATTATAAAAACAACTTACAATACTACGCTGTGTTTTATGAACTATTAGGCAATGCTCTTTTTTCTCTCACTGAGAACCCTGCATAAATATGACTAATAATCACAAAACCTTGTTTCAATTTATTTATTTATTTTTTAAGTCTAATATGACATTGTGTGAACAGACAGTGAAATACAAAATCAATCAAAAGTCAAAACACACACACACATAATTAGGGCAATTGCCACGAGTGTTCGTTCACTATACTAGACTACTAATTTGCCCGAGCTCGTTCTGCCCGAGTTACGCTGACCTTTTCTAATTCAACTCGGTGAAATTCAAAGGTCGCCCGGCACGTGGCCCATTCAAGGTCTCCGTCGCGGGTCAAATGCCTTTGACTGCAATGCTGTTCCACTGATTTCTTTCATACTTTTTTTTTCTTCACAGAAAGTCATCTTCTACGCTTCTTAACTTTTGGCTATGCCATTGCTTTGCTGGGGAATTCAACAAGTTGAACCAACTACACAGGTGAGAAGCACAGTCCGTAACTCATTAGTCGCATCGCAACGATTGTTGAATTTATTAAAACCCCTCACACAATCCACAGTACTTCTAGCCATGCACACAAACAAAACATACATAAACAAAATGGAGAAATGAAAGAAGATTACAGGTTTTTACTTCAGGTTTAGAACATAGGACAGTGGTAGATCAGACTTTTTTTTATATATAGACTTTATATAGACAAAAAACTCTCTAACAGCAAAGTATAGTTGCCACCACTTCAAACATAACTACAAAAAGCAAAGTCATAG
This sequence comes from Phymorhynchus buccinoides, assembly GCA_017654935.2. Taxonomy (NCBI): domain Eukaryota; kingdom Metazoa; phylum Mollusca; class Gastropoda; order Neogastropoda; family Raphitomidae; genus Phymorhynchus; species Phymorhynchus buccinoides. Next base: position 6,187,540 of record CM065703.1, on the reverse strand, counting down.
GCAAAATTGTTGTGTAAGGGAGCGAAGCGAGTTTTAGAATTGACCAAAAGTGTGGTGTGCACACAGATTTACTTCCCTTGAAACAAATTTATCAAGATTGACAGCTTTATATTAATTCAGGCCATACATGGGTGGAACGACTTGAATGATTTTAAAAACATAGCGCTCTGATGTAACGCATCTGTTAAACACTATTGTGACTGGCACGGGGGGGGGGGGGATCAGTGAAGCCACTCTGCTGGCCTGAGGCTGCACTGGAAAAAAAACCATTGTTGAATGACTGCTTGTGATCAAAACATTGTTTAAGAGCCTAAATCAAGTCTGATATGCACCAAACGTTCTGTACTTTATGAAAATGGATGCTTAATTCAATTTTATGCTTTGTGAAAAAATATTGCATGAACGATTTAGCAAATTTTTACACTAAGGAACTCCCATATTTATATTACT
>CM065703.1:6180540-6186590 GCA_017654935.2 Phymorhynchus buccinoides | reverse complement strand
TCATGTTTTCCCATAGGGATTCGTGTTTTTCTTGGTTTAACCAATCTTTTATTTCCAGACAACACTGTAACAGAGCAAATGAGAGCCAACAAGCTTACGCTTATGCGTGCTCCTGAAATATTTCATGAAATATATTTGGTGAATGACAGACTGTGTGAGTACAATAATACACCATTTATCTTTATATACTGAGCAAAGAAAAGGACAAAACCCTCCACCACAACACAAAGTACATAAAGGCAATGTTTCTCTTCAACGGCACTACGCAGTTGGGTAAAAGTGTGCACAAATCGTTTGGTTTTTACCTTGAGGTTCCTGTTCAGTATTAATGTTGCTGAAATGTATCCTTTTTTAATGAGCTGGCAGTCACCTCACACTACTTATATGCGCTCGCTCCCCCCCCCCCCCCACGACACACACATACACACTCCCCCCCACCACACACACCATCCATCCAAACACACAAGTGACCACCACCACAACACACACACACACGCAACACCACACACACACACAACACCCCGTAACACACACTCAATATATCAAGGCAGCTCTGGATTGCCATACTTCAAAGACCGCCATCCCTAATCATAAACTTGTGACAACCCTTGCGAAGAAAACAGATCCTAAGATCTGACCTGACCTTTAGAAAGGAGATGCTGCACTTTCCTTTCGGCTGAGACACCATTTCAGTCCGACATTCTGAATTCCGTACTCACCCATCCGGTATTCACGTCGCTGCATAGCTTGTTTTGTAATTACAGTAATACATCACCAACCAATTTGAAGCGCTTCTGCCACTGGTTCGTGGGTTAACAGGGCGCACAACGGAACGACACACCCACACACCATGACACACACCACACACACACACACCACACACAATACAACCACCACACACCACACACACAACACACACACCACACACACACAAGTTGCACACACACACACACACACACACACAGATTAGGCCCGGCCCTAATTTTGTAAGGGTGGGCTAATTTATCGAAGATGCTAAGCACCAGACCCCTAGGGATGGTCCGGGGGAACATGCTCCCCCGGAACATCGAGAAGCAAATAGTGCATCTGGGCATGAAATAAGGACTAATGCCATCACTGTTCATACCTCTATTGAAACATGTTTTGAACCATTAAGTACCTATCACTGTGGTGCTGATGAAGTGCTAGTTATGCCGCGAGGAAATTTAGCTCCGCTCGTGGTGGTAGCTGCAGCCCCATACGAACCCTCCCCCCCCCTCCCCCACCGTCCGTCCTGTATACTAAAATCTCTCTCTCTCTCTCTCTCTCCTCTCTCTCTCTCTCTCGTCTGGAGGCAATCTCTCTCTCTCTCTCTCTCTCTCTCCTTCTCCTCTCTCTCTCTCTCTCTCTCCATGCTCTCTCATCTCTCTCTTCTCTCTCTCTCTCTCCATTTTTTTTAATGCCATGAAACGAAGGACTGCATATTTATTGAAAGAGAATCTAAGTGTTTATAACATGTTCATATTGTATTAATGTTTTTTGTGTAGGGAGTAACCCCATGTAATTATATGCTTAGTTAATCATTTCCCCATGCCCTGATTTGAATTGTCTCTGTGGCCATGTCCCATTAAAACATTTCGTTGGTTACGTTCAGTTCGTTCTCTCTCGCTCTCTCTATCTCTTCTCTCTCTCTCTCGCTCTCTCTCTCTCCTCTTCGTCGTCCTCTTCTCAATCTCTCTCTCTCCTCTCCTCTTATCTCTCTCTACTCTTCAACAACGTAGTCCTCGTCTTCGTTTCTCCCCGAGCGGCATACCATAGTCCCCAATAACCATGGTAACGAGAGGAGGAGGAAGGAAGAGTAGAAAACAGGCCCAACACACAGCTTGGGTTTGTTAGACACAAGACATTGTCATTGGTGTCCCTCCTGCAACGTTGAAGGGGGCCATTTCGTTATTAAACGCATATATATAATCCAAAATGAACCCACCTCTTTACCCATCGCACAGTCAAATCACTAAATAATGGTACAGACATGATTGTTATTGAGAAGACAGTTGGATTATGCCCGTCCAGTGCAGGCCTCTGTGCTATAGACTATATACAATACCAATACTGTACTTCGAGGAAAGAATTATTTTTTATTTTTGGGGGGCTAATGCAGATCCAGGTTTTTCTCTGTCCTTTTCTTACGTTTCTATTTTTTCTTATCCTTTTTTTTTTTTTTGGGGGGGCAGCTAACGATTCTTGGAAATAGTTATCATGCATGAAGTGTGTGTGTGTGTGTGGTGTGTGTGTGTGTGTTCTGAGTGTGCATATGTAGACCTATGCTTGACTGTGCATGGGCACACGTATTTGTATTTGCGTAGGCGTATGCACACAAACACACACACACGCGCACGCGCACCCCCCCCCCCCCCCCACACACAACAACAACAACAACATACAGTATTTATACGGCGCTGAATCTTGATGTAGAAATCAAATCAAAGCGCACACACACGTTAGCATCCATAACGCATTCAAACAAACATGCAATACAAAGCGAACACACACGTATGACATAAATGGCACACACACACACGCACGCACGCACGCACGCACGCACGCACGCACGCGCGCACGCACGCACGCACGCACACACACACACACACACACCAACAAGATACATTATTTATACGGCGCTGAATTTGATAAAATCAAAGCGCGCAGACACGTTAGCATTCATAACGCATTCAAACAAAAATGCAATACAAAGCGAACACACACGTATGACATAAATGGCACACACACACACACACACACACACAAACAAAAACACACACATACACACAATATTTCTCATCATTCTTGTTATGATGAAGCGTTTGGTTGAGCCCAGCACAGATAGACAAGGTATTGAATTTGCTGGAAGAAACTTGTTGACAGTAATTACAAATCTAACACCTTGGACCTACACTGTTAGGGGAAGACGGGGTAAAAAGCGCATGGGCGGGTAAGAAGCCCACCCCAATTATCTCATGAAATAAAGAAAGTTTCAGTCAAATTTGCCCATGAGACGAATGCTAGACATTAACGCTCGTCTCATGGGCAAAATGAGACTGAAATTTGCTTCATTTCATGAGATAATTGGGGTGGGCTTCTTACCCGCCCATGCGCTTTTTACCCCGTCTTCCCCTACCTATGCCTGTCAAGACCGTCTTGAGACAACCAACTCTCATGTTGGGTAATTATTACAATAATTGTCTATTGCTGAAGTTAATAATTATTGACCATTAGATTATGTGCGCGTGAGCGCATGCACATGTGAACATTCATTAAACGGGGTTTTTTTTTTTTTTTTTAATATTCAGTGATTTTATACCACAGAAAGGAATTTAGTTTGTGAAGAACTTTGTGATTAATTAAAATAAATTTTTGAATGGGGCGTAAAGATATACAAAAAACCCACAAATTTGTATTTAATAATCTGCATGTTGTGCTTACATAGCGTTGTATATGTATGTATGTGTGTGTGTGTGTGGGTGTGTGTGTGTGTGTGAGAGAGAGAGTAGAGAGAGAGAGAGAGAGAGAGTGTGTGTTGTGTGTGTGTGTGTGTGTGTGTGTGTGTGTGTTGTGTGTGGTGTGTGTGTGTGTGTGTGTGTGTGTGTGTGTGTGTGTGTGTGTGTGTGTGTTGTGTGTGTGTGTGTGTGTGTGTGTGTGTGTGTGTGTGTGTGCGTGCGTGTGCGTGTGCGTGTGGGTGTGTGTGGAGTGTGTGTGTGTGTGTGTGTGTGAAATGTGTGTGTGCTAGGTGTATGAACATGTTTGGTTGCCCCCAAAAAGTAAAAGTTATCTAGTGATAATATAATTTTATATTGCTTTTATTGAATCTACATCATTTGGAAGACAACACCAAGACCTCCGCTGAGTGTCCCTGTTAGTGCGCATGTCTGTGTGCATATGCATGTATGCATTTGCGTTTTTGTGTTATGTGTGTATGTGTATATTTGTACATGTGTAAAAAATAACGTGCATGTGTGTGTGTATGTGCGTGTGTGTGTGTTGTGTGTGTGTGTTGTGTTGTGTGTGTGTGTTGTGTTGTGTGTGTGTGTGTGTGTGTCTGTTATGTCGCTGTTTGTGTGTGTGTGTGCGTGTGTTCATCCCACTGTGCGCGCGCGCGCGCGCGCGCGCGCGTGTGTGTTATGTGTGTGTGTGTGTGTGTGTGTGTGTGTGTGTGTGTGTGTGTGTGTGTGTGTGTGTGTGTTTTGTGTTATGTTTGTGCTGGGTGGTATGGGTATGTGTTTGTTTTGTGTATGTGTGTCTGTGTATGTAATTACGTTCAAGTATACCTATGTGTGTGTGTGTTTGTGCTTTTTAAATTGCGAGCATCCAATTGTGTGTGTGTGTGTGTGTGTGTGTGTGTGTGTGTGTGGTGTGTGTGTGTGTGTGCGTGCGCGTGCGTGTTGCGTGCGTGCGCGCGCGCGTGTGTGCGTGCGCGCGCGCGTGTGCGCGTGCGTGCTCTGTGTGTGCATGTGCGCTTGTATGTGCATGTGTGCATGCATGTGCAAGTGTATGTGTGTGTTCACTTCTAGTTGTGTTGTGTTTGTTCTTTAATTTAACGTGTTTGTGTGATGCTTGTGTGATGATGTGTATGTTATGTGTGTGTGTGCGTGTGCATGTGCGTGTGTATGTGTGTGTGTGTCCGTGTGTGTGTGTGCATGCGTTTTGTGTGATGATGTGTTTTTGAGTGTGTGTGTGTGTGTGTGTGTGTGTGTGTGTGTGTGTGTGTGTTGTGTGAGTGTGCGTGCGTGCGTGTGCGTGCGTGCGTGTGCGTGCGTGTGTGTGTGTGTGTGTGTGTGTGTGTGTGGTGTGTGTGTGTGTGTGTTTGTGTGCGTGCGCGCGTGTGCGCGCGCAGTGTGTGTGTGTGTGTGTGTGTGTGTGTGTGTGTGCGTGTGCGTGCGCGCGCGCGCGCGCGCGCGCGTGTGTGTGTGTGTGTGTGTGTGCAATAGTTCTGATGTTAGGAAAAATCGAAGAGAAACTAAAATATTGCGTGTTTATCTTAGCCAAGCTCAAGAGGAGAATATTGTTAACTTTGTATGAAATTAACGTTTTGCTTTATTATTGTATGTCACCTATGACATGCACGGTTACCTACACTGGGCTTTGAAATAACTATTTAGAGTTTTGAATGATAATTGTGTACCAACCACACCCAGTATTGGGTGAGGATTGTTATCATTAATATGTTATTCAATACAAAATAAACACACATCAAAATAATCTAACAAACGAAAACATAGTTACTAAATTTGAATCAGAGTCTAATTTCCACAATATCCAATGCCTCTAATAAGAAGTCCTCGCTGAAACAAATATAAACGACAACATAGGCTAATCTGAGTGAAGTTAATTATCCTTAATATCAAGTGCATTTTTTTCAACAAATTGAAGCAAAATGTCAAGTTTGTCTAGGGTCTATGTACTAGTTCATGTGTTGTGATGCACACACACACACACACACACACACACACACACACACACACACACACCGGTACACACACACACACACACACACACTGGCACACACACACACAACACACACACACACACACACACACACACACACACACACACACACACACACACACACCGGCACACACACACACACACACACACACGCACACTGGCACACACACACACACACACACACACACACACACACACAACACACACACACACATATAGTACTAGTTACGCGTCAACAATTTAACTGCCATCATTGTTAAGTTTAGTGTATTGTATTCACCTCGTCAAAGTCTTTTTAAAGACGAAAATTTGGTTTTATTCACCGTGTTTATTGTTTATTTCACCTTCACGTGCTTGTGTGAGTGTAGCGCTTTGATGTTTTTAGTTCAATTATTTGTTGTGATGCGGCAGATACCACCAGAACACACTCAGATCCCGCTCAAAGGCAAACACAAAATATACAAAACAAGACATTTTGTTCATTCACTCCCATATATCAAAATACCTGTAATTTCACATGCTTAAAGGGGTCCTAACTAATAACCCGTATTCACCTCCGTCACAATTCA
>CM065703.1:6173040-6175540 GCA_017654935.2 Phymorhynchus buccinoides | reverse complement strand
CACTTTTCACACGCTGAATAATCTGCCTTTGTGATCGTGAATGAGCGATGACGTAGTGTTTCTTTGGTAACAATAGCGCGTGAGCAACGAAAACAAAATGGCGACGATCGGGAGAAGTTACACCACGTGTTTCATTTTGAAGAGCGTTTGAAAAACCAAAATGGCGGCACTGACATCATAAACTCGTTTCCCTTGTTTCTGGTCTTGTCTGAGACATGGTGATTGTTTTTGTGGTTTTTAAAAAATCTTATTTGGTATATGCTAGTCACAGAGACTTATCTCTGTGAAATTCGGACTGCTCTCCCCCCGGAGAGAGCGTCGCCGCAAGTGCAGCGCCTACCCAATTTTTTTATAATATAATAATTTTTTGGGGGGCACAGGGTGAGGAGGGTGCGTGGGCACACTTGGGAAACCTAGCTATCAATTTGGCCATACCAGGCAGCGGGATTTCTCCCTGCTCTTACCGACTTTTCAACTGCCGTGGGATTTTTACGTGCGTAAAGCGCACGGGTCAGACTAGCTTTAAGTCCCCATCCGAAGGACTCGACGTTCAGTTCGATTTTCCTCTCAAACTAGAAAGAAAGGGCGAGGAGGCCGGGATTCGAACCCGGGTCACTCACGCTGCAGTCACGCATTACATTTGGCAGGCGAACGTCTTAACCACTCTGCCACCTTTCTCCCTTGGTCGGATCAAAACGAGGCAAACAGTTATAAAAAAGCGAATCCTACAATTCGATCCGGCTAACACATAGCATCATAAACTGAATGATTTCGATCTGGTGCGGAAGGCAAACCAACAAGACGATTTTTGGACAAATAGAATGTGTATTTTTACCACAAAATCGGATTTGTCTCCCATGAAAAAGTGGGACTAGCACAAACAGCCAGTGAATGAAAGATCACACGCGCAAACTGCGAACGTTTGTCCCTTGGCTGTTGGCGAACATTTCCTATTTCGGATGCGCATGCATGGCAAGATCTTCCCATTTTGTTCCTTGTAGCTTTTGTGTTTAGCGCTTAGAGCTTAAAGGTGAAGCGCTATGCAATTGTTCTTAAATAAATGTCTTAAATAAAATGATGCAGGTTTGCTGACAGTTTTCATACGTTTGGCTGGCCGTTATATAGAGAAAACTGAGTTGACGGGCACACATAATACATATGTATCATTACAAATTCGGGATTTTCCTGGTGTTGCACTGCCTCCGGGCATTGCCTCCAGGATCGTTCCCACCATCTTTATATCTACTAATGTCCACATGTGTCTGTTTCAGACCGGAGGACGTTAAACGGATTTTTACAGGCAAACTCGGTTCTAATCTGATCTTATTATTATTATTAGTAGTAGTAGTAGTAGTAGTAGTGGTATTATTATTATTATTATTATTATTATATTATTATTTCAACATGTTTATACCGTGGCGACTGGAAATTGGAAAACATTTTTTGGTTCACGCGCAAACAGATAGACTTAGATATTAGAGTCAAGAGTCAAGACTCAAGACTACTTTAGTATCTATTACGTGATGAATGATGTGTGTGTCAGACACACAGACAGGCAGAGAAGAACACAGGACCTCGTCCCCGTCGCAAAGCATTTCTTCTTCTTTTCTGTACAAAAGGAATTTTAAAGAAAGGGGATAGAGCATAAGAGCAAGAAGGGTGGGTAGGGAGGGGGTTAACGTCCATAAGGATCCACGATCAATTGGACGTAAATCTCACTCTCTTCCTATACTAGGGAGGGGCGGATGAGGGCTGGGTTTGTAATAAGGAGCCAATGAAATGTGGCCAGCCAACGGCTATCTGCTATAGCCAATCAAAACACACCTTACTCCACCCTCCCTCTCTCTCTCCCTCCTCTCTCTCTCTCCCTCTCTCTCTCTCTCTCTCTCTCTCTCTCTCTCTTTTCTTTCTCTCACTCTCTCTCTCTCTATCTCTCTATCTCTCTCTCTCTCAGACACTGTCTCTCTCTCTCTCCGCTCGCTCTCTCTCTTTCTCGCTCGCTCTCTCTCTCTCTCTCTCTCTCTCTCTCTCTCTCTCTCTCTTCTCTCTCTCTCTCTCTCTCTCTCTCTCTCTCTCTCACACACACACTCTCTCTCTCTCTCTCTCTCTCTCTCTCTCTCTCTCTCTCGCTCTCTCTCTCTCTCTCTCTCTCTCTCTCTCTATAATATATCAAAGCAAGAAACACGTGTCAAATTCAATATATGAAATATCAAGAGGGCGAGGAGGGAAGGGGAGGGAATGTGAGGGAGGGGTGGGTGGGTTAAATGAGAGAGCGGGAGGGGCCGTGTGCGCGCACGCGCACACGCCTGTGTGTTTACCCACTGGAAACAGAGGGGAACGTGAAATAGAAAAAAAGTGAGGAGCCATGAATTTTATGTGTGTATACGTGTTTGCATGCGCACGCTTGCAAAGTGTGTGCATGCGTGCAAGTGAGTGTGTGTGCATACTTGGGTGTGTGTCGGCATTAAACACAACGAACACTTTTATAAAGCTGCAATAT
>CM065703.1:6158040-6163040 GCA_017654935.2 Phymorhynchus buccinoides | reverse complement strand
ATAGCGCTTCACCTTTAAGCTCTAAGCGCTAAACACAAAAGCTACAAGGAACAAAATGGGAAGATCTTGCCATGCATGCGCATCCGAAATAGGAAATGTTCGCCAACAGCCAAGGGACAAACGTTCGCAGTTTGCGCGTGTGATCTTTCATTCACTGGCTGTTTGTGCTAGTCCCACTTTTTCATGGGAGACAAATCCGATTTTGTGGTAAAAATACACATTCTATTTGTCCAAAAATCGTCTTGTTGGTTTGCCTTCCGCACCAGATCGAAATCATTCAGTTTATGATGCTATGTGTTAGCCGGATCGAATTGTAGGATTCGCTTTTTTATAACTGTTTGCCTCGTTTTGATCCGACCAAGGGAGAAAGGTGACAGAGTGGTTAAGACGTTCGCCTGCCAAATGTAATGCGTGACTGCAGCGTGAGAGACCCGGGTTCGAATCCCGGCCTCCTCGCCCTTTCTTTCTAGTTTGAGAGGAAAATCGAACTGAACGTCGAGTCCTTCGGATGGGGACTTAAAGCTAGTCTGACCCGTGCGCTTTACGCACGTAAAAATCCCACGGCAGTTGAAAGTCGGTAAGAGCAAGGAGAAATCCCGCTGCCTGGTATGGCCAAATTGATAGCTAGGTTTCCCAAGTGTGCCCACGCACCCTCCTCACCCTGTGCCCCCCAAAAAATTATATATATAAAAAAATTGGGTAGGCGCTGCACTTGCGGCGACGCTCTCTCCGGGGGAGAGCAGTCCGAATTTCACAGAGATAAGTCTCTGTGACTAGCATATACCAAATAAGATTTTTTAAAAACCACAAAAACAATCACCATGTCTCAGACAAGACCAGAAACAAGGGAAACGAGTTTATGATGTCAGTGCCGCCATTTTGGTTTTTCAAACGCTCTTCAAAATGAAACACGTGGTGTAACTTCTCCCGATCGTCGCCATTTTGTTTTCGTTGCTCACGCGCTATTGTTACCAAAGAAACACTACGTCATCGCTCATTCACGATCACAAAGGCAGATTATTCAGCGTGTGAAAAGTGATCTGCCTTGGCATTAATGTGATAATAAATTCACTTTAACCCTTTCGCCGCCAGCCACTTTTCAGCCAAAGTATACCACTAAACTTAACTGGGTAGATACTTTTTTTTTGCTTGCAGCATTGTGAATTCTTCTATGACACGCATAACATTAGGCCTGTCCTTACCTCCCAAAATTAAGAAAATAGGGTCTTTGGATAACAGGCCCTGATTTGATGCCTATTAGTGACATAAATGCGACATGGTGCATAAATGCGACATTGGCGGTGAAAGGGTTAAACTTTTAAATATTCACATTCAATTTTCTTTATTTTTAAAATTCGATCGCACGCCAAGATGTTGGCACGGCAAGCTTCACGCATAATCAGTAGATACTTTTTCACGGAAAACAAACTTTAGTTAAATCTCAACTTGAAAGAGACATTTCGTAGAAGTCAGACAGTTTGTGGTTTTAAGTTAATCATAGCCCAGATAGCAACCGTACGTAGCCAACTCTCGAGGCGTGGTTACCGCTACACCTATCTATATTGATAAAAACTCGGGACTTTACTGGTGTTGCACTGCCTCCGGGCATTGCAGCCAGTATTGTTCCCATCATCTTTGTATTTACAAATGTCACATATGTGTCTATGACCGAGAGGACGTAAAACACAATTTTTCGTTCGTATGTAGCCAACTAACTCACAGAATCAATGGGGGTATGTTTAAGGGCTTGCCATTTTGATCTCACTCGGATGGAAAAAACAAACAAAAACATGCACGAAAATAAACTGAACAAATACCACTTATTGTATATGTGAGCCAGCACCACGAAAGGGACATTAAGTGTCAAAACGACCATTCTGAGAAAATTGTACATTTAAAACTTCGCACAATTCTCTTTCTAATGATCTAAGAACCATTCTTGTGTCTTTTTCTGTTCCAGAGTTATGAGCATTTAAAATTAGTAGGGTGTGCGTCGGTCATTTTGAGAAAACACAGTCTAAAGTCTAGCATAGCTGAAGAAAATACATTCAAAATTACATACAGCTGCAACGTTAAAAAATCGGGACTTTCCTGGAGTTGCACTGCCTCCGGGCATTGCCTCCAGGATCGTTCCCACCATCTTTATATCTACTAATGTCCCGCATGTGTCTGTTTCAGACCGGAGGACGTTAAACGGATTTTCATCATCAAGAAAATACATTAACCTACTCATTTCAAAGCACTTACAAGACCATTTAGAGACCACAATTATCAAAGATTGTCCTTTATAAATATGAAAAATACGATGTTAGAGAACACGAAAATACCCATAGCACAAAATTGACAGCAAACGAGGTTGTTGTTTTTTGACTTTCCAAGCCTGTTGTGAGAAACTAGCCCAGCGACTTAATGTCCCTTTCGTGGTGCTGGGTCGCATATTTGGGGTTTTTCCTCGCCCCCCCTCGGGGATGTGGGGATGAGGGGCGAGGTTGTTGCAACACGTGTGAGCGTGAGTGCGAGCATGCATCGTGCTAACATAGTGTGTGCGTGTGCATGCGTGTGCTCGCGCGCGCGGGTGTGTGTGCGTGCCGTAAGTGAGAGAGAAGAAGTGTGTGTGTGTGGGGGGGGGGGGATGCAGGGGGTGCAGGGGGTGCACCCCCAAACCACCCTTTATAACAGCCTGCTCCAGCAATCAGTTTCTGTACGATACAGACGAGACAGCATCAGCGACTCGAAGCAACCATCAACAGTTATCACCACTCTGCAACAAGCAAGGAAGCAGCCCGCTATACGTTCTCTTGCTACTCTCCAGGGTAAGTAAGCTCCTTAGGAATTCTTCTTACGAGTTTCTCAGTTCGGTTGAAAAAGGTATATAGGCCTAGGTGAGAAAACCGTATTCAACTTTCGCGAATAATAATAATAATAATAATAATAATAATAATAATATAATAGTTATATAGCACGATACCCCACAAAGCGACACTTTAGAAATCCGTTTAACGTCCTCCGGTCTGAAACAGACACATATGGGACATTAGTAGATATAAAGATGGTGGGAACGATCCTGGAGGCAATACCCGGAGGCAGTGCAACTCCAGGAAAGTCCCGATTTTTTAACGATACAGATGTATGTACTCCACATTGGGCCCATCGCGCTTTACAACAGTATAAATGCATTACAAATCATACAAAGGTTCAGTATATATGAACTGCACACAAAAAAACCCATATAGTTGACAGCATCATATTAAATAGTAAAAGATTCAACATGCATAACTTATACAAAACACATAATGCTATAGTTATTAGTGTAATACATAACATCACAAATTGAATAAAATTACATTTATCAATTAAGACAATGTAAAACACACGAAAACTATGGGAAATATACAACTTTTAAAATATGACTGCTCAGAAACAACAATACAATAATAACATACGGTACACTTACACGCCAACACCCACACCCACAGGCGCACACACGTGCGCACGCGCACGCACACCCGCACCCACCCATCCACCCGGTACCCACACTCACCGAATAGAGGCCTGGGTCTAGTTTCTCTAGATAACGGTCGCCGCGCGACTGAGTAACGCTTACGCCAAATGGGGCCTAAGAAACACTTTTGAAAACGTTTGCGGAAGAATATTGTCTGATTGGTCAAAAAAAAAAGAGTATTACTTTAACCAAACTTTAATGGACCCCAATCAACAACAAGAAATGTATTCACCCCATGCTAGTCACGTGATAGTTCGCCAAGAGATACTTTGGGAGTAGCCACAAAACGTTTTTGGCAAACGTCGGCGAAAGAGGTGTTTCTTAGTACCGTCTTTGCCGATTTGCGCGCACGCTACGTAACGTTAGCCCTTGTGAAACGGCCCCCTGTTTTGTACTGATCACCGATTTGAAGCATGGTTTTCTTTATTTCCAATTTTACGTGTTATTCATCTTTTAAAAACCCCACACACAACTAATTGACCTGCCTGCATCTCCTGCCTGACACAGCGTAACAATTGTTACTTGGTATCTATATTTCTAACTATCACTCAACCTTTTCATGACATTTCAGACTCTCACCCTCCCAAGTTTGCATTGCTTTTCCGTTCGCCATTAGTGTAAATATTTTTGATAACAGGGTTATGTTACCTTCGCCTTACAGGTTGAGTATTTTTCTCTCTCTCGTTTTCCCCTGGATTTTGATGGATACAGTGTGCTGTTAGCTGTGAAAGTGGTATGACTGGATTTGTAATGATTTGGACTCTTTTCTGGTCGTCGGTTGGTGCCTCTCTACCTCCGGATCTCCGCGTTTTGTGGGTTTTGTTTTTGGAATAGACTCCCTTTACCTCTCCATTCTGCCAAATCCCTTTCTTCTTTTAAGTCTTCTCTCAAAACTACTCTTTTCAAATCATAGCCTGCTATATTTCTTTTCAAAGTACTGTGCCCCTTCCATCCGCGTGTGTTGTTTGTGCGTGTGTGATGCGTGTGTGTGTGTGTGTGTGTGTGTGTGTGTGTGTGTGTGTGTGCGTGTGTGTGTGTGTGTGTGTGTGTGTGTGTGCGTGCGCGTGCGTGTGCGTGTGTGTGTGTGTGTGTGTGCGTGTGTGTGTGTGTCTGTTTAGTGCGTGCGTGTGTCTGTGTTTAGTGCGTGCGTGTGTGCGTGCGCGCGTGCGTGAGCCCGCGCATGCGTATGTGTATAATATATTTTTGTCGTTTATTTATTTATATTGCTTGCTGGGTTTTTTCAATTATTATTGTAATCGCTTATGGCTTTTTTAAGATTTGGCGCTATAAATGTTAATTATGTTAATTATTATTATTATTATTATAGTATTATAGTATTAGTATAGTAGTAGTAGTAGTAGTAGTAATAGTAGTAGTATATAATATATAGTGCACGCTGCTTCTCGATGGAATGATGAGATCAATGGAAGGCGATCCCGGAGAGAGAGGTCATGACGCCGCAATCGTGACAGGAAACTATAGTCCTGTCCCACTCATC
>CM065703.1:6145540-6148040 GCA_017654935.2 Phymorhynchus buccinoides | reverse complement strand
ATATTTGTATTATTATTATTATTATTATGTACAGGGAAGGTCGGCCATACACTAGTGTGATACATTAAATAAGCAAACTATGGATGAGAAAGATGATAAACATAAATGGCTATGAATATTGACATGGTAAATATGACTATTAATGAACATCAATTAGTAAATGTGTCACCAAATACTTACGACAGAAACCTGTTTGAATGAACAATAAATTGATGAACAGTTTCAAATATAAGACTATTTATTTTGTTTGATAGTACAGGATTTCCTTTCAATAACGTCTGCAATCTGATATAGTCTGGGGGTAGAGTTAATATTGTATTTGATCGAGCTATATGAAAGTGTTGACAGGAACGTAGGTAATGCTCAGAAGTTTCCAAAGCAACACCACAATCACATAGGGGATTATTAATTAAATGTCTGTTAAATAAGTCATAATTGAGATTGCTAATTCCTAGACGAAGTTGGCAGTGTATTATTTGTTCATTTCTATTACCAATATAATAAAAGCAGGAACAATAGGATCTTTAGCATTTAAGTAATGTTTGAGTTGGCTTAGAGAGGTGCTAGTTTTCACATAGTCAGGTAAGCTATTCCAGAGGACAGTAGTTGATGGTACAAAAGAATTTCTGTACATTTCAGTATTGAATTTTGAAACTGAGCGTTCTAAAGGTCTTCTCCTGCTGTAAGGATTAGTTTCTGCTACAAGTTCAGGAACAAGATCGTTTAAGTAATTAGGACATAAACCATTCATCATCTTAAAGAAGTGCACTAACTTATGGTTTTTTCCTTCTTTCTTTCAGTGTACAGAAACCAGATTCTTTGTATAATTTTTGATGACTAGTGCCCCTTACAGCACCAATTATGATTCTTATTGCTTCTAATTGTAGGTTTTCTAATGAATTTGACTGAGTTTCAGTGCAATTATCCCATACTACGTCAGCGTAATCGAAATGTGGACGAAGAAATGATTTGTACATTGTTTCTAGGGCCTGTCGATTCAGTTTATATTTATAGGACTTTAAACAAGAGATCAACATGGTAACTTTACTAATGATAGATTTGATGTGATCATCCCATTTACAGTTATTCTGGAGAATTATGCCTAAATGTTTGTGCTTTTCTGTGCTTTGTAAGGCCACTAAGCCAAAATGAAGAGGTAAAAAATTATTAGGCCTGTTTCCACGAGAACAAATTAACAGTTTGGGTTTCTCTTCATTAAATTTTACTTTCCATTGCATAGCCCATTGTTTATTTTTTTCTAAATCAGAGTTCAGTATTTGAGCACGGGTGTTTGGATCATTTAGAGCTTTAGACATGCTTGTGTCGTCGGCAAAAAGTTTCATATTAGATTGAATATCATTTACAATATCATTAATGAAAATAAGGAATATGAGTGGGCCCAACACAGATCCCTGTGGAACACCGGCAGGGACTATCTTGTAATCGGACATGTCTCCTTTAATTATAACAGCTTGCAACCGATTTGAAAGGTAATCTTTAAACCAGTCATATAATTTTCCTCGTATTCCATTTGCTCTAAGTTTTAGAAATAGACCCTTGTGCCACACACGATCAAATGCTTTGGATATATCAAAGTACACACTTTGAACTGTGACACCACGACCAAGCGATAAACAGATATCATTGTAAATACTAAGCAATTGATTTACAGTTGAGTCACCAGGACTAAACCCTGACTGTGATTCAGAGATTATATAATGAGATTTAAAAAAAGAGAATGTTCGTTTATGAATGCATCTCTCCATTACCTTCCCAACACAACTTAATAGGGAGAAGGGACGGTAGTTGTTGCACTGTTCTTTTGAGTCCTTTTTGTGTATTGGATGTACATGTGCTGTTTTCCAGGTTTGTGGGAATTTAGCTTCTTGTAAGCTCCGGTTAAACAATGCAGTTAGAGGATTTAAGATGGTTGATAAGGCAGCAATAAGTAATTTATTATGGATAAGGTCGGGTCCTACTGCTTTGTTTTGGTTCAGGTTAGCAATAACATTTGAGACATCAAGAGGGGTGAGAGTAATATGTGATAGTTCTATATCTAAGAAAGGAATATTAGGGGTATCGTCATCGTCATTTTCTAATGTAGATTGGTTAATAAAAACGTTATTAAAAACACTAGCCTTTTCTGTATTGGAATAGTATGTTATGCCATCATAAACAATTGGAGGAATTTCACTGGAATCAATGCCTTTTTTCTTCAAAACATATTTTACAATTTTCCACCATTCTTTAGTTCCAAAATGTGACTGTGTGATTACTCTAGTTTCTAATTGTTTTACATATTCTCTTTGTTGTTGTCTTTCTATATCTGTAACATAGTTTCTAAAACATTGGAACTGATGCCAGTCTTCAGGTTTATTGGTAATTTAAGCTTTGTTGTGTATTTCTATTCGCTCTTCTATTAGCAACCTGATGTCATCAGTCAACCAGGGAACATCATTGGGTCAGATCGTTACAGTTTTAACAGGCATACATTGCTTAG
>CM065703.1:6125540-6143040 GCA_017654935.2 Phymorhynchus buccinoides | reverse complement strand
TTTGTTTGCCTTTTTGCCTGCCTCTCTCTCTCTCTCTCTCTCTCTCTCTCTCTCTCTCTCTCTCTCTCTCTCTCTCTCTCTCTCTCTCTCTAACGGGACAAAAACTATCGACACAATATGGTGAGATCCCTTACAAATTGTTCAATAATGTCAGGGCCGGACCTAGGACACATTAGAGGAGCGGGGGGGGTGGGGGGCTGGTACAAACAATGTCGTGGATCTGGGAGCCGGCGTAGACCCTGAGTGGTCTTTCTGTTCTTTTTGTTTGGTGGGAGGGGGGGGGGGGGGGGGGGGTTACGGAACCCATGTAACCCCCCGCCCCCCTGGATCCGGCCCTGAATGTTATTATTTTTTTGCATTGGTTATGGTATCCCAAACCTACAAAACTGCCCCCCCCCCCCACCCCCCCACCCCCCCGAGTTTTCTACAATTAAAGTCCAAAGATAGCATCCAAGCAAAAACAAATAAGCTACGTTTTTTTCATAATTAACATCATGTTTGGCGGGATATATTTCGATGTTTATTGATAAACAAATCCCTACCACATTCATGCTTTTAATATGGTCATTCATCAAAAAGGACTCAAATAAACCCAGCACCACGAAAAGTTCATGAAGTGGCAAAATGACCATTCTGAGAAAATAATACATTTCCACATTTCAGACATTTTTTTAAATCATAGAAATACCATTCTTGCATCTTTTTTCCGTTCCAGAGTTATGAGCATTTAAAGTTAATAGGGGTAAGCGTCGGCCATTAATTTTTGAGAAAACATAGTCTAGTCTAGTTGAAGAAAATGCATTGACCTACTCGTGTTAAAGCACTTATAAGACCATTTAGAGATTATTTCAAAGATTGTCCTTTGTAAATATGAAAGAGATGTTAGAGAACGCGAAATACCCACAACTCGAAATTGACCCCCAACAAGGAGATTGTTTTGACTTTCTAGTTTCAAGTTTCAAGTTTGGTTTATTCCAAAAATAACCCCCTGGGGGCACATGGAAATTCTAAGCCTGTTGTGAGAAACTAGCCCAGCGACTAAATCTTCCTTTCGTGGTGCGGGGTCACAAAACCCTTGCCTGACTGCGGAGTTGGCAATAAGCGCGCATCGCTCATAAGCGCACATTTGCATGCTCATAAGAGCGCATCCCTTCTGCCGATAAGAGCGCATGTAGGCCGCTGATATGCACACACCGCATAGGGTTAGGGATAGGATAGGGTTAGGGATAGGTTAGGGGTAGGGTTAGGGATAGGTTAGGGATAGTAAGAAAGTAACAGACATTTTTTCTTGTAAGGTACTTCTTGCCCCATCCCAATCCTCTCGCTTTCTGTCTGTCACATTCGCTCTTTCTGTCAGTGACATTCGCTCTTTCTGTCAGAAGCGATGCGCTCAAGGCTACGACAGAGGGGATGCGCTCATTTCGGACTACATGCATGCGCTCATACGAGCCGGGAAAAGTCGATGCGCGTTTATCGACAATAGAAAAATGCGCGCTTATCGTATGCAGCTCCGTGACCTGTGCCTCTGCCTATCGCCCTTGTCTAAGTGCTGATTGCGTCACTCGCCCACAACCTGACCATTACAGCTTTCCAGTCCGGTTTTGATGTTCTTTAAAAAATAAAATCTATGAAGATTAAACACAACAAAAAGCGCTTTTTATGAATGTACATGAATGATAAAGAGCACAGAATTACCTTTAATTTGGCACCAAACATGGTATGTTTTATTTATTTGTTTAATTATCCCACAACAGCCCCATTAAAAATCAGTATTTGGAATGCGCGCTTATCGTATCTGACTGAAAGGCTGGCAAGGGTCCGTCAATTTCTCATACAAATTGTGACCACTAAGCTCATTCTCATTGAAGACACCAAACAGTGATTTTATTTCTCTTGAACGGGTTGTATCTCAAGTGTACATGCGTAGAATTAGCTATGAGTTAATAAACCTTTTACCAAAAGAGCTTTTACATCAAATCATAAGGCCGTGTACACACATAAGCGGACATTCCATGCGGAAACCCGTGCGCAATCCATAAATAAGTGAAACAAAGAAGGGACAAGACTTGCGCAAGCGTCCGAATTTCCCCTATATGCGTAAACTTTTATCCTTCTTTATTCCACTTATGGTTTCCGTACGGAACTTACGCGTCTAATGTGAACCCGGCCTAAGCCTCCTCCTACAAAGGAAACTACCTGGAATTGTCTGTCAGGCATATGGCTCCCCCCCCCCCCACCTGCGTGCGCATCTCGACCCTTCCAACGGAAGTGTCGCCATCTTAGTCCTTATTTGTGTGTAAACAGCATCGATCTGGCATTTTTCAAACAAAGTTACTGACTAAGATGGCGGTCTCCCATAATATGGCGTGCTCCTTGTGGCCGGATATGACGACACGTGGGTACAAGCCATAGGCTTACTTGTGCTATGTTGTCTGGGGTTTCCTTTTCCTGTCAGTCTGTCTTTTTTTCTTTCCTTCTTTCTATTAGATCCCCCCCCCCCCCTCCTTTATTATTTTTTTTATTTAACAGTTTTTTTTCCATTTTCCATTTTGCTTTAGGAAACATACATGCACATATCATACAGAACAGTAATCATTTTTATAACATGACAAAAATGACCCCACCCCCCCTTTTTTGTTTGTTGTGGTTTCCAGAAAGTAGTCGCGTCACCCAAATTCTGGACAAGTGGTATAGCGAAACTGAATCGTACGATATTACCAAAGACGTTGGCCAGGAGTGCACTGTGGACAAAGTCTGCGGCCATTACACCCAGGTAAACTTGCTTCGCTCAAAATTAGTCGCCTACATTTGTGTCCTTTCCCGATCTACGATCGCAAAGGAGTATCTTTTCGTTCGTGTATGGTTTTTTTCTTGTTTTTTTTCTCTATCGCTTCAAATTTTGTGTGGTGGTGTGTCACCATGAGAGGAAGGCATCCGCGCATAAATTATCGCCGTCTTGACCTTGACCTTGGCATACGACCTTGAAAACCGAAAATCTTTAAGGGGCCGTAACTTCCACACCGTTGGTCTTAGAGTCTTCAAGTTTGGCATGTATGTACTTTGACTTATGGCCGTTGTGATGATGGCATATCGATCAAGGTCAAGGTCAAGGTCAGGGAGATCGGTAGGCCTTGAAAGTGGTAGGGGTCTAAAAATGGGGTTTTAAGCTATATTTTCCACATTTCTACTTGACAGAAGCGCTTCAGATTGTGTGTGGTACTGTATAACCGAGCATAAATTATGGCCATGCTGACCTTGACCTTGAAGTGTCACCTTGAAAACCGACATTTCCTTCTTTGCGCTATATATTTCTTGTCCAAGCTGTATCTCGTCATTTTTGTTGTTGTAAAAACAAGAACTACAAAGAAAGATTAGAATGACTTCATTTGCCTTCTCTCAAGGGAAGAAGGCTATTCCGGGAGCTGGGCTAGAATTTGTTTGCAGTGAAAATGCCTTGCTCAGGGTACATTACCACTCTCTCGGCAAAAAAAAAAGAAAAAGAAAAGATTTGAGGTCAGCTGGCGTAGGGGAAGGTCAACAAAGGTCAACCAATCCCTTTGGCTACAGCACTAGAGCCAGTGCAAATGCCCTTCTGACGAGAGTCTTAGTTTTCCACAAAATATTTTTATTTTTATTTTTTTAAATCGAGATCTAATTTCAAATAAGAATATAAAGATTGGCTGAGTTGTTTATTTGCATATAATATTTTGTAAAGAACATTCTGAAAGTTGAGAAATGTGTTCGTCTTCATTTGTCGAAATCAAAGAAGTTAAATGGAAGTTTGGAACGATGAATCATGCTACCTCTATGCACTCTAGAAACGTATATGTTGCTCACTCATCATGCAACCCACCACCAACTCTGCCTTCATATTCGTTCTTAATTTTCTGTTCTTTTATCTTTTTTTCCTTTTCCTTTTATTTAGGTAGTATTTTTCTTCTTTTTTTCTATATTTTCATTAGTAGTAACAGTAGCAGCAGCAGCAGCAGCAGCAGCAGCAGCAGCAGTAGCAGTAGAAGTAGTGGTAGTAGTAGTAGTAGTAGTAGTAGTAGTAGTAGTAGTAGTAATAATAGTAGTAGCAGTAGTAGTAGTAGTAGTAGTAGTAGCAGTAGTAGTAGTAGTAGTAGTAGTAGTAGTAGTAGTAGTAGTAGTAGTAGTAGTAGTAGTAGTAGTAGTAGTAGTAGTAAGCCGCAAATGAAAATTAATAAGCTTTGTAATAAAAAAAATAATTTTTTTTTGGTCAAAGCAATACCTGAGTAAACCGAGCCACAAAACCTAGTACAGTAATATAATATAATATAATATAATGTAATATAATATATGATAAGATAAGATAAGATAAGATAAGATAAGATAAGATAAGATAATATGTTAGCGAACACCATGAAAGGGACATTAAGTGTCAAACTGACCATTCTGAGAAAATTGTACATTTAGACACTTCAGACAATTTTCTTTCAAATTATACACAAAGCATTTAATTGTTGTATCGTTTTTCGTTCTCAAGTTATGAGCATTTACAATTAGTCGGGTGAGCGTCGGCCGTTTTGAGGAAACAGTCTAAAGCCTAGCCTAGGTGAAGAAAATCCATTGACCTACTCAATTTAAAGCACTTCTAAGACCATTTAGAGACCATAGTCAAGATTATCCTTCTTATATATGAAACATAAGATGTTAGAGAAGACAAACATAACCATAAAACAAAATGGACCCCCCCCCCCCCCCCCCCAACAACAAAAAAGGAAGAAGAGATTTTTGACTTTGCAAGCCTGTTGTGAGGAACTAGCCCAGCGACTTAATGTCCCTTTCGTGGTGCTGGGTCACTTATAACATAATATGGTATAATATGCCGTGTGCTACTGGTACTGAGTTGTGTCGATGGTATGCAGATGGTCTGGGCTGAAACCACACTCGTGGGCTGTTGGGTGAAGGACTGTCAGCCTCTCTATAAGATCGACGGGACAAAACAGTACGATCAATCCTTCCTGGTTGTCTGCAACTACAAAACAGCGTAAGTCAATCAACTCCAAATTTTGGTATTTGGCATGGTCACAGAGGGGCGTCTCTGTAAAATTCGGGTTGCTCCCACTTGGAGTGCGCGTCGCAGCCAGAGGCGCGCTACCCTGTTTCAAGGGTCTGTGATGAGAGAACGGAATAATTACACTAGGTGATGTTTTCCTTCCTCATCGAGTGATTGAACCCAGGTTGATATTCTATAGAGGGAGCTTTGCACGAACGTTTCGCAACACAAGCCTTCTTAAAAAAAAGAAAACGCTTCAACCACAATGAGTGACCTCCACCCACCCCATCCAAAATGGCTACTCTCTCCGGCATCTCCGCCAAGGAGGAATCGCCATTTTGATGGTTTAATTTATAAGAAACCAGAGCAAAGGGAGTGTTCCGATCCTTGCAAAATCTGTGATCTCGACGTGTTTCTTGCAAAAACTCATCCGTCAGGGTCCACCTTTAAAGATGCATTAACGTTCTTGGTTTTGAAAGACCGACAAGAGTTTGTGAGATGAATG
This sequence comes from Phymorhynchus buccinoides, assembly GCA_017654935.2. NCBI lineage: Eukaryota > Metazoa > Mollusca > Gastropoda > Neogastropoda > Raphitomidae > Phymorhynchus > Phymorhynchus buccinoides. The sequence continues at coordinate 6,137,515 of CM065703.1, read as the reverse complement.
GGGTAGCCCAGCAACTTGATTACTTTTTACCTGGAATAATTATTGATGGACTCACACTGTCCGTACAGTAGTTCTCTTCGAATGAGGCTTACACTTTGTCTGTCCTTATAAATGAAAGCAGCGGGCGGAGGGTGTGGACTGTTCATGTGACGTGTGAGTGGTTTTAGTTGTAGTTACCCTCCACCCCACCCCCACCTTGTTTTATTAATCATGTGAGTGAAACTCCGAGTAACGTCCTCAGGCCTGGAACACGACACACGTGGTGCATTAAATGATATGAAGATGGTGGGACGATCCTGGAGGTGCTGCAATACCAGGAAAGTCCCGAGATTTTAAACGATGAAGTTATTGTTTTAATACTGCATGAATAAAAAAAAATCAAACGCTGGCGAGTTCAAACTTTTACTTTTTTTGTAAGCGTCGTGACTTGTTTTTTTCTGTGATTAAATATTTTGTTTGGGGTTTCAATTTTGACTTTTGCATCATGTAACGTCTGTATCTGCATTTATAGCCACCATTTTAAACCTAGAATCCCATTTTGACCGTGCTGTGTATTCTGTGTCATAGGAAGTTGTGCAATGTCTGTGTAATCTAAAACAATCGTATCTCAATTTTCGTAGTTTTGAGAAAAAATAAAAAAACTGTTTTAAAAATGAACCGCGTTGACTACAATTGATTAACTATGATAAATATGTTGTTCAAGACATTGCTAGTTTAGTCCTGCATTTCGTCAAAATTACTTACACAATTTTTATAGACTTGAAAAGAACGAAGATACGAGGTTTTTGTCCTTAACTAGATCTGAATTTGGGACTGACGAGTTTCTATTTTCATAACCTCATTTACCCCAGATAGAAAGTCGTTAGAGATACTAGCTTTTTGTGGAAGGTGGCGGGGAAAATTAGAGACCTGACCTAACTCAAAACCCCAAAAATTCGATATACGAGTTTTTAAAAAAAACTTTCATCGAGTAGTATGTTTGAAAGCATTACGGCACATGTAAGACACATTTCTATCCGTTGGGTTTTTGTTTTCCTTGCAGCGGGAACGTAATAGGAGAGAAGCCCTACAATCCAGCATAACAGTCAACCACCAACCTCGCCAGACAAAGACCGTCGAGAACCAAGAACAAGAAGAGCAGAAGAACAGAAATGATGGGGGTAAAAAGTAAACTTATTCTCTCAACCCATACAGTTTTTACTCACTTGTAGCTTTCGCTATTTATATGTATTCACAGTTCAATATTCGATGCCCGAGAACAGTTAAACAAACAATCGTCTGTTAAGGTCTATTATGTAAAAACCACAATTTTATTATAAGTGTGTTCTGCAATAGAATGCCTTCTCTGAAGCTCCAATTCATAAGAAAATGCATACTTGTTTTTTAAAAAAGATATATGATTACAGACAAAGATTTTCAGTTTCTATTTAAAGAGATCATCTTTTGCTGAACTTTACTATGCAAGTAATGATCTTTTCTTACTTAAATGTCCACCATAATTATAATGGGGGAAAATCCCACCCAGTCTTCTAACGGATTTGCTATATAAAGAAAAGCTTTCGTAATATAATGCAGGTTACCAGACTCAACAATCGTGTGAAGAATTTCCGTTAAGGCCCGGCTACTAGCTAAACTGGGGTATCACAATCATACTTTTGTTATTTAGGTATTTGATTAGTTATTTACACCAAATTTTATTTTTTTTAAATGTTTACATTTACATATCTGTTTCTATTTGTCTTATCCTGAGGTTCAGGTTCCTGGTATTAATCTATTTAACAACAGTATAAACTTTCAGGTCAATATCTTTAAAAGTTTTGAAATTATCAACCGAAAACGAAAATAAAATACCAATTTTCGACAACTTTTTCAAAAAAATAGCAGCGAAGCGAACAGAAAACCCATGTTTGATGGCAAATATCTTTCTTTTAAACACAGTTAAGTTTAGGGAAAAACGAATATCAGAATTTAAAATAATATAGGAATTTTGCAGTATAGTTAGGTCACGAGTTGAAACCCCAAATTAAGATTGGGGGCAAAACGTCTAGCTAGTGCTCGGGCCTGATTTAAGGGAGATATCAATCTATCGTTGTTACGAAGACAAACAATCATCTACTGTTAAAGAATAATAGGCATCCCGTTTTTTTCTGTTCTTCTGCGCTCGTAAACATAAAAAAAAAAAAAACCGTTTGTTTAGGCGTACTCCCGCCTATATTAATGAACTTTGTTAATGTTCGTGACACTTGTTGCCATGGATTCGTGGTAGGCTTTGTGTGACTTTGGACAATAAAGAGTTCATCCTAGCAAGCAATACTTGAAATATGCGGGTGTGTTTTTTTTGTGTGACTTTGGACAATAAAGAGTTCATCCTAGCAAGCAATACTTGAATTATAATGCTGCAAACTCTTTCTCTCTCTCTCTGCTCTTCTCTCTCTCTCTCTCTCTCTCTCTCTCTCTCTCTCTCTCTCTCTCTCTCTCTCTCTCTCTCTCTCTCTCTCTCTCTCTCTATCTATCCCCCCCTCTCTCTCCCCCCTCTCTCTCTCTCTCTCTCTCTCTCTCTCTCTACCCCTCTCTCTCTCTCTCTCTCTCTCTCTCTCTCTCTCTCCCCCCCCCCTCTCTCTCTGCGTGAGTGCGCGTGTGTGTGTGTATGCGTGCGTGTGTGTGAGTGCGTGCGCGCGTATGTGTGTGTGTGTGTGTGTGTGTGTGTGTGTGTGTGTGTGTGTGTGTGTGTGTCCGTGTCCGTGTCCGAAATGTGTTCCAGTTCATAACGCCTAAACCACTGAATCTATTATAACGAAACCTGGTACAATGGTTCCTTAGGCCTTGCAGTTGCAGCATGTGATGTCAGATCCACAGAATGGCAAGCCGTATGAGCGCAATCCCCGTGAATCAACTTTTATTATAACAAAGATTCTGATTATTTCAAAGATAACGGATGAATTTAAGCCAAAATAGGCATAGTGAAAAGGTACTGCCTAACAACTTGTTTGTGAAATATTTAATTTCCCAGTTTTTACGATACAAAAACTATAATGTTTTGACAAAAAAACAATACACAATGACCCTAGAATTAAAGATTCTCCCTTGGCCTTGCTCAGATTGGACATTCACTGGACAGTCAAATTGTAGGCCGATCATGCAGACTGAGGAGACCTTCACATGTCGAAACAGCTGTCTTTGCATAGGAACCCCCCCCCCCCCCCCACCCCCATTGGGAGAAAAAGCAAATCAGCGCATGTTATTATTGTTGGCTTTTCAGTACACAGATCAAATCATAAAGTCAATGATAACTGCGTTTGCTTCTGAGGTTCCAAAATACAGACATTGGACACGAAAAAGGCAAATTATATTATAATAGCATTATATATGTGGACAAGGGGAAAAGCAGCAGATATCAATCAAAATATGCTATAGTTATTTCAATGGACTGTGACACACACACACACACACACACACACACACACACACACACACACACACACACACACACACACACCATCTGCCTATTTCTCATTTAAGCGCACATAATCCTGAAGGGCAAAACCCGGTCTGCAACAAAAAGGTGTCGTCGAGCGGCAGACATATCCCCTGATGCTTTTCCCCTCTCGTAGCTGTTGCTGTTGTTGTTGTCGTACCCTGGCTAAAAGACTCCAGGGGTCATCCCAACAGCGGAAGAACTAGAACACTATGGTACAAACGCACCAGTTGGGGATGAGAACATTACGTATGTGACCGGTTTTGATTACCTCGCCATGTGGGCAGCCATACCCCGACTTCGGAACAGGGAGACGTCCTGTCCTGCTGCCTGGTATGTACCAAGATAATAGCTACATTTCCCAAGTTAACTCCCTCACCCCCCCAAAAAAAAAAAACCTGACGAAAAGTGGTGCTACATTATTTTGTTTCATGTCATGTATAAAATGGAGTCAATATTCCAACAAATGTGGGCACTGTTACTACGGAAATGTGAACAGACATGGTAGCAAATGTACATGCCATAAGTCGTAGGTCAAGGTCAAGGTCAAGATCAACAATACGATTGCTATACAGTATGCTGTATCACCTTAAGGTATACCCACTTACCAAATTTGGAGGCTGCATCTGCGAAGAAGATAGCCATAAACAGACATTTACATATTTTATCAAGTCAAATTTCAAGGTGAAGGTCAACAAAGCTCTAGAGATTATTTATCATTAGGAAATACCTTAGGCCTGCCTCTGCTATCCCCCGAAGACGGTGTGTGGCTGCCAACGTGGCGGGGTAATCAAACGTTCTGATTATCCCTGGATTGATCTGGTAAAATTCAGAATTGAGACACACAGAGAGAGAGAGAGAGAGAGAGAGAGAGAGAGAGAGAGAGAGAGAGAGGGAGAGGGAGAGATAGCCGTGTCTATAGGCAATAAATAACACTGCATTTTTGGTCATCCACAATGAAATGTTACAAAGTCTACAAATGTAATGCTACTGCGAACAAAAACTCACATTAACTTATTTTTCGACTGTAGGCTGCATGGTAGATTCGACTGTAGGCTGCATGCTATATTCGACTGTAGGCTGCATGCTATATTCGACTGTAGGCTGCATGGTATATTCGACTGTAGGCTGCATGCTATATTCGACTGTAGGCTGCATGGTATATTCGATTGTAGGCTGCATGGTATATTCGACTGTAGGCTGCATTGTAGATTCGACTGTAGGCTGCATGGTATATTCGACTGTAGGCTGCATGGTATATTCGACTGTAGGCTGCATGGTATATTCGACTGTAGGCTGCATGCTATATTCGACTGTAGGCTGCATGGTATATTCGACTGTAGGCTGCATGCTATATTCGACTGTAGGCTGCATGGTATATTCTATTGTAGGCTGCATGCTATATTCGACTGTAGGCTGCATTGTAGATTCGACTGTAGGCTGCATGGTATATTCGACTGTAGGCTGCATTGTTGATTCGACTGTAGGCTGCATGGTAGATTCGACTGTAGGCTGCATGGTATATTCGACTGTAGGCTGCATGGTATATTCGACTGTAGGCTGCATGGTATATTCGACTGTAGGCTGCATGGTATATTCGACTGTAGGCTGCATGGTATATTCGACTGTAGGCTGCATGGTATATTCTATTGTAGGCTGCATGCTATATTCGACTGTAGGCTGCATTGTAGATTCGACTGTAGGCTGCATGGTATATTCGACTGTAGGCTGCATTGTATATTCGACTGTAGGCTGCATGGTAGATTCGACTGTAGGCTGCATGGTATATTCGACTGTAGGCTGCATGCTATATTCGACTGTAGGCTGCATGCTATATTCGACTGTAGGCTGCATGGTATATTCGACTGTAGGCTGCATGCTATATTCGACTGTAGGCTGCATGGTAGATTCTATTGTAGGCTGCATGCTATATTCGACTGTAGGCTGCATTGTAGATTCGACTGTAGGCTGCATGGTATATTCGACTGTAGGCTGCATGGTAGATTCTATTGTAGGCTGCATGCTATATTCGACTGTAGGCTGCATTGTAGATTCGACTGTAGGCTGCATGGTATATTCGACTGTAGGCTGCATGGTATATTCGACTGTAGGCTGCATGGTATATTCGACTGTAGGCTGCATGGTATATTCGACTGTAGGCTGCATGGTAGATTCTATTGTAGGCTGCATGCTATATTCGACTGTAGGCTGCATTGTAGATTCGACTGTAGGCTGCATGGTATATTCGACTGTAGGCTGCATGGTAGATTCTATTGTAGGCTGCATGCTATATTCGACTGTAGGCTGCATTGTAGATTCGACTGTAGGCTGCATGGTATATTCGATTGTAGGCTGCATGGTATATTCGACTGTAGGCTGCATTGTAGATTCGACTGTAGGCTGCATGGTATATTCGACTGTAGGCTGCATGGTAGATTCGATTGTAGGCTGCATGCTATATTCGACTGTAGGCTGCATTGTAGATTCGACTGTAGGCTGCATGGTATATTCGACTGTAGGCTGCATGGTATATTCGACTGTAGGCTGCATGGTATATTCGACTGTAGGCTGCATGGTAGATTCGACTGTAGGCTGCATGGTATATTCGACTGTTGGCTGCATTGTAGATTCGACTGTAGGCTGCATGGTATATTCGACTGTAGGCTGCATGGTATATTCGACTGTAGGCTGCATGGTATATTCGACTGTAGGCTGCATGGTATATTCGACTGTAGGCTGCATGGTATTTTCGACTGTAGGCTGCAATGTATATTCGACTGTAGGCTGCAATGTATATTCGACTGTAGGCTGCATGGTATATTCGACTGTAGGCTGCATGGTATATTCGACTGTAGGCTGCATGGTATATTCGACTGTAGGCTGCATGGTATATTCGACTGTAGGCTGCATGGTATATTCGACTGTAGTTGCATTGTAGATTTGACTGTAGGCTGCATGGTATATTCGACTGTAGACTGTAGGCTGCATGGTATATTCGACTGTAGGCTGCTTGGTATATTCGACTGTAGGCTGCATGGTATATATTCGACTGTAGGCTGCATGGAATATTCGACTGTAGGCTGCATGGTATATATTCGACTGTAGGCTGCATGGTATATTCGACTGTAGGCTGCATGGTATATATTCGACTGTAGGCTGCTTGGTATATTCGACTGTAGGCTGCATTGGTATATTCGACTGTAGGCTGCTTGGTATATTCGACTGTAGGCTGCTTGGTATATTCGACTGTAGGCTGCATTGTAGATTCGACTGTAGGCTGCATGGTATATTCGACTGTAGGCTGCATGGAATATTCGACTGTAGGCTGCATTGTAGATTCGACTGTAGGCTGCATGGTATATTCGACTGTAGGCTGCATGGAATATTCGACTGTAGGCTGCATGGTATATTCGACTGAATTCCCCTTCCCCACTACAATACCACCAGGTTTCCTTTTCCACCATTTTCCTCGTTGCGTGTGTTTTGAGCATGTTCAAAATGCGCGTAGAGATAACCTGGCCTTCCATGTTCCCCACGCTCCCGCCAAGACCCCACCACGCTCCCGCCAAGACCCCACCACGCTCCCGCCAAGACCCCACCACGCTCCCGCCAAGACCCCACCACGCTCCTACTATGTTACACACGACCATACAGTGGAACCTCCCTTATACGACCTTCAAACATCATCCAAAATGAGGGTATCATATATCTATATTGATAACCAAATTCGGGACTTTCCTGGTGTGGCACTGCCTCCGGGCATTGCCTCCAGGATCGTTCCCACCATCTTTATATCTAGGCTACTAGTGTCCCATATGTGTCTGTTCCAGACCGGAGGACGTTAACCCTTTCGCCGCCAAAGTTGCATTTTAGCACTACAGTGATTTAACACCTATGTCACTAAAAGGCGTCAAATTGGGGTCTATTATCCAAAGACCCTATTGTCTTAGTTTTGGGAAGTAAGGATAGACCTTATTTTATATATGCCACAGAAGAATCCCCAATACTGCAGATGGATTTTGTTCTCTACCCAGGTAAATTGAATAGACATTTTTGGCTGAAATATGGCTGGCGGTGAAAGGGTTAAACAGATTTCCTCCATCCAAAAGGAGGTCTTATAAGGGAGGGGTCTTATAAGGGTTGTAATTTTAATATTTACAAAGAAGGGCAATGTCTCAGAGAAGTAGGTCTTTTATGGGAGGGAGTCTTATACTGGGAGGTCTTATATGGGGGGGGGGGGGGGGGGGGGGGGGGGGGGGGGGGGGGGGGGGGGGGGGGGGGGGGGGGGGGGGGGGGTCCATTGTAGTAGGCCTACGCTACGCCAAAAGCCTGCTACGTTCAACCACGCTCCGACTGATTGTGCCTGAATGTGCTTCCTTTTCCACCATGTTCCTCGTTGCGTGTTTTTTTTCTTTCTAACCGAGTTCTTCAATACTGGAATCATTTGTCAACTAACATTAAGGCTGCACCTGACATAAATATATATAAACATCTTCTGGACAAAGACACAATGATGTCACTTTTCAGTTTTGTTTGTGGCTCAAGCCACAAACCTATAACTCACTTTGTCTGTCCAAAATTGTCGCACATTTTGACAAAATTGTCGCACTTCAAATCGAGGCTACACTTCTGGCCACTCTTTAAAATGATGTATTTTAAAAGCGTACAAAATAATAAACATATGTAATACAGACACTACAACAGACACGACGAGTATGCGGTGCTTCTGTCGATGAGCATAAGTAGGATACATAGTTTTAAATGTTTTCCAAAAGATATAAAAAGTTACGAAATGGTGCAGAGATAACATTCTGGTTTACAGATTAAAATTATTGAAAAGCCAGGGGAGGTAACTCATGATTGGAGTGGTAAAAATAGACCGCGTGCCACAAACTATTGCGATTTCGCGCTTGTTTTTATAGTACTTTCGATGAATACAAAGAGAAGAAAACGTTAATTCCATATTTTTGTTAAATTTTATAGTTTAGCTGTAGAAAGCAAGCCAACCTGAAACAAATCAAAGTCACAAACGAGAAAGGGCGTAAAAGGGCCGCGAGGCCCACTTCTAGCCCTAATTACTATTACTACTACTACTACTACTTCTGAATGTGCAGAACGTGGTGTTGAGACATCTATGCTCACAAGACAATAGCTCACAACCTTAAGACAATTGCTCACAAAAGAAAGCAACCACTGAAGTGAGTGTGTATGTATACATACATGTGTGTGCATAAAGTGTATGTATGTGAATGCCTGTCTGTCGTTTCCGACCATGACTGCCAGACCATGAGATAACAAATGAGGCAACTGCTATTCTGGTGGGATGGGCTAACTTTGTTTATGATAGAAGCCTTCCGCGGGGCACATCCTCACTCTATCGGATACAGGGATTTGAGACACCCGGCGTTGGGCAAAGTCCCAAAAGGCCAACTAACCCCTTTGGTTGCAGCACAAGAACCAGTGCACATGCCCCCTAGTTGAAGTCATATAAAGAAACGACTAAGCTTTGTTGTGATACTGTTGGAAATCATTTATTGTACAGTTCTCATGTACTACGATCGTCATAGAGAGACACAGAAACAGAGAGAGAGAGAGAGGGGAGGGAGAGAGAGAGAGAGGGGAGGGAGGGAGGAGAGAGAGAGAGAGAGAGAGAGAGAGAGAGAGAGAGAGAGAGAGAGAGAGAGAGAGAGAGAGAGAGAGAGAGAGAGAGAGAAACGAAAGGAAACGAATTTTTATTTATACAGGGTAATGAGATAAGCATTGCTTTTTTACACTCAGCCCTGTGGGCAAACAAGAAACTAACAGACCAACAAATAAATAATGCAAAAACATCAAGAATAGCAATATATACAAAATAGCGAGAAGGAGAGAATAGAGAGAGAGAGAGAGAGAGAGAGAGGGGGGGGGGGGGGATCATGATTGAAAGAGTGCATACTTATTGTTTTCATATGACGACCACTACATGTAATGGAATGTTGCCTTGTGAGCATTTGTCGTCTTTTTCTTTAAAGTTGTGAGCAAGTGTCTTGTGAGCATAATTTATGTCTCCCGTGAACGTGGCCTATGTGTGACAGGGGTGTAGCTATAGTAACTAAACCCGCCCGTCTTGGAACCGTGTCTGTGCGCATACATCATATTGGTATTAGACTGCTGCGCAAAAGAACTGCTACACGCGTGCATTTCATATGCGCATAAAAGAACGGCTCATTCAAATCATTTCAAATTTTGCAGACATCTAATTCAATTTAATTTTGTGCAGCCAAAATCTTTAAATGTTACTGCATTCGTGCGATTAGTTTCGGTACAATAGCTCAACAAGAAATAGGCCTACCACCCCTGATTTTGAAAATCACGAAAGCGTGGTTACACAAAAAGTGTGACAATAGGAATTGTTCGGAACTAATTAAGGGGAGTAATTTCATGGTGTGTAGGAGTTATCTTGCCTAATTCAATCGGTCAAACAGGGGAAGTTACTCTGCCATCAGGTAATTATTTTCATTGTCCCCAAGAGACTTTTGTTTACACACTCGTTCCCTACTTCTATCCAACTAGAGAACTCTCTCATTCAGACTTCTGCAAGCGTTCGCAATCTTGGCTTCACACTGGACCAAACACTTTCTTTTCAAACTCAAATTTCCTCTGTCTGTCGTGCTTGCTGTCTGGAACTCCGTCGCATTGCTTCTGTTCGTCATCTTCTCTCTGAAGACGCCACCAAAACTCTTATCTCTGCCTTTGTTCTCTCTCGCTTAGACTACTGCAATTCCCTTCTTGCTGGTTGCCCACAAAATCTTCTCGCTAAATTGCAGAAAATTCAGAACAATGCTGCTCGCCTTGTACTGAGGTGTTCCAAATTCTCTCACTCTACCCCCCAATGCTTGAATCTCTTCACTGGCTTCCTGTCGGAAGGCGTATCGAATACAAGCTCTCTCTGCTCTGTTACAAATCCCTGAATGGTCTGGCTCCTTCTTATCTCGCTGATCTTCTGAACCTTTACACACCTCTTAGACAGTTACGCTCCTCTTCTGACACTTCTCTCCTCCATATCCCTCGTTACCGCACCAAGACCCTTGGCGAACGTTCCTTCTCTTTCCAGGCCCCCTCCTCTTGGAATAGACTCCCTTTACCTCTCCGTTCTGCCAACTCCCTTTCTTTATTTAAGTCTTCTCTCAAAACTACTCTTTTCAAATCATAGCCTGCTATATTTCTTTTCAAAGTACTGTGCCCCTTCCATCCGCGTGTGTTTGTGAGCATGCGTGTTGTTTGTGCGTCTGTGTTGCATGTGCGTGTGTGCGTGCGCGTGTGGTGCGTTCGTGTGTGTGTGTGTCTGTTTAGTGCGTGCGTGTGTCTGTGTTTAGTGCGTGCGTGTGTGCGCGCGCGCGTGTGTATAATATATTTTTGTCGTTTCTTTATTTATTTATATTGCTTGCTGGTTTATTCATTTATTATTGTAAGCGCTTAGGTTTTTTTTAAGATAAGGCGCTATAAATGCTAATTATTATTATTATTATTATTATTATTATTATTATTATAAGGTAAATCCCCAGCCACAAAAAGTGAACTATAAATATAAAGTGAACTACATCTATTGATTGACCCCATGCACACACCGGGGCAGGTTTTAGAAATCTACAAAGCCATCCATTAACTCTCAATCTATGAATTCAATTTCTGTTTGGAATTGATCCTGGAGGACTAGAGCAAGACGTAGTGGGCGTACTAAGATCCCATCTTTGCTTACGAACTGAATCCTCCAAATATTGTTTTTGACGTATATTCCAAACTGACTTAGAAAGAATATTATTTTGTTTCTCAAAGTACACATTTTGTCAAGCTTTCAAAACCCAACGGTTTTTTCTTCAGGAATGAATGAAAGGAAATGACATTACACAAAACGTTTACAGATACAGGTGAACATTGATCGAAAAAAGGACAAAATCGAGTGAGTGAGAAACACAATATGCACGAACTAAGGTAGCTGAATAGATGTCATTAACTTCAAATAGAGGGAGAATATTAGTCGCTTCAGAGGGAGAGAGAGGAAGTATACAGTTTTGGACATCGTGTGGAATTTGTGTAGCAACTTTGGCACAGACATCAGCTAAGTCATTCCCATGTATATTACTGTGCCCAGGAACCCATAATAAAGTTATGAAGGAGCCTCTTATAATTAACTGATGGATTAGTAATAAAACCTCACATATTATATCTGGACGATTAGAATTAGAACGAATGTTTAGGGGTAGACTATACCAACCAGAATTTTGTTGCGTTAAAAGAAAGAAAGAAAGAAAGAAAGAAAGAAAATAAGAAAGAAAGACAAGCAGAAGAAAGAAAGAAGGAAAAAAAAGAACAGAAAAGACAGAAAAAAATACTCAAGATGAATAAGTGTGGAATGCTAATTATTAACTTCTTGACCCACCCACATACCTTTTAATTTTCTCACCAAAAACTCGAGTCAACATGAGGGTCTCGTGTCAATGAAAATATGAATAGACCAACC
>CM065703.1:6098040-6120540 GCA_017654935.2 Phymorhynchus buccinoides | reverse complement strand
GCCAAGCACCCTGCCATGTGTCTGTCTTCAGAGCTTCTTCTTCTTCTTCTTCCTATTAGTATTACTGGTCTGGGCGTCACAGCGTTTAAAGTCCAACTTCATGTAACTGCTTCTTCAGTTAAACTTAAGTTAAAGCACAAATATGCGCTTGAAAAAATAATTACTCCCCTCTTGTCGGTTGAGATGCAACGGATAACTGACAACGTTGAAAAATACAAGGCACTAGGGGAGCTAATCAGGGAACAAACTGAAGCAAGCACAAAAAAACCCATTGATCAATCTTAAAATGGCTTTTATTTTTTATTTTTTTCTCTTTGGATTGTTTAAATCAGAGAACAAACTGCCAAACATTGAAACAAGCATAAAAAAACAAGAACAATTATCTTTAGAAAGCTTTATTATTTTTTCCCTTATAAAAAGCTTTCATTTTCAATTATCTTTAAAAAGCTTTCATTGTTTTTCCCCTTATAAACAGCTTTCATTTTTCCCCCTTATAAACAGCTTTCATTGTTTTTCCCCTTATAAACAGCTTTCATTTTTTCTCCTTTCTCTTTGCATTGTTTAAAGCAAAGCCAACAAGCTTTAACTTTAAGTAGGTAAGTTTGTAACACATTGACTTAAACTAAAACTAAATTCTCCAAGTCTCCACCTTGAGTGTGCAAGCGCTGAGGAGGCCAGGTGGACGCTTGGCGAAAGCTACGAGTGAGTAGAAACTGTATGGGTCGAGAGAATAAGTTTTCTTCATTATAAAATAAAGAGGATTAGATTTTTAATTTGTTTCTTTGGATTGTTTACAACAGCAGAGAACGGACAAAGCAACAAAACAAAACACCCCTGAAACATGACCACACCCCACCCCGGCTACCCAGCCTACTACTATGGCGGTGACTCCAAAGGCGGCAGCGTCTCCGAGATGAGCGAGGTGGGGATGAACATGAAGCGCTACGGCTCCCAGCCGTCCATCGGGGGACACTCGGGGACATTGGGGTCACGCTCCATGCTGTACGGCAGTCGGCGGTCGCTGTACTCCACATACACCGTGTCGGGGATGTCGTACATTCTGCCCGTCATGACCAAGTCGCCCAACCCGTACCGCCGCCCGATGGATAACTGGCCCATCGCTTTCTGCTCGCTGTTCTTCAACCCCATCTTCGGGGTGGTTGCCATCTTGCTGGCTGGTGGGTGAATTTTGTAACGTTATTCATTGTATAACGTTTCTTAACTGCAGTGTTATCACAAAGCCTGTTTATGCCCAAGTTACGTATGTTTTTTCCCCCATAAAACATGCATCTAACGTGTCTTCATCAATGGTTGCCATCTTCCTGGCTGTTGGGTTAATTTTTTAACGTTATTCCTTGTATGACTACTCTAGGCATAGCTTGAGGCAGGTATAAGTACTAGCCGCCCGTTGGATAACTGGCCCATCACATTCTGCTCGCTGTTCTTCACCCCCATCTTTGGAGTGGTTGCCATCTTGTTGGCCGGTGGGTGAAGTTTTTAACCTTATTCATTTTATAACTACTTGAGGCATAACTCGAGGCAGGTATAACTACTAGCCGCCTGTTGGATAATGTTATTCATTGTATAACTACTTATAAATTGTAATAATCTAGCCATAATAATTGTCACCCAGCACCACGAAATGGACAGTAAGTGTCAAAGTGACCATTCTGAGAAAATTATACATTCTTCAGACAGATAAAACTTCAAACAATTTTCTTTCTAATGATATAAGAACCATTCTTGTATCTTTTTTTCGTTCCAGAGAGTGAGCGTTAGCCATTTTGAGAAAACGCCGTCTGAAGTCTAGCCTAGCTGAAGAAAATGCATTGACCTACTCATTTTAATTTAAAGCACTTATATAGTTATAATATGACCATTTAGAGACCATATTAAAGATTGCCCTTTATAAATAAATATGAAAAAAATAAGACGTTAGAGATCACAAAAATACCCATAACTCAAACTTGACAAAAAATGAAATTGTTTACTTTCCAACTCCAAGCCTGTTGTGATAAACTAGCCCAGCGACTTAATGTCCCTTTCGTGGTGCTGGGTCACATATAACAGTGATAAACCGGCCCAGCGACTTAATGTCCCTTTCGTGGTGCTGGGTCACATATAACAGTGATAAACTGGCCCAGCGACTTAATGTCCCTTTCGTGGTGCTGGGTCACATATAACAGTGATAAACCGGCCCAGCGACTTAATGCCCCTTTCGTGGTGCTGGGTCACATATAACAGTGATAAACCGGCCCAGCGACTTAATGTCCCTTTCGTGGTGCTGGGTCACATATAACAGTGATAAACTGGCCCAGTGACTTAATGTCCCTTTCGTGGTGCTGGGTCACATATAACAGTGATAAACTAGCCCAGCGACTTAATGTCCCTTTCGTGGTGCTGGGTCACATATAACAGTGAGAAACTATCCCAGCGACTTAATGTCCCTTTCGTGGTGCTGGGTCACATATAACAGTGAGAAACTAGCCCAGCGACTTAATGTCCCTTTCGTGGTGCGGGGTCACAGTTAGCCTCTGGTGCAAGTATACCTACTACATACATCACAATATGAGGTGTACGCTAAATTCATTATTATTTTACAGGGCTCCCAATCGTCCCGCAAAACAAGGGGTCCCAGGGACTCCTTCACTTACAGTATAGAGGGTCCTAGAGGCAGGATAGATGGTCCCAATGGCATTGTGAATGCTAAAACGAATTGTTCTAGTGCATCCCTGGGACCCCCTGCACATTCTTTTAGAGGGTCCCTTAGAGTTCTAGTACTTCATTGATCCCCAAATGGGGGTCCCTGGGAGCCCTGTTTTATTACATTTCTTGTTTTCAGGGCAATCTACGTCGCTGGATGTGTGTACCTGTGGGCGTCCCATTATGGTGTCCAGGTCAAATTGATGATTATTTAAATAAGGCAGGGCTCCCAGGGACCCCCATTTGGGGGTCTATGAAGCACTAACATTCTAAAGGACCCTCCAAGTGTGAATACCTGCGGGCAAATCTATGTAACATCAATTTTATTACCGTAAATTTTCAGACCATAAGGCAATATTTTTTGTATCCAATTTTGACTTATGCGCCTAATAAACGAGGGCGCCCTATTAGTGAACAAAATCGTGAGAAGAGAGGCAACGATTGCCGTACTCAGTACAGTCTACTGTGAGTCACAACATCGAAAGTGGTAATGAGTCGCCGATACGACGAATACTCACATTAAAAATAAAATGTTTCAAAATCCCTATTATCATCCGAGATACCGTCCAACAGATGCCATTGCCCTTCATTGGATGTAAAAAGCATCGTTGTAGATCTTAAACTGCCATAATTCTACCAGTTTTCGCGAAGAAAAGTCCAAGCACAACAACTGGAAGTCACAAAAAACGGAAGTTCGATTTGAGAAGGGAGCCAACTCTTGTTTATGACAGCAGTAATGGCGGTCGGTAAGCATTTACAAGATGTGTACGGGCTTCAAACTTCAACCTTCTTTTGCGATGTGTGTATCGCCTTATAAACGAGGGCGCCTTTTACTTTATTTTTTTCAGATTTTTCTAGAAAATTGCTCTAATCGCCTTATACACAGCAGCACCTAATGATCCGAAAAATACGGTACATTATTTCTTGTTTTGTCCGTTGCAGAGCAATCAAAGATCTACTACACCAAGTGTGAGTACCTGCGGGCAAATCTATGTAACATCATCAATTTTATTCCATTATTTCTTCTTCTGTCCGTTGCAGAGCAATCGAAGATCTACTACGCAAAGTGTGAGTACCTGCGGGCAAATCTATGTAACATCATCAATTTTATTCCGTTATTTCTTCTTCTGTCCGTTGCAGAGCAATCGAAGATCTACTACGCAAAGTGTGAGTACCTGCGGGCGTCGCAATACGGGGTGTATGCCAAAGGGGTGGCTGCGGGCGGCATCTTCTGCACTGTCATCACCCTCATCCTCATCATCTTCATCGTCATCTGGAGCCACATCAGATACATCGGATACTGATGACGATGACGACGATAACTTGGGCTGCTGGGTCACTGTTATATCATTAAATGCTGTATTTTTTTGACTGTAAGGCGATCCTTTGGTGTTGTTTTTCAGATTGAGACCCCCGCGCCTTTTAATATACTAAATGTCAGGGCTCCCAATCGTCCCGCAAAACAAGCGGTCCCAGGAACTCCTTCACTTACAGTACAGAGGGTCCTAGAGGCGGGATAGAGGGTCCCAGCGGCACAGCGAATGCTAAAAAGAATGTTTCTAGTGCATCCCTGGGACCCCCTGCACATTCTTTTAGAGGGTCCTGTAGAATTTTAGTGCTTCATAGACCCCCAAATGGGGGTCCCTGGGAGCCCTGAATGTAATGACGATAGCAGTTACAGCAAAATGATAATTTTGCATGAAATATGGGGTTGGGGAGTGTTGTTTTATAATGTCATGCGCTTCATTTTCCATAAAATATGGTCATTATATCTACCATATTTTGCAGGCTATAACTATAAGGCGCAGTGAGTTACTTACAAGGCGATCCCCCACCCCCAAAATGTACACACAAATTCAGATTTTGTGGCTATATTTTCTTACTACCTTGTTAGTCGTATCATATTATAAGACGCGGGAATCTCAATATGGGAAAAAAAAGTATCGCCTTATGGTTAGTAAAAATTCGTTAAGCTGTTGATGGGTGTGGGTGCGTGGATCGACTTTTATATTTCACCAGGAAAATTCCTGGAACTTTAATTTTCGATCTGCAAGAGAATATGTTTATGAGAGACTATGCATGCGTTCATTCTTTTTTGTGTACCATAGTTTGGGCTTTTTACATTTTTGTTTGTTTTCTATATGTATGACTGCCTGAGCTGCCTTATGTTCATGTTTTATTCATCATCTGCATTATGTCAAAATGTATTAGGTGTTTTTTTCAAATACAGTGGAACCTCCCTTATAAGACTTCCCATTATAAGACTCCCTCCCATATAAGACCTACCTCTCTGAAACATTGTCCTTCTTTGTAAGTATTAAAATTAACTCCCTTTAAGACCCCTCCCTTATAAGACATCATTTTGGATGATTTTTTAAGGTCTTATAAGGGAGGTTCCACTGTACCATGAAGTTTTCCAAAGTCAGAGGAGAAGTGAATCTAAAATACATGTGGTTAGCATAGTTCCTTCTCGGCATCAATGAAAATCTAAAAGAAGAAGATATCCCTGATACTTGGGGAATTTTCGGCCAGGTTACACTGGCTAAAATACATCATGTGCATTTATATTCACACAAAAGATATGCGTCGGATCCTGTTTTATTTTGCCATCCTAGATCATTGAAGCACTTCAAAAGGGACAAATTCACAATCAGCATTGACTCATGACTGACTATCCCACCTGTTAGACAAAAACATTTTGATCATATTCCGGTTAAGTCTAATATAATTAACAATAAATTTAATTTAACAGGGACAGTTTTTTCATGTCTGAAGGTCTCTGTACATGTGAACATTTTTCACTCTTTCCCCATGGCAACACAATGATAGGTTGTCATAATAATTGTCTTGCATATCACTGTTGCTAAGGGGAAATAGTAAAAAATGTTTACATGTACAGAGCCTTTCAGGTTTGCTTTTAAAACCATTGTTAGTTGTTCCTGATTGTGCATTCATTTAGTATGTAAATAGTGTACATAGGCTCGTCGACGCAGTGGTTATAGTCTTTTTGTAAACCAGATTTTGCATGACTGGTAGAGTGTTTTGAGAAACGTATGCATGGGGTTAACTTGAAGAGTGTTGAATGATATCAAACGATATTTGTTAAATGCCTGGTTATATTTAAAGCCTACTCTTAAGTCATTCCGTATCGAATGTAAACAATGTGCACGTGCGTGTGTGTGTGCATGCATGCGTGCGTGCTGGTAGATCTATGAACAGTGGAAAACGCTATTTGTAATGATTTGGATTGGGTATGATAAGTGCGTTGTTTTTGCTCAGATTTTTAACTTCTTTGTGAAGTGCTTAGAGCCCTGTAAGGAGAATAAGCGCTGTATAAATTGTCATTATTATTATTATTAAACATTCAGCAATAGAATGTGACTGAATAGCTGTTTTCATATGAATGCATTAGTAATGATTTTTAGCTTACCTTTTTTGTTTATAGCTTTGATCTGTACAACTACAAGAGTACAATGTTTGAAATATTTCCATGAAATTGCGGGCACTTATTTTAAAAATGCCTGTAGAATTAGTCATGGCGAATATCTCAGTGATAAATAATTCTTCTCAGATTACAAGTAATACAACCTGGGTCGTTTGCTACACACATATGCTATCAGTTTTTGTCGTTGGGTTTGTCAGAAATTCAGTGACGTATCTCAACATGTCCTTTAGTTTTGTAGGACGGAAACAGACTGAGGGTTTAAAAGTATAAAACAATGCTTGTGTTTTTGTTATACAGACTGCAGAGTATTATGTGTAGTGTGCCCTTGACGAAAGCATGCATGCACATATTTCAGAAAAACAAAAACGAAAAACGTGTTCCATGGCATAAAGCTAAAGGCATTCCAAGGGGGGGGGGGGGGGAGTAGTGAGGAGGGGGGGGGGGGGTGGGAGTAGTGAGGAGGGGGGGGGGAGTAGTGAGGAGGGGGGGGTGGGAGTAGTGAGGAGGGGGGGGACTTTTATGACAAAGAGTGAAAGAGAGATTACAGAGGTAGCCTAAATTAACAGATAAAAATATTCACAGGTGAAATATAAAAACATCTGGATCTGGATCTGGATATAGTACGTTGTAGGATCCTATGAAGGCTATATACACAACGGATTTGGAGGGCGCATTGAGAGTTAAAATTGATGCCTTGATGGTAATGACACATGCATTTTCCCTTGGTTTTAATGTTATTTAGAGAGAGTCACGAGGGTCTTAGGGCAGCACCTAAACTGATGGAAATAAATTAATTCTATTTTTGAAGCAATAAATTCATTACGCATACATTTCAAAGCAAGTCAAAATACTAAAGTAATGAGCACGGGTGAACTTGTCTCCTGAAATCATTCCATGTTTAATGTGTTCAGAATGTCTAGTAAGATTTACTGTGTGCTTTTGATGGAAATGATCTCTTTTTTTTTAATAGAAAACTGAATGATCAATGATTTTTCTTTGTGAGTAACTGCAGTGTGCATGTTTAACAGTTATTCATGTTCATAAACTTTTTTTTTTAAAATATTTTTTACCTTCCATGTCCAGTGATTTAATTTTAAGTGTTATTTTTAAAAAAAATGAAAATGCTAACATATCAGTGATTTTCAGACCAAGTTTCAATCTTGTTGAAATGTGAGACCTGAAAAGCATATCATGGGGTTTCCCTGTTCTTTGATCGGTCGTAAAGTATGATTGATCATACAACAAAAAGATGTCATTTTGTTGATGAAGAAAGAATGAAATACATATCATGCATTAATATGCCTGTACATAGTCACTATATAAGTTTTTGTACAACATAATAAAAATAGATGTTTAGTCTACATATCATTGACTCATTCCTGTTACAGAAAGTCTCGACAGCCTATAATCCTGTGCTTTTCTGTGTCCAGAGCTAAATTCTGAAAGTAGCATTAGTGCAACTGTTGTACCAATACTACAGCCCTGACATGATTTTAGCCTGCTTGTTCAAGAAGTTATTAACATGGAGCTCCTTCTTGCAGGATGTCCTGAATTGCAAGATTTTTAAATTGCCTAGAGCTGGCGTCGCCGGATTATGAGAATTTGAGAAGCAACGATTTTCTTACACACACACACTTGTACAATAAAAAGGGCCTATATAAGCACTTGCTATATTCAAAGGAATGTAGCACTTGTACTGGTCTAGAGGGGTGAAAAAAGAGCAGTAAATGTGTGTGCGTGCACTGCCCCTGCATTCCGCCGGGGCCGCCCCCTTGCAGGATTTTTGAAATTTCCCAGGAGCACCCATGTTAACTAGTACCTCTCTTACAACCTGCAGGTTGGGAGTGCATCCTGCAGGGCAAATGAGCAGACCATTAAGCGAAGGGTTAAAGGGGAGAAAGGTGGCAGAGAGGTTAAGACGTTCGCCTGCCAAATGCAATGCGTGAGTGACCCGAATCCAGGCCTCGCCCTTTCTTTCTAGTTTGAGAGGAAAATCGAACTGAACGTTGAGTCCTTCGGATGGGGACTTAAAGCTAGTGTGACCTGTGCGCTTTACGCACGTAAAAGTCCCACTGCAGTTGAAAGTCGGTAAGAGCAGGGAGAAATCCCACTGCCTGGTATGGCCAAATTGATAGCTACGTTTTCCAAGTGTTTTCCCATTTCCATGCTTTCAAGTTTTTCTGCCACCCCCCTCCCCCTTTCTGTTGCATGCAACATGTAGGGCCGTACAGTCCTGCATGTCCTCATAAAACACATACTCCCCTTGCATGCATCATGCGGGGCCTGGGTGTCCCTGGCTGATCCGGGAGGGGCTTAGCAGTCGTGTATGAATTACTTAACTTTCCTGTCCACCTCAAATCTTCAAAATATTCCACAAATTTCCCGCCTATTTCAAATCTCTTAATGATATGTTGCTGAATACTTACCAATTCTCCAATTTCCAAAATGAAACAATCCTGAAAGGTCGGGGTCCAGGGGTAATGCCCCCCTGCAGCTGAACATTTTTACTGGAAGAAGAGGTTACTGCATTGTTGTTTGCTCGAAATGAAGTACAACAAACAAGCTATTTTGTGAAGGAAATGTGTTTAGAATCAAATTGGATTATGGAAAATTTGTAAAGCAAATATTGAATAAAGCAATATTTTATAATTTAAATGGACTTTGGCGAGCAATGTGTACATATTTATACTGTTGCTCGCTCTCTCTCGCTCTCTCGCTCTCTCGCTCTCTCTCTCTCTCGCTCTCTCTCTCTCTCTCTCTCTCTCTCTCTCTCTCTCTCTCTCTCTCTCTCTCTCTCATGTGTATATTCATACACCACACATGAACAGTTTTTCTTTTCAATCTTTATTTTTTAAGCAAACCAAACCCCTGTTTGTAATCCATCACGCCATAAACCATGAATACTGTCACCATCATCTCGTTCCAAGATGCAATAACTGCAGGATACTTTAATAGGATACATTTGATGTATACAAGACTGAACATAAAACACAAACACCCATCATTCGTGGCCAATTTTCAAGTGAATTGCTCACTGTTCATCAGGCCATACTGTTGTGACCACATATAAATTCGATGTATATGACTTTTCATGAATTACTGACTTGACTCTGTGTAATGCTTGTAATAAGCGGATGTTGCGTTCGGTCTGTCTGATGGATGTACATGATTGCACATGTTTTCGTTGTACATTGCATTATTTTGTACATATCGTCGGTGAAATTCAAAAACCTCATATCTCAGTTTTGAGAAAAATGGAAAAAAAACTTTTAAAAATTAACCGCTTTGACCACAATTGATTAACTATGATGAATATGTTGTTCAAGACAATGCGAGTTGAGTCCTGCATTTCGTTAAAATTACTTTTTAAAAAAATAAAAAAATTAGACTTTAAAAGAACGAAGACACTAGGTTTTTGTCCTTAACTAGATCTGAATTTGGGACTTACGAATTTTTCTTCTATTTACACAACCTCATTTACACCAGATAGAAAGTCGTTACAGATACAAGCTTTTGGTGGAAGGTGGCGGGGAAACATTAGAGAGCTGACTATGTATCTAACTTAAAAAACCCAAATATCGAGATACGAGGTTTTTGAATTTCACTGACGATATGCATGTACGTTACTGCGTTGTCAGAACAACCTTGACCTTGTAAAACATCACTGAAAGACATTGGGAGTCTCTGGTTAATTATAGGAATAAGTATAATTGGCCACAAAAAGTACATCAAATACATTTTGCTGAAAAATTCAAAACAAATTCACAGGATGAACATGAAAACTCGCATTAAAGAAAAAGTTGCATAACCACAACCAAAATACTAATTACCTGCTGTATAATAATTAACATCAAAGCATTTTGCTGACCCAAAAAAATAAATGCAGAACAAAGATGCAACACGAAAACACATTTACAAAAAAGGTCACCGAATTTATGTGTAAAAAAATCACTGGAAATATTGGCATTAATGGACATTGAGAGTTGTCTATGATGGTCAAGATCCCATATATAAGATTCAAATGAAATGAACCAAAAAAACCTTGCTTCTGATCGCTTCTCGGCCTTTTGGCTAAGACAGTGATTCGGGAACATAAATTTTTGTTTATAACCTGGTTGGTTTGTTCAGCCCGTCGTACATGGCGAAAGCCGATACGCGACGTTAAACTGAACTTCCATCCAACCAAAAAAACCAGACTGGCAATGTGGGTACAGACCTCTTCATGTAATATTGAATACCTATTTTTTCACAAATGTGATGGTGTGTGGGGAAAACCTACATAAGTCGTTCAAAATATTTTGAGCAAAAGTCCAAAATAGTCAACAACCCCAAAAATATAAATTTTCTATTTAGGGCATATTTATGTCTATTTGTAAATGTATTCTATCAGTATCCACAACATGAAAGACAATGTTGAATGATTTCTATGTTTATTTGATCGTTTTCTAAATCAAGTCAATAGAAACAAAGAGGCAAAGTTGTATCTTCTATGCCCGGTTCCTGCAAATGATCTATTTCGAATGCCAAACTTCAAATAATTATAAAATAACTAGTCAAGATAACTCGATTCAGTTTTCTGTGTATTAACAAGGAATCTTTGTTCTACCATGGAAAATTAAAATCCCAATTGATGCCCAAATTCCATGATGTCTGTTTTTCCCATGCACTGTCACATATTATTCCACATAACCGTCTTCTTCTTCAATGCCCTTTTCAGAATGTTGCAAAAGAAAATGCCTTGAAAATCAATTTGGGAGAAGACAAAAAAAGTTTTGAAAATTGCGTAGAATGTTGTTCGCATCTCCGAATGTTTCAAATGCAATGATTCTGTAATAGCGAAGAAGTTCCCCAAACATTGGCCCAAGAGCTTGCAAAGTCTGAAATAAATACTACCATGTAGCTTTTTTTTTACATTTATCGATATTTATAGCATGACTTTTTAACATGGCACTCTTCCGAGGATTTAATAACAAAACAGCACAACGGAAAGCTTGCTGTGAAATGGAAAATCAATCAAAACAAAAATCAGATACGAAAAAATAAAATTCAGCAGAAACCAAACTAAAGAAAGTACAACTATTTTAATCAAGCAAAAAAAATCTTGAAAACAAAAAATAAACAAAACCAAAGCGAAATATGTTTCCATTCCTTAAAATACTCAAATCAAAACAAATTTTTCATTGTTCTATTTAATATTTTTCGTTTTTGGGGTCCAATAACAAATTAAATCTAAACCTTAAATCTCACCTAATCAAAACATTTTTCAGACACCACCAAACTTCGGAAATAGATAAACATAAACTTGCAAATCTGCTTCAAATAAACATGAATAGATCCGACTTCTCCATACACAAAACATATTAAGATACATGCATCTGATCTAATAAGTTGCATAGTATCTTCAAATAAGCATGAATTTATCCAAATTTTCTATCCACAAAACATCACATTAAGATACATTGTTGAAATATGCATCTGATCTAATAAGTTGCACAGTATTTTCAAGGCACACAATAAGCAATGAAATATATAATACAAGGCACATCAATCGAATGGAAAGAAATGGGTGAGAATTTTGCTTTGCGAAGACAAGGGAGACGACCTCCTCACTGCAATATCGGCACAGCGGAGGTGATAATTAGCAGAGTATGAAAAATGATGAACAGCAGTATTCAAACAACAACCCAAGCAAGGATATTTACAACAATCAAATCTACTATTTTCAGTTTTAACACAATTTTGTTGAAAAACGGCATCAAAAGTTATGACATCACATCCTGTAGTAGACAGGGGCCCGCACTGAAGGGGTTAAGTTCTTTTCTAATGCTACAAAAACCGTCTTAACAGATAAACTTTCCATATTATTTAATTCCCCCAATATATTAATCACAAGTTTTCAACTTTTTCCAGAAATTTCCAGAACACTGAAATGTTAAGAATTTCTCGCAAATAGTGGCATTCAAACATTAACCCTTTCACTGCCAATGTCGCATTTTAGCACCACAATGATTCAACGCCCATGTTATGAAAAGGCCTCAAACCAGGGTCTGTTATCCAAAGAGCCCATTTTCATAATTTTGGGAGGTAAGGATAGGCCTTAAGTTATACACGTCACAGTTAAGTTTAATGGGGGTTTTTTGCTGAAAAATGGCTGGCGGCGAAAGGGTTAATGGGAAAGTTTTCATCTGCCATTGAAGCGTTGATACAAACTTCTCATAGAGGTGCTCAAACAGCTATCAGAAAAATTCATAGCAATATTGAAACATCACATTTCGTAATGGTGTTCGAACATATTGATCAGAAGCTGCCAAATCAACATTGAAACATAAGTTTTCGTAACAGTGTTCAAACCATCTGAAAATATCACAGCGACAGTGAAAGTTTAGAAGTTTTCATAGTAATGTTAGAAAAAAAATAATCAGAAATTTAACAACACTGAAACATTAGAAATTCCAGTAGCAGGTGACTGAACATTAATCAGAAAATTACACATCAACATTGAAACATGACACGTTTTGTAGAGGAGATGAACAGTGATTCAGAAAGTTTCACAGCAATATTGGAACATTTTTCACATCAACATTAATGTCCGGAAAATTGTTCACAACTCTCGAGCAAAGTTGCAGTGTCGTTTAGAAGTTCTCAAAGTGGTGTTCGAACATGGCCTTGGTGGTCTTGCTGGCCTCCAGACACGCTCGCTCCACACCTTTAGTCACTCCGCCAGGACCGCAGCTGAACACCCCAACCTTCTTCACCTGTCATCATAATCATCATAATCATTGTCATCATTATCATCAACATCATTGTCATCATCATCATCCAGACACGCTCGCTCCACACCTTTAGTCACCGCCAGGACCGCAGCTGAACACCCCAACCTTCTTCACCTGTCATCATCATCATCATCATCATCATAATCATTGTCATCATTATCATCAACATCATTGTCATCATCATCATCCAGACACGCTCGCTCCACACCTTTAGTCACTCCGCCAGGACCGCAGCTGAACACCCCAACCTTCTTCACCTGTCATCATCATCATCAACATCATTATCATCATCATCATCATCATCATCATCATCATCATCCAGACATGCTCGCTGAAATCCTTTAGTCACACCGTGAGGACCGCAGCTGAACACCCCAACCTTCTTCACCTGTCATCATCATCATCAACATTATTATCATCATCATCATCATCCAGACATGCTCGCTCCAATCCTTTAGTCACACCGTGAGGACCGCAGCTGAACACCCCAACCTTCTTCACCTGTCATCATCATCATGGTCATCATCATCATTGTTATCATCATCATCATAGTCATCAGCATAATCATCAACAGGGTATTCATTATCATCATGGTCATCATAGTCATCATCATAGTCATCATCATTGTCATCATCATTATCATCACTGTCATTGTCATTAATATCATCATCATTACTGACATCATCACCATCATCACTATTGTCATCATAACCATATTACACTCTCTTATACACACACACACACACACACACACACACACACACACACACACACACACACACACACACACACACACACACACACACACACACACTATTGTATCTGACCACAGTAATGGCATGAACCATTGAGACAGAGAGAGACAGAGACAAAGAGAGATAGTGACTATACTGTACCATGGGGTGAGCCTTGTGCACTGCAGTCATGATCTTGTTCATCTGGGGTCGTCCGAAATGGGTGGTGGCCTTGAGTCCAGTGAACACGCTCACTCCCCCGGTCATCTTCTGGAAATGCTCCTCGAAGATGTACTGCCCAAAACAACACAAATATCTCTTAAGGGCCAGCCACACTGCATATGATTTGACCCCTATACCATGCGGTTGTGATGCTTGAGAGTCATGATTCGCGTGAAATACTTTGGTCTAAAAATAATTCTGCTATTCTTCGCTCACTACACATGCGCACACACACACACGTCACACACACACATTCTACACACAAGCAGTATGGTTCGCAGGTCACAAGTTCTGGAAGAACTGGGTGATGAAGATGTCAATGTCTACCATTCTGTGTCACACACACACAATCTACACACCAGCAGCGCGGTTCGCAGGTCAAAGTTCTGGAGAACTGGGTGATGAAGATGTTGATATTGACCATGCACTATCTGTCAGGCAGACTGACAGACAGGCCCCCCCCCCACACACACACACACACATTCTACACACCAGCAGCGCGGTTCGCAGGTCAAAGTTCTGGAAGAACTGGGTGATGAAGATGTCGATGTCTACCATTCCATGCCTGTCGAACTCCTCCACCTCTCGCAGAATGTCGATCAGCCATTCGAAGTGACGCTGGCTGCCCGTGATCCAGATGAAATACAGCTGAAAAATTAACACAAAAACCCCCCATAACAGAGAGATGAAAATAATAAATCATATTTATAGCAACATATTAATAACAACAATATAGAATGTTGATGAGTCATTCAAAGCAATACACACTGCCCGAGATCCAGATGAAATAGAGCTGCACAAAATAACTAAGAATTCCAGTAAACTTGTTATTGTTAATATTTGAAAGACATCTGTGTGTGTGTGGGGTGGGGGGGGGGGGGGGGGGGGGGGGGGGGGGGGGGGTAATAATAACATTTAATTGTATTAATTTTCATGTTTTAGAAACTTGTCTGCCTGCTTCTTCATAACTGTAAAAATGTTGTTTTTGATAGAGAAGTGTGTGTGTGTGTGTGTGTGTGTGTGCATGTGTGTGTGCGTGTGTGAAGATGTTTAATATGTTGGGGTCTCTGTGCATGTGGGCATTTCTCACTCTTTCACATGGTGGCACGGTGATGGGCAAGTTACATTGTGACTGGCCTGCCACTCCGTTGCCGTGGTGGGGGTGCTCAAGTGTACAGACACCCATATTAGTGTGTTCACATTTATTGCTTTTTATTGTGTTTTTGCTTTTTTGTATTGATCGATTGCAAGACAAATTTCCTTATTTTAATGAGATTGGGACAATAAATAATTGATTGATTGATTGATAACTTTATTAATGACTAAAATCATTATTAATAACAATGCAGAATGTCGATCAGCCTTTCAAAATGGCGTAGGCTGCCAGTCATCCAGATGAAGTACAGCTGGAGAAAATAATAAATGAAAAAAACGAAAAAACATCTTAATTTATTGCTATAACGCAATATGCCAATCAGCCACTTGATATATATATATCATCATTAACAATAACTACCATAACGATCAGCCATTCAAAATGACGCTGGCTTCTCGTGATCCTGACGAAATAATGTTGGAAAAAATCATAAATGAAAAAAACAAAAAATCATCAATATATTGTTATAGCACAAAATTCCAATCAGCCACTTGATATAATCATTAGCAGTAACTATTTAACAATCAGCCATTCAAAATGGCTTCTTGTGATCCAAGAAAGACAAGACTGAAAAATAACCGATATAATGGAAGGAGGGGGGGAGAGGGGGAGGGGGAGGGGGGGGGATGTTGATCTGCACCTTTGCAAAACAATTTATTATTTCATTTCTCTATACAGTGGAACCTCCCTTATAAGACCTCCCATCATAAGACTCCCTCCCTTTAAGACCTCCCATTATAAGACTCCCTCCCTTATAAGACCTCCCATTATAAGACGCCCTCCCTTATAAGACCTCCCATTATAAGAGTCCCTCCTTTATAAGACCTCCCATTATAAGACTCCCTCCCTTATAAGACCTCCCATTATAAGACTCCCCCAACAAGACCTCCCATTATAAGACTCCCTCCCTTATAAGACCTCCCATTATAAGACTCCCTCCCTTATAAGACCTCCCATTATAAGAATCCCTCCCTTATAAGACCTCCCATTATAAGACTCCCTCCCTTATAAGACCTCCCGTTATAAGACTCCCTCCCTTAAGACCTCCCATTATAAGACTCCCTCCCATATAAGACCTGCTTCTCTGAGACATTGCCCTTCCTTGTAAGTATTAACATATTTACCTCCCTTATAAGACCCCTCCCTTTCAAGACCTCATTTGGGATGATTTCTGAAGGTAATATAAGGGAGGTTCCACTGTATGAGATAATAAAGTTGTTCTGAATTGTACCGAGATTATGAACAGCATTCTACTTTAACCCCCCCCCAAAAAACAACAACCCACAACTACCCTTGACCTTGACTGACCTTTTGACACTTGACCTTGTAGGTGCAGTTGATGGAGGCCATGTGCACAAAGTCCTTGAGGATGGAGGCGTAGGGGGTGACCCCAATGCCCGCCCCCACCAGCACAGACACCTCGTACTGGTACCAGTCCTGCTGCCCCGCCCCGTAAGGCCCGTCCAGATACAGCTGGGCAAAACAAACCACAAAATAGACATTGGGTATAGTCACAGAGGCGTCTCTGTGAAATTCGGGTTGCTCCCACCTGGAGAGCGCGTCGCAGCCAGAGTCGCGCCACCCTTTTTTTTTTTTTTTTTTTTGTGCATGCGATTTTTGTGTGACTGATGAGGGGGGGGGGGGGGGGGGGGGGTGGGGGGGGGGGGGGGGGGGGGGGGGGGGGGGAGAGTAAATTTTGACCAACTGACAACTTTTTCCACATTCAGACCGTAAGGCCTAGTGCAAAGTGAGAGGTAAAATCCCCTGTACCCAGGTTCGAACTGTACCCAGGTACAGCTGTAAACAAGAGGCAAAGCCTTCAAGGCTCACTCAAACAGGAACATATGGGACAACAACAAACAAAGATTGAGTGGGGTGTCTAAAGTACATGATTGCCAATACAATTTTAAAGTACAAATGAAACTATCGTTAATGGATACAACTAAAAAAAAAAGTGCCCGTGCCGAGAATCGGACCCGGAACCATTGGCATGACAGACAGACACTCTACCAAAGAGCTATCGAGGCTTTCGGTGTTGATGAGTTTCTTAACTCATGTTGCCTGTTGAATACTCTCTAACCTACTAATCTATCTGTTTACAGTGTTGTATTAAGTATTTAATTATTCAAATTATTATTGTTTGAAAGCTTGCATAGACATCTATATGTGTGCAAAGTTTGAACAATGTATGCCTTCTATTTCCCGAGAAAATGCCAACGTTAAAGTTTGGAGATTGGACCATGGACGCAACACACACATACACACAACCGAACAACTATCATACTATAGACTCACTTCGTCTTAACCAAAAAAGAGTAGAAAATATACATTGTAAGTTACTGTATTTTTCGGATCATTAGGCGAATAGGGCAATTTTCAAGAAAAATCTGAAAAAATTAAAGCTTAAAAAGGCTTGCCGACCGCCATTACTGCTGTTATAAACAAGAGTTGGCTCCCCTTTCAAATCATCAAACTTCCGTTTGTGCCACTTCCTGCTGTTGTGTTTGGACTTTTTGTTGTGAAAACTGGTAGAATTATGCTTTTTACATCCAATGAAGGGTTATGAGATCTATTGGATGGTATCTCTCAGACGATAATAGGGATTTTGAAGCATTTTAACGCGAGTATTCGTCGTATCAGCGACTCGTGACCACTTTCGATGTCTGACTTATTCTTTTTACGGTACACTGCACTGAACACGGCAATCGTTGCCTCTCTTCTCATGATTTTGCTCACTAATAGGGCGCCCTCGTTTATTAGGTGCATAGGTCGAAATTGAAGAAATAAATATTGCCTTATAATCCCAAAATTACGGTACATAGAAAAAATACTGTATTTTTCGGAAGTCACATTTATGGCCACTCCAAAAAACTGGAAGCCACAATTTGAATTGGGGCACTCCAAAATCAAAAAATCAAAACAGAAGCCACATTTTTTGGAAGCTACATTGTGGTGCACTAAAAAAAACCAGGAAGCCACATTGTGTGGCACTCAAAAAAATGGACGACACATTTTGTGGCACTCCAAAAAACTGGAAGACATTGAAAAGCATTAAAAAACCAGGAAGTCGCATTTTGGGACAGCAAAAAAACTGGAAGCCATATTTTGGGGCACTCAAAAATTGGGAAGCCACATTGTGGGGCACTAAAAAAACCTGGAAGTCACATTTTGGGGCACTCTAAAGAATTTGAAGCTACATTTTTGGGGCACTCAAAATAACTTGGTCACAATTTGGGGCACTCAAAAAAGAATTTGAAGCCACATTTTTGAGCACTCAAAAAAACAACAGAAGCCACATTTTGGGGCACTCCAAAGAATGGAAGTCACATTTTGGGGCACTCCAAAAAATGGAAGTCACATTTTGGGGCACTCCAAAGAATGGAAGTCACATTTTGGGGCACTCCAAAGAATGGAAGTCACATTTTGGGGCACTCCAAAAAATGGAAGTCACATTTTGGGGCACTCCAAAGAATGGAAGTCACATTTTGGGGCACTCCAAAAAATGGAAGTCACATTTTGGGGCACTCCAAAGAATGGAAGTCACATTTTGGGGCACTCCAAAGAATGGAAGTCACATTTTGGGGCACTCCAAAGAATGGAAGTCACATTTTGGGGCACTCCAAAAAATGGAAGTCACATTTTGGGGCACTCCAAAGAATGGAAGTCACATTTTGGGGCACTCCAAAGAATGGAAGTCACATTTTGGGGCACTCCAAAGAATGGAAGTCACATTTTGGGGCACTCCAAAGACCTGGAAGTTGGGTGTTGCCTGGAAATAAAGCAACCCTACAACAGACAAACGCACCCCCCCACAGAAATGTCACGTGTGTGTCTCACACCTTGGGTCCCAGACTGTCGGGGTCAAAGGTCTGTCTATGCGCACGCACGCACACACACACACACACACACACACACACACACACACACGCATACACCAGCAATACTCGGTATCGACAAAATGCACACATCTTTTCTCCAATGTCAGTTTTAGCGGAAGGACATGGAATAGGGCATTTGATATTGGGTATTATTACAATATTAGGTACTTTATAGTCACAAAGGCGTCTCTGTGAAATTCGTGTTGCTCCCACCTGGAGAGCGCGTCGCAGCCAGAGGTGCGCCACCCAATTTTAAGAAAACATTCAGATCTAGTTAAGGACAAAAACCTCGTATATTCGTTCTTTTCAAGTCTAAAAATGTTTTGTAAAAGTATTTTAACAAAATGCATGATTAAACTCGCAATGTCTTGAACAACATATTCATCACAGTTAATCAATTGTGGTCAATGTGGTTAATGTTTAAAACTTTTTTTTTCGTTTTTCTCAAAACTACCAAAATTGAATTTGAATTTCACTGACGAAATGCCGTATTGAAGAGCAACATAATAATAAAGTGTGTCACGCCTCACCTTGGGGTATCGAACCATGGGTCCCAGGTTGTCGGGGTCGAAGGTCTCGCGGATGTTCCAGGTCCATGGCCCCAGGGCGCGGATGTGCACCTTGAGGGTGTCCTCATGGGGGGCCGAGGTCAGGGTGAAGGGGTGGTACTCGTCCTTGCCCTGCGACAGACAGGCGATGCGCACCCACTGCCCAGACTTGTACTCGAACCGGGGGGGACGTTTGAACTCCAGCATGGTCACGTCTGCAAGAAAACACAACAACAAAACAACCCTCATGTAGTTATAACTGAGCATTTTTTTCTTCCAGCAAGAGCAAAAAGTTCAAAGCAATGCAGCACGGCTGATCCTTAAATTCCCTGACGTACAGACCACATCAAACCCCACCTCCATATCTTGCACTGGCCTCCAGTCGAGGCAAGAGTTAACCCTTAAAGTCCCTCGTACAGACCACATCAAACCCCACTTCCGTATCTTGCACTGGCCTCCAGTCGAGGCAAGAGTTAACCCTTAAAGTCCCTCGTACAGACCACATCAAACCCCACCTCCGTATCTTGCACTGGCCTCCAGTCGAGGCAAGAGTTAACCCTTAAAGTCCCTCGTACAGACCACATCAAACCCCACCTCCGTATCTTGCACTGGCCTCCAGTCGAGGCAAGAGTTAACCCTTAAAGTCCCTGACGTACAGACCACATCAAACCCCACCTCCGTATCTTGCACTGGTCTCCAGTCGAGGCAAGAGTTAACCCTTTCACCGCCAGCCATTTTTTTTAAGCCAAACTTATCCAATAAACTTACATAGGTAAAGAAAAGATTTTGTCTGAAATATTGGGGATTCCTTTAATTACTATATGTTTAAAAAAGGACTATCCTTGTATTGACTCCCAAAATCAAGGACACAAAAATTATTGAACAACAGACCCCGAATTCAAGGTTTTTAATGACATGGGTGTTAAGTCATTGTGGTGCAAAAATGCGACATTGGCGGCGAAAGGGTTTTAAGCATAAAATTCCAAGAAAGCAGCAGAATTCTCCTGTATCCAAAAGAGGGTCAATCGTTTCTCCAAAGACCCACCTGAGGGCAGGTTCTGTGATTCGATGATGGTCAGCTGGGTCTTCGTCCTGCTCAGGCTGACCAGCTTGTCCATCAATGAAGAGGCCGGCTGGCCCCAGGATATGTGTGCAGAACATGGGTCACAATTCTTCCACATTTGTTCCCCTACAGCAAAT
This sequence comes from Phymorhynchus buccinoides, assembly GCA_017654935.2. Taxonomy (NCBI): domain Eukaryota; kingdom Metazoa; phylum Mollusca; class Gastropoda; order Neogastropoda; family Raphitomidae; genus Phymorhynchus; species Phymorhynchus buccinoides. The sequence continues at coordinate 6,099,881 of CM065703.1, read as the reverse complement.
TTCTTCTACATTTGCACTTATCTAATGGCAAAACAATTCCCCTGAATTCCCATACAACCGAGGGCAAATTATTCTGCACCCACCTGAGGGCAGGTTCTGTGCCTTGATGATGGACAGCTGGGTCTTCTTCCTGCTGAGGCTGACCAGCTTGTCCATCATGTAGAGGCCGGCCGGCCCCAGGAAGTAGGTGTAGAACATGGGCCGCTGCACCAGCACCGAGGCCCCGTGGACCAGCATGAGCACGTACAACACGATGAACAGCTTGTGGGTCAGCCAGAACAGCGAGAAGATGTGACGCCGTGCCGTCTGTGTCGCGAAGACGTAGAGGACAACCAGGACGCACACTAGCAATACTCCGGTGAAACCTGGGCAAAGAAAACAGCAATATTTTTGTTATTTGTGTGGTATTTGAGAAAAGAAAAAAGATGATGAAGAACCAGAACGCACACTAGCAAAACTCCAGTGAAACCTGGGCAAAGAAAACAGCAATATTTTTGTGTTATTTGTGTGGTATTTGAGAAAAGAAAAAAGAAGATGATGAAGCATGAAAAGAGTGCGATGAACAGCTTGTGTGTCAGCCAGAACAGCGAAATAAGATGTGACGCCACGTGCTGTTTGTGTCGCGAAGACGTAGAGGACAACCAGAACGCAGACTAGCAAACTGCGGTGAAACCTGGGCAAAGAAAACGGCAATATTTGTGTGTTGTTTGAGAGAAGAAAGAAGAAGATGATGATGATGCATCCCCTGTGGGGATTCCAGGGGGTCTTTCATAAAAATAGTTCCCCCACCTTCTGGAAGTTCTGTGCTTGTAACTTCCTCTAATCTGCCACACTCTTTGACTCTGCCTTTTTCCTTTGCTTACTGTCATCTACTATGTTTCTGACTTATTGTCCCATTCTCCTGCCTTTTTAAAAAACAAATCTTCCAAATAATTTTTCTCCTTTGAGCTCCTCCGAAATCGGAACGTGTCAGCTGTACGCTAGCGGGGAGACCAGTGAAAACTGAAAACCGGACACATATGTACCTTACCCATTATGGCCATATGGCCTGCGAGCGCAGAAGAAGAAGATGAAGATGAAGCATGAAAAGAGTGCAATGAACAGCTTGTGTGTCAGCTAGAACAGCGAAAAAAGATGTGACGCCACGTGCTGTTTGTGTCGCGAAGACGTAGAGGACAACCAGAATGCAGACTAGTAAAACTCCGGTGAAACCTGGGCAAACAAAACGGCAATATTCAGGCTCCACTGAACTCCACCGAAGTGACTCAGCAGCAGTGCAGTGTCTCCTCAGTTGGTTGCCTCCTGACGGCCTAACATAATAGATTCGCTCCCCTTGGACTGCTGGTCTCGGAATCTGCGACCTGAACAAGCCGGGGTGTGGCTGCGAATTGGGATACAGAATGACCAGCCTGGGAGCAATGCCACTGTACGGTCCAGAAGATGGGACAGCAGAAAAAGAAAACACAATATGTGTGTGTTGTTTGAGGAGAAAGAAGATGAGCAAGAAAATTATCCTTGTTTTTGTGAGGACAAAATAAAACTTGATGAAGAACATCAAAAACTACATGGCGTTAGAAGAGCTAAAGCACTGTGATACCTTATACTATATGCCAACAATTACGGTAATACTATATATATAATACGGTAAATATTAAATACTGACCCGTCATGGTTCCAAACACCCACCACTGGAACACGATGCTCTCTGTATGATGCAGCACAAATTGATAGAATATCGTCAACACTGACCCGTCATGGTTCCAAACACCCACCATTGGAAAGTGGGGGTGATTTCCGCACGGAACACAATGCTCCCTGTATAATGCAGCACAAATTGATAC
>CM065703.1:6070540-6090540 GCA_017654935.2 Phymorhynchus buccinoides | reverse complement strand
GGGGGCGCAACTTTACCTTTACCAACTGGTCTAGCTTTTACGTTCTTGCTTGTCCGTTGCATCTCAACCGACAAGAGGGGAGAAAACTTTTTTTTAATGTGCGCATGCGTTGCTTTAATGGACAATATCACTGACATAGTAAGCTCTTGCATTGCTTCAATGGACAATATCACTGACATAGTAAGCTCTTGCATTGCTTTAATGGACAATATCACTGACATAGTAAGCTCTTGCAGTTTGTCATTGTAGGGCCCTTTGAGAAGAGTTTTATGAGGATATTGCAATTATGATGATTACAATGGCAACAATGATGATGATAATGATTACAACGGCAACAATGATGATGATGATGATGATTACTACAATGGCAACAATGATGATGATTACAACGGCAACAATGATGATGATGATGATTACAATGGCAACAATGATGATGATGATAATGATTACAACGGCAACAACGGTGATGATTACAATGGCAACAATGATGATGATAGCAACCGCAACAATGATGACGACAACGACAACAGTGATGATGCGACAACGGCAACAATATGAATGTTACAATGGCAACAATGATTATTACGACAACAATGACGATTACAATGGCAACGACGATGCTTACAATTTCAACAATGATTACAACGGCAACAGTGATGAGTACAATGGCAACAACGATGATTAACACAATGGCAACAATGATTACAACGGCAACAGTGATAATAATTATTGCAATGGCAACAATGATGATGATGATATAACGGCAACAGTGGTGATTGCAATGGCAACAATGATGACAATAGCAACAATGATGACGATGATTACAATGGCAACAATGATGATGATGACAATGATGATGATTACAATGGCAACAATGATGATGATGATAATGGCAACAATGATGATGCTGATGATGCCTGTCATGTCACCTTTCCAGTCGAAGGAGGCACTCCACAGCTTGTCCATCTGGGGCGCCAGGATCTGGCAGAAATCGTCGAAGGTGAACTGCGTCTTGTGCTCCAGGCCGGCCTGCTGAACCAGGGATTCCACCAGCCTCTGGACCTCGTCCGACTCTGGCTTGCTCTGAGCCAGCTCCAGGAGAGACCTGGGAGTGTGGGTGTGATATGTACAATGTAATACAATGCAACAATCATCATCATCATCTGGACCTCGTCCGACTCTGGCTTGCTCTGGGCCAGCTCCAGGAGAGACCTGGGAGTGTGGGTGTGATATGTACAATGTAATACAATGCAACAATCATCATCATCATCATCATCTGGACCTCGTCCGACTCTGGCTTGCTCTGGGCCAGCTCCAGGAGATCTGGGAGTGTGGGTGTGATATGTACAATGTAATACAATGCAACAATCATCATCATCATCATCATCTGGACCTCGTCCGACTCTGGCTTGCTCTGGGCCAGCTCCAGGAGAGATCTGGGAGTGTGGGTGTGATATGTACAATGTAATACAATGCAACAATCATCATCATCATCATCATCTGGACCTCGTCCGACTCTGGCTTGCTCTGGGCCAGCTCCAGGAGATCTGGGAGTGTGGGTGTGATATGTACAATGTAATACAATGCAACAATCATCATCATCATCATCATCTGGACCTCGTCCGACTCTGGCTTGCTCTGGGCCAGCTCTAGCAGAGACCTGGATGTGAGGGTGTGATATGTACAATGTAATACAATGCAATATAGTGCAATACAATGCGCAATGCAACTGTCATCATCATCATCATCTGGACCTGGCTTGCTCTGGGCCAGCTCCAGGAGAGACCTGGATGTGAGGGTGTGATATGTACAATGTTAATACAATGCAATATGTAGTGCAACAATGCAATGCACAATGCAACAGTCATCATTATCATCATCATCATCATCATCTTGACCTCGTCCGACTCTGGCTTGCTCTGGGCCAGCTCCAGGAGAGACCTGGGAGTGTGGGTATGGTATGTACAATGCAATATATAGTGCAATACAATGCGCAATGCAACAGTCATCATCATCATCATCATCTGGACCTCATCCGGCTCTGGCTTGCTCTGGGCTAACTCCAGGAGAGACCTGGATGCGGGTGTATATTAATACAATGTCAAAATCAATACTACACAGCACAGTACAGTTGTTGCATAATGTTTCACTCCGGCTTGCTCTGGGCCAAGTCCATGAGAGACCTGGGAGTGTGGGTCTGGTATGCATAATGTAATACAATGCAATATATAGTGCAATACAATGCAACAGTCATCATCATCATCATCATCTGGACCTCATCCAACTCCGGCTTGCTCTGGGCCAGTTCCAGGAGAGACCTGGGTGTGGTATGTACAATGTAATACAATGCAATATATAGTGCAATACAATGCAACAGTCATCATTATCATCATCTGGACCTGGAAAAAATACAATACACACAAACATCTTGGTCAACAAATTAAAAAAACAAGGAACTTCCTTTTCTGGTAAAATTGAAAAACAGGAAATCCTTGTATAGCAGGCAAAGTTGCACCCGTGCACTTACCTGAACATCTGGCCGATGGCCGTCTTGCTCATGAACCCAGAGCCGTCCGTGTCATACATGTAGAACATGGTCTGCAGCTTGTCCTGACACGACCCTGTCACAACACAAGTCAATACACAATTTAAATCCATCGAATCGCAACAATTTTGAATTCTGGTTCTGGTACGTCGAAGGAGCCTATGAAGTCTATGTACTCGACGGAACTGGGAGAGCTCATTGAGAATTAAAATATAAAATCCTTTTTTTTTTAATAAAGAAAGTGTCTTTGTTTTACTGTCTGGTGGTGTTGACAGCTTTTTAAGAGTTGACCATAGGCCTTTTCGCAGTATCCGGGCTGGACCAATCCGGCTAACGTAGCGCTCACTGGGGACGAACCCCGACCGGCACAGCTCCTGCCCTTCAATTACCACTACTTTGACCAAATTGGCCCCTAATTCCCTATTTTAATCTTTAGTTGGAGCAGGCCCCAAAGACACTGATGGAATTATTAAAAAAAACTCACATATCACTCCAGCCATGCACACAAACAAACCTCACATATCACTCCAGCCATACACACAAACAAAGCTCACATATCACTCCAGCCATACACACAAACAAAACATGCATAAACGAAAGGAGAAATGAAAGAAGATTACCGGTTTTTACTTCAGGTTTAGACATAGGGAAGTGGTAGATCAGACTTTTTTTATAATTATATAGATTTATATAGAAAAACTCTACACTGATTGGTTTCCCCACAACAAACCACTACAAAAGCAAAGTCAGAGGCAAAATTGTGGTCTAAAGGAGCGAAGCCAGTTTAGAAGTGACCAAGGTATGGTGTGCACACAGATTTACTTCCCTTGAAGCAAATGCATCACAATTGACAGCTATCTATTAATTCCGGACATATATGGCCGGAATGACTTGAATGAATTAAAATTAGCCGCACCAAATGCCATTGAGTAAGAACGTTTATCACAAGTAATCGTTTCTTTTCCACTGCTTTCCTTATTTTTTTTACATGTTTTGCATCTCAAGTAACTATAGTCGTACACCACTATGAAACCAAGCGTGGCAATTGACATTTTTACCCATCTCTCTCTCTCTCTCTCTCTCTCTCTCTCTCTCTCTCTCTCTCTCTCTCTCTCTCTCTCTCTCTCAAAGAAGCATTTTATGCTTATTGAGCTATTCCTCATTAAAGATTTCAAGTTTCAAGTTTCTCTCTCTCTCTCTCTCTCTCTCTCTCTCTCTCTCTCTCTCTCTCTCTCTCTCTCTCTCTCTCTCTCATATTAAAAATTATGCAAGTTTTATAAACCCATATTTCAGCCTATTTTGTATCATAATATCAACTGATTTGTTACCTTTGTATTCAGCTCTGTATGCGCAATAGTATGCCTTGCCATGTTTGTGTTCTGTGTTAGTATATATATATATATCAAGGACAGATTGGAAGAATAGGCGTTGCCTAAAATCTATATCCTTGGAAAATAAAATTTAAGTTTTCAAGTTTTCAAAGTTTTCTCTCTCTCTCTCTCTCTCTCTCTCTCTCTCTCTCTGTCTCTCTATTTGTGCCTTAATCCATTATTTATAGCCCTAAGACATTTTCTCATGGAATATGGAAGGCATTGCAGTATCTCGTAGGCCAAAATATATAATAATTTCTACTGACCTTTGGACATCAAAAGGGTTAATTTCCCACTCACTTTTGGAGATGAAAAGGGTTAAATTTTCCACTGACCTTTGGAGATCAAAAGGGTTAATTTCCCACTGACCTTTGGGGATGAAAAGGGTTACATTTTCCACTGACCTTTGGAGATCAAAAGGGTTAATTTCCCACTGACCTTTGGGGATGAAAAGGGTTAAATTTTCCACTGACCTTTGGAGATCAAAAGGGTTAATTTCCCACTGACCTTTGGGGATAAAAAGGGTTAAATTTTCCACTGACCTTGGAGATCAAAAGGGTTAATTTACCACTGACCTTTGGAGATGAAAAGGACAGACCTTTTGACGATCAAAAGGGTTAAATTTCCCACTTACCTTTGGAGATCAAAAGGGTTAATTTACCACTGACCTTTGCAGATCAAAAGGGTTAATCTACCACTGACCTTTGGAGATCAAAAGGATTAATTTACCACTTACTTTTGGAGATCAAAAGGGTCAAATTTCCCACTTACTTTTGGAGATCAAAAGGGTCAAATTTCCCACTGACCTTTGGAGATCAAAAGGGTTAATTTACCACTGACCTTTGGAGATGAAAAGGACAGACTTTTGACGATCAAAAGGGTTAAACTTCCCACTTACTTTTCGAGATCAAAAGGATTAATTTACCACTGATCTTTGGAGATCAAAAGGGTTAATTTACCACTGACCTTTGGAGATCAAAAGGGTTAATTTACCACTGACCTTTGGAGATCAAAAGGGTTAATTTACCACTGACCTTTGGAGATCAAAAGGGTTAATTTACCACTGACCTTTGGAGATCTAAAGGGTCAAATTTCCCACTGACCTTTGGAGATCAAAAGGGTTAATTTCCCACTGACCTTTGGGGATGAAAAGGTCAAATTTCCCACTGACCTTTGGGGATCAAAAGGGTCAAATTTCCCACTGACCTTTGGAGATCAAAAGGGTCAAATTTCCCACTTATTTTTGGAGATCAAAAGGGTCAAATTTTCCACTGACCTTTGGAGATCAAAAGGGTCAAATTTCCCACTTATTTTTGGAGATCAAAAGGGTCAAATTTTCCACTGACCTTTGGAGATCAAAAGGGTTAATTTACCACTGACCTTTGGAGATGAAAAGGACAGACCTTTTGACGATCAAAAGGGTTAAACTTCCCACTTACTTTTGGAGATCAAAAGGGTTAATTTACCACTGACCTTTGGAGATCAAAAGGGTTAATTTACCACTGACCTTTGGAGATCAAAAGGGTTAATTTACCACTGACCTTTGGAGATCAAAAGGGTCACATTTCCCACTGACCTTTGGAGATCAAAAGGGTTAATTTACCACTGACCTTTGGGGATCAAAAGGGTCAAATTTCCCACTGACCTTTGGAGAAGAGGACGACAGCGTTGAGGAACTCCCTGAAGGAGATGTAGCCGTTTCTGTCCGAGTCGATGAGAGAGAAGAAATGCTCCACAAAGTCTGAGTCCACCTTCACTCCTATGGCCTCTGCAAACTCCTCCTGTTGGTTGGAGAACAATTGACATTAGCTGCATGAGAGAGAGAGAGAGAGAGAGAGAGAGAGAGAGAGAGAGAGAGAGAGAGAGAGAGAGAGAGAGAGAGAGAGAGAGAGAGAGAGAGAGAGAGACAGAGACAGAGACAGAGACAGAGAGAGTTTTCAAGGATTAAGATTTTAGGCAAATGATACTGAATGGTTTTATATCATTAGAAAGAGCATTGCCTGAAGTTTCCAACTGTATCATTGTCTCAGAATGATTATTTTGACACCTAATGTCCCTTTCGTGGTGCTGGGTCATATATAGTTTCCTGTTTAGCAGGAAGCATTTCAGTACCAAGAAATGGAGGAGGAATTAACGAGAACATAGCGAAAACGACATAGAACAAAGTGCATGCAGGTTTTTTTACAGTCCCACTTCCAATGTCTGTTTGTGCTATTTCTTCATGTCCAGCTGAGAGTGGCTAACACCACAATACAACACGACACGACATGACATGGTATGACACGACACAACACGACACGACACAGTACCTTGGAGAGTTCCACCTCCAGAATCTCCTTGCTCTGTTTCTTCATGTCCAGCTGAGAGTGGTTAACACCACAATACAACACAACACGACATGACACGGTATGACACGACATGACATGACAGGACACAGTACCTTGGAGAGTTCCACCTCCAGAATCTATTTGCTCTGTTTCTTCATGTCCAGCTGAGAGTGGTTAACACCACAATACAACACGACACAACATGACACGGTATAACATGACATAACACAACACGACACAGTACCTTGGAGAGTTCCATCTCCAGAATCTCCTTGCTCTGTTTCTTCATGTCCAGCTGAGAGTGGTTAACAACATGACATGACACGACATGACATGACACCACATGACATGACACAGTACCTTGGAGAGTTCCATCTCCAGAATCTCTTTGCTTTGCTTCTTCATGTCCAGGTGAGAGTGGTCAACAACATGACACGACATGACACGACACAACACGACATGATACGACATGACAAGACACAGTACCTTGGAGAGTTCCTTCTCCAGAATCTCCTTGCTCTGTTTCTTCATGTCCAGCTGAGAGTGGTCAACAACACAATACAACACGACACGACAGGACACAGTACCTTGGAGAGTTCCACCTCCAGAATCTCCTTGCTCTGTTTCTTCATGTCCAGCTGAGAGTGGCTAACACGAAACGACACGACACGACACGACACAACACGACACGACAGAACACAGTACCTTGGAGAGTTCCACCTCCAGAATCTCTTTGCTCTGCTTCTTCATGTCCAGCTGAGAGTGGTCAACAACACTACACGACACGACACGACACGAAATGACACAGTACCTTGGAGAGTTCCACCTCCAGAATCTCCTTGCTCTGCTTCTTCATGTCCAGCTGAGAGCTGTCCAGTGCAGGGTCATAGTCCATCTGAAAGGCCTGCAACAATGACGCCACACACAACGATTCAATGATTCATTCAAGTCGTTCCGGACATATATGTCCGGAATTAATAGGTAGCTGTCAATTCGCTGCATTTGCTTCAAGGGAAGTAAATCTCTGTGCACACCATACCTTGGTCACTTCTAAACTCGCTTCACTCCCTTAGACCACAATTTTGTCCCTGACTTTGCTTTTGTAGTGGTTCGTTGTGGGGGAACCAATCGGTGTAGAGAGTTTTTCTATATAAAGTCTATACATAAAAAAGTCTGATCTACCATGCACTTCCCCATGTCTAAACCTGAAGTAAAAACCCTATAATCTTCTTTCATTTCTCCTTTTGTTTATGTACGTTTTGTTTGTTGGAGTGATTTGTGAGGTTTTTTAATGATTCAAAATCATTGCGGTGCGAGTGAGTTAATGTCCATACCTCCTTGAAGATGGTTTTGAAGAATTTTTCCAGCATGGCGTTCCTCTTTTCCTTGGTGGTAGCCACAGAGAAGAGGTCGACCTCGCGCAGCTCAAACACCACCAGTTCCAGGTGTTCGTAGGAATTGACCAACTCCTGCAGCCTCTCCATGAACATGTTGCGTTCCTCTTCATTGGCAAACATCACCACCTGAATCATCATCATCGTCATCGTCATCATCGTCATCATCATCATCATCAGCATCATCTAACACCACCAGTTCCAGGTGTTCGTAGGAATTGACCAACTCCTGCAGCCTCTCCATGAACATGTTGCGCTCCTCTTCATTGGCAAACATCACCACCTGAATCATCATCATCGTCATCGTCATCATCATCATCTAACACCACCAGTTCCAGGTGTTCGTAGGAATTGACCAACTCCTGCAGCCTCTCCATGAACATGTTGCGCTCCTCTTCATTGGCAAACATCACCACCTGAATCATCATCATCGTCATCGTCATCATCATCATCATCTAACACCACCAGTTCCAGGTGTTCGTAGGAATTGACCAACTCCTGCAGCCTCTCCATGAACATGTTGCGCTCCTCTTCATTGGCAAACATCACCACCTGAATCATCATCATCGTCATTGTCATCGTCATCATCATCGTCATCATCATCGTCATCATCATCATCTAACACAACCAGTTCCAGATGTTCGTAGGAATTGACCAACTCCTGCAGCCTCTCCATGAACATGTTGCGCTCCTCTTCATTGGCAAACATCACCACCTGAATCATCATCATCGTCATCGTCATCTTCATCATTGTTCTCTGTATCATCGTCGTCATCATCATCATCATCACCTTCACTATCATCATCATAATATATCATTGGTTCCAGATGTTCATTTGTCATCGTCCTTGTCGTCATTATCATCATCATTGTTATCATCAACACGGTGTTTCTCTTCTTGTTGACGCCCAGTTTCACAATGAGCACCAGACAGACAGAAAGACAGACAGACAGAAAGACAAACAGACAGAAAGACAAACAGACAGAAAGACAAACAGACAGACAGACAGAAAGACAGACAGACAGAAAGACAGACAGACAGAAAGACAGACAGACAGAAAGACAGACAGAAAGACAGACAGATAAACTCAAACAGACATACATACAGACAGACAGACAGACAGACAAAGAAAACCCAGTAACATACAGGTCCTATTCCTGAGGCACAAACAACTACACAGACAGACAAAAGCATAACAAACCAAGTATTGGTGGTTGCCTCTTGACAACCTAACATAGAATTGCTCCCTGTCCACTGCTGATTTAGGATTTGGCGACCCCACAAACCCAGGGTGTGGCTGTGAGTTGGGACTCAGAGTGTCTGTGAGTTGGGACTCAGAATGTCTGTGAGTTGGGACTTGTAATGTCTGTGAGTTGGGACCGACAATGTCTGTGAGTTGGGACCCAGAATGTCTGTGAGTTGGGACCCAGAATGTCTGTAAGTTGGGACTCGGAATGTCTGTGAGTTGGGACTCGGAGTATCTGTGAGTTGGGACTCGGAGTGTCTGTGAGTTGGGACCCAGAATGTCTGTGAGTTGGGACTCTGGATGTCTGTGAGTTGGGACTCGGAATGTCTGTGAGTTGGGACTCAGAGTGTCTGTGAGTTGGGACTCGGAATGTCTGTGAGTTGGGACTCGTGGTGTCTGTGAGTTGGGACTCGGAGTGTCTGTGAGTTGGGACTCAGAGTGTCTGTGAGTTGGGACACAGAATGTCTGTGAGTTGGGACTCAGAATGTCTGTGAGTTGGGACTCAGAGTGTCTGTGAGTTGGGACTCAGAATGTCTGTGAGTTGGGACTCGGAGTGTCTGTGAGTTGGGACTCAGAGTGTCTGTGAGTTAGGACCCGGAGTGTCTGTGAGTTGGGACTCAGAATGTCTGTGAGTTGGGACTCGGAGTGTCTGTGAGTTGGGACTCAGTGTCTGTGAGTTGGGACTCAGAGTGTCTGTGAGTTGGGACTCAGAATGTCTGTGAGTTGGGACTCAGAATGTCTGTGAGTTGGGACTCAGAATGTCTGTGAGTTGGGACTCGTGGTGTCTGTGAGTTGGGACTCGGAGTGTCTGTGAGTTGGGACTCAGAGTGTCTGTGAGTTGGGACTCAGAATGTCTGTGAGTTGGGACTCAGAATGTCTGTGAGTTGGGACTCAGAATGTTTGTGAGTTGGGACTCAGAATGTCTGTGAGTTGGGACTCGGAGTGTCTGTGAGTTGGGACTCAGAGTGTCTGTGAGTTGGGACTCAGAGTGTCTGTGAGTTGGGACTCAGAATGTCTGTGAGTTGGGACTCAGAATGTCTGTGAGTTGGGACTCAGAATGTTTGTGAGTTGGGACTCAGAATGTCTGTGCGGTGTGGGAACAATACCACTGTATGATGGAAAGGATGAGACCAAAAACTTTTTTTCATGTTAAATGCAAATTAAATGCAGATTTCATTCCATTTTTTCCCAAAGGAACACAGGTTAAAGTCCAAAAATGTGGACAGTTTTATAATCCCTGTTGGGTTCCGTTTTCATAGCCTGAATGTTGAAAAGAAAAACTAAACATTAAAAAAAAAAGACGACAATAAAGCTATAAACTTAATTGAAGATAGCGCTTCATTACTCTGCTTGGCCGGCCGTCACTATTGTTTTCATGTTGCCCTATCTAATGATCATTGCTGATTTTCACTTGTGACTTTCAGAAATAAAATGCTATTGAAACCAAAGTTATGAACGCACCAAGTCGTATTCCTGAGGCACTTGCAGCAGTAAGGTGGACCTCTTTTTGTTGGCGCCCAGTTTGACGTTGAGCACGGACATGGCGGAGAGCTTGATGGCTCTGATGGCAGTGCCCCCCATGGCTGTGAAGATGTCCAGCGTCCCCTTGGTCGTCAGGTGCAGCTCTATTCGGCGCGACGATTCCTTGCCACGCCACTCTTTCACCTCCGCCACTGAAAAACAAATGAAGGAGTATGTTATTGTGAGGAGAGCTTGATGGCTCTGATGTCAGACATTCTCCCTTTTCTCTCTCTCTCTCTCTCTCTCTCTCTCTCTCTCTCTCTCTCTCTCTCTCTCTCTCTCTCGCACACACACAGTCTGTCTCTCTCTCTCTCTCTTAAACAGAAGGAAAGAAGAAGATAAGAAGAGAAAGAAAGAAAGAAAGAATGTGGAGAGAAAAAAAAGGAAGGAAAAGCTTAAAAAAATAGCCAAGAAAGAAAGAAAGTAAGAAAGGAAAAACAAAACAAGAACAAGAATAAAGGGAAAAGAGAAAAGGACAAAGACAGATGGAAAGAAAGAAAAATTGAAATATTTTTTTAATTTTTTTAAAGACAATAGAGAAGAAAATGAGAGAAAATCAAAATAGAACCAAAAAAACCCCAACCAATTAAAAAAATAATGATTTTGTTTTTAAAGAAAAAAAAAGCGTTACCATAGAAACTGGTTGACAGGCTTCTCTGAAACGCGCATCGTTTTTCTTTCTCTGCGCGCGCCTCCCGTCTCTGTTTGTCGTACTGCCACTGACGACACTTGGTGAATATGTAGGCACAGAGTATCACCACTGAAACATATAGAACAATCATCATCATTAACATCGTCATCATCATCATTATCATCATCATCACTGACACTTGGTGAATATGTAGGCACAGAATATCACCACTGAAACAGATGGCAACAATCATCATCATTAACATCATTGTCATCATCATCATCATCATCAACATCGCCATCATCATCACCATAATCATCATTGACGACACTGGGTGAATTATGTAGGCACAGAGTATCACCACTGAAACATATAGGACAACAATCACCATCATCCTCATCCTCATCATTGTCCTCCTCCTCCTCCTCCTCCTCATCATCAACAGCGTCATCATCATCATCATCATCAGCGTCATCATCATCATCATCATCAGCGTCATCATCATCATCATCCTCCTCCTCCCTCATCATCATCATCATCATCATCATCATCATCATCATCATCATCATCATCATCATCATCATCATCATCATCATCATCATCATCATCATCATCACTACTATCATCATCATCATCATCATCATCATTATTAACATCATCATTGAAGACACTTGGTGAATATATAGGCACAGAATATCACCACTGAAACAGATGACAACAATCATCATCATTAACATCATTGTCGTCATCACTGTCGCCATCATCATCATCATCATCATCCTTGTTATTAGAATCATGATCATCATCGACCATCAAACATGTTCATGGTACTCAATACACACACTCGCATACATGCATGCACATGCTGGACACAAACACACACACACACACACACACACACACACAACAACAACAAACATACAGTATTTATACGGCGCTGAATTTTGATAGAAATCAAATCAAAGCGCACACACACGTTAGCATTCAAAGCGCATTCAAACACAAACGCAATACAACGCGAACACACACAGATAACATAAATGGAATATAGCAGAAACAGACCTAATGGCAAGAGAGAGAAGATAAAGAGAGAGGAGCTTTAATGACGGGGGAACAGGTGGGTTTTGAGGTTAGCTTTGAAAGCAGAGAGAGTCGGTCGCTGACGGAGGGAGAGCGGAAGTTTGTTCCAGGAGGTCGGTCCTGAGACAGCAAAAGAGCGCCGACCAACAGTTGAAAGCTTATACCTAGGGATCTGGAGAGAAAGAGGGTCAGAAACTGAACGTAAAGTGCGAGCTGGCGTATAGATGGAAATATTGTCACAGAGGTAAGATGGAGCAGCTTTATGAATAGATTTATAGCAAAGTGTGTTTAATTTATACTCAATTCTGTCTGCGACAGGAAGCCAGTGCAAAGAACGCAGAAGAGGGCTAACATGATCGAACTTTTTCTTCCTAAGGACAAGACGAGCAGCTGTGTTTTGAATACGCTGGAGACAAGATAGAGAAGAGACTGATAGGCCAGAAAGGAGAGCATTACAGTAGTCAATACGAGATAGGATGAGGGAAGTAACAAGCTTTGCTGTGGCTTCATCTGAGAGGTATTTACGAATATAGCCAATGCAACGAATTTGATAGTAGCAGGACTGACAGGTCTGAGTCAGGAAACTCTGCATGGAAAGAGTATTGTCCAAAGTGACACCTAAGTTTTTGACAGAGTCTGAGAGGGGAATGATATTGTTACCCAGTTGGATTGACTCTATGGAAACAGAGGCTAGTTTGTTTTTTGTCCCTACAAGCATTGCTTCGGTTTTTTCACCATTTAATTGAAGTTTATTTTGAACCATCCAATTTTGAATATCAATATAGCAGTTGTTACTTTCTGTAAGAATGGAATCTAGATCTTCAGGGGTTGTACTGTTTTGGAGTTGTGAGTCATCTGCATAGAAGTGATGTTTCATGTCGTGCTGATCGATGACATTGGCAAGAGGTGACGTATACAAAGTAAACAAGACAGGACCAAGCACAGACCCCTGGGGGACTCCACAAGAAAGCCTAACCTGTTCAGACTGACGACCATTGACCAGAACTGATTGAAAACGATCAGAAAGGTAAGAGGAAAACCAAGAAAGAGCAGGGCCCTTAATTCCAAAAGTATGTTCAAGACGAGACAGAAGAATGGAGTGGTCTATGGTATCAAAGGCAGCAGAGAGATCAAGAAGTGTCAAAAGAGAGATTTGACCAGCATCAGAAGCAAGTAAGAGGTCATTGACACACACACACACAGATTCTTGATGGCTCGATGCAAACAAAAAACAAAAACAAAAAGCCTCTGCATGTTTACTGAATGTCCATCTCAAAATACAACTTTGACTTTGACTTTGACTTTGACTCACCCAAGGGCAGTAGTCCCAGGCAGGTCCAGATGATGATGAAAGGCACCTCACTGCCGTGGAAGAAATCAAACCCCTCATGCGGGGGACACTCCGGTAAAGTGGAATTATCCAAATGAACCGCGGGTAGACAGGGGTGGTCTGTACATAAACACACAAATACAGCAATATAACGTGGAAGAAATCAAACCCCTCATTGGGGGGGGGAGGGAAGGGGAGGACACTGTAGTAAAGTGGAATGGTCCAAATGAACCGCGGGGAGACAGGGGTGGTCTGTACGTAAACACACAAATACAGCAATATAAAGTGGAAGAAATCAAAACCATGATGGGGGGGGGGGGGGGACACTCCGGTAAAATGGAATGGTCCAAATGAACTGCAGAGAGACAGGGGTGGCCTTGTACATAAACATAAATATAGTGATAACCATGATACACAAAAGTTATAGTAATACATGTAATAGCGCTTAAGGCGTGCTAGCCCCACCTGCTCTCCCAACACAAGAGCAGCCCTGCACGAGCCCTGGTGGAAACTGTGTTGTGAATTAGGCCTACAAAGGGTACACTACAGTGTAGGCGTACGCAGGACATCCCAATAAGTATGCATGGGGTATGGTGTAGGCATGCGCAGGACATCCCATTAAGTATGCATGGGGTACGGTGTAGGCATACGCAGGACATCCCATTAAGTATGCATGGGGTACGGTGTAGGCATACGCAGGACATCCCATTAAGTATGCATGGGGTACGGTGTAGGCATACGCAGGACATCCCATTAAGTATGCATGGGGTACGGTGTAGGCATACGCAGGACATCCCATTAAGTATGCATGGGGTACGGTGTAGGCATACGCAGGACATCCCATTAAGTATGCATGGGGTATGGTGTAGGCATAGACAGGACATCCCATTAAGTATGCATGGGGTATGGTGTAGGCATAGACAGGACATCCCATTAAGTATGCATGGGGTATGGTGTAGGCATAGACAGGACATCCCATTAAGTATGCATGGGGTACGGTGTAGGCATAGACAGGACATCCCATCAAGTATGCATGGGGTATGGTGTAGGCATAGACAGGACATCCCATTAAGTATGCATGGGGTACGGTGTAGGCATACGCAGGACATCCCATCAAGTATGCATGGGGTATGGTGTAGGCATAGACAGGACATCCCATTAAAACCCTTTCACCGCCAAAGTCGCATTTTAGCACCACAGTGATTTACCACCTATGTCACTAAAAGGCATCAAATTGGGGTCTATTATCCAAAGACCCTAGTGTCTTAGTTTTGGGAAGTAAAGATAGACCTTATTTTATATATGTCACAGAAGAATCCCAATACTGCAGATGGATTTTGTTCTCTACCCAGGTAAATTTAATGGACATTTTTGGCTGAAATATGGCTGGCGGTGAAAGGGTTAAGCATGCATGGGGTAAATAGCAGCTCTCCACTCGGTGACCATTTAGACACGACACAGGGAAGTGCTTGTGAAAGGGCCCCCCATGGGTGTACCAGTCCGTTTTTCATGACTGCAGAGCCCACCACTGGCAATGGACACCACCACTCAGAAACCCAGCACGCACGCATCCAACAGCCCCACTCCGGAGCCTAGGACAGGCGAGGTCAGAGCAGCGTCTCTACACACAACCAAGCTAAGCTTTCGCCATAATATGGAAAAAGCCTGGATATGAGAGGTAGCAAGACGTCTTCTGGCAGAGGTTTCATCATGGAGTTGATCTCAGCACTGATGTAGGACAGACAGAGAGAGAGACAAACAAACAGACAGAGAAACAGACAGACAAACAGGCAGACAGACAGACAGACAGACAGACAGGCAGGGCAGACAGACAGACAGACAGAAAAGCAGGGCAGACAGACCTGGAGTGAGATGAAAGATGTCTTCTGGCAGGGGTTTCATCATGGGGTTGACCTCAGCACTGATATTGGTTAACACCATGGATAGGGTGGTCTCCCTCAGTGTGCGTATCTCCTCCTCTGTGAACAGACTGATCACACACACACACACACACACACACACACACACACACACACACACACACACACACACACACACACACACACATACACACACAACACACACACACACAGACACACACACACATACAGACACACACACACACACACACACACACACACACACACACACACACACACACACACACACACACACACACACAAACACACACACAGACACACACACACACACACAGACACACACACAGACACACACACACACACACAGACACACACACACACACACACACACACACACACACACACACACACACACACACACACACACACACACACACATTATGTGGTAAATACAACTTTCAAACAAAAATCCCTCCTAGAAAAAACCCAACAGGCTCTTTCAGTACAAATAGTTCTACCACCTTCTGGGAGTTATATGCAAGCAACTTCCTTTGTAGACCCATTGCTTTTGATTTTTAAATTTACTTTTGGTTGACTCTGCCTTTAAGTTTTCATGTTCATACCGACATCAATTTAATTTCGTTTAAACATTTTATTGTCCGAAAAACAAATGACAAGACAGCTGAAGCATTCTCCATCCTGTCTTTTCACTAGAAAATATCTGCAAATAAATGTCTCCTTTAAGTTCTCCTGAAATCAAACTGTGTTGGCTGAATGCAGTAAGACCAGGAAAATGAAAACTGGACACATACATACCTTAAATTACCCACTATGAAGACCGGACACATACTGATACATATACCTTACACGTTACGTCATACAGCCTGGTCAGGTCAGGTCAGGTCAGGTCAGAGAATGAGGACAACTAGGCCTTGCGGCCTCTTAATGTGTCCATTCTGATTATTTGTATTCTTTTTCATGATTGGCATGATTAGGACGCTTTTAGATGTGTTAATCAAATACATCCAAAATGAAGTCTTATAAGGGAGGAGTTTTATAAGGGAGGTAATTTTAATACTTGCAAAGAAAGGCAATGTCTGTGAGAAGTAGGTCTTATATGGGAGGGAGTCTTATAATTGGAGGTCTTATAAGGGAGCTTACACTGTACCTACCCGTTGTGCGTGTTCTCAAACCAGAAGGAAGTGTGTTCCACAAAGTTGGTGCCTACCCGTTGTGCGTGTTCTCAAACCAGAAGAAAGTGTGTTCCACAAAGTTGGTGCCTACCCGTTGTGCGTGTTCTCAAACCAGAAGGAAGTGTGTTCCACAAAGTTGGTACCTACCCGTTGTGCGTGTTCTCAAACCAGAAGGAAGTGTGTTCCACAAAGTTGGTGCCTACCCGTTGTGCGTGTTCTCAAACCAGAAGGAAGTGTGTTCCACAAAGTTGGTACCTACCCCTTGTGCGTGTTCTCAAACCAAAAGGAAGGGTGTTCCACAAAGTAGGTACCTACCCGTTGTGCATGTTCTCAAACCAAAAGGAAGGGTGTTCCACAAAGTTGGTACCTACCCGTTGTGCGTGTTCTCAAACCAAAAGGAAGGGTGTTCCACAAAGTTGGTACCTACCCGTTGTGTGTGTTCTCAAACCAGAAGCGGTCCCCGTCTCGGACCCTGTACATCTGGGACAGGAGGATGTGCGTGAACAGGGCCCCGGGTCCCTGCGGTGTCGTCTCCATCATGCCCCCCACGAAAATGTCCACCAGCTCGGTTTGGTTCTTGTGCAGGCGCTTCATTCTCTCCACCAGCTGAATAAAACATTCAAAATGTTAACCATTTTTTTTAACCCTTTCACCGCCAATGTCGCATTTTAGCACCACACTGATTTAACACCCATGCTACTAAAAGGCATGAAAGGTGGATCAGTTATCCAATATCCTTATGTTGGTAATTTTTGAAGATAAGGAAAGGGTTTCTTTGACGCATGTCAATGGGGGGATTCACAGTACTGCAGATGCCAACTTTTCCTTACCTAGGTAAGTTTGAGAGAAAGTTTTGGATGAAAAATGGCTGGCGGCAAAAAGGGTTAAATACAAAAATAATGTCTGTACTAGAGCTATATAAACATACTCTGAGTTCATTTATTTTCTTTGAAAAATACTAAAAATGAAAAAAAAAGTATAATTTAAAAAAACCATAATGGTAGTGCCATATAAACATTTCCCCAGTTCCTTTATTTTCGTAAAAACAACATCAACAACTTAGTCTTCAAAATATTGTTAATCAACACCTTCTATTCCTTGAAAAAAACAAAAACAAACAACAACAAAAAAACATGAAAGCAGTCAGCCACAGAAACATGGTTTTTTAAGACGAAGAAGAAAAACAACCTTGTTAGTGCTTTAAAATATAATTGTGGTGTAGAGTGGCACTACAATAGTTTAACCCTTTCACCGCCAATGTCACATTTATGCACTACAATGGCTTAACCCTTTCACCGCCAATGTCGCATTTATGCACTACAATGGCTTAACCCTTTCACCGCCAATGTCACATTTATGCACTACAATGGCTTAACCCTTTCACCGCCAATGTCACATTTATGCACTACAATGGCTTAACCCTTTCACCGCCAATGTCACATTTATGCACTACAATGGCTTAACCCTTTCACCGCCAATGTCACATTTATGCACTACAATGGCTTAACCCTTTCACCGCCAATGTCACATTTATGCACTACAATGGCTTAACCCTTTCACCGCCAATGTCACATTTATGCACTACAATGGCTTAACCCTTTCACCGCCAATGTCGCATTTATGCACTACAATGGCTTAACCCTTTCACCGCCAATGTCGCATTTATGCACTACAATGGCTTAACCCTTTCACCGCCAATGTCGCATTTATGCACTACAATGGCTTAACCCTTTCACCGCCAATGTCGCATTTATGCACTACAATGGCTTAACCCTTTCACCGCCAATGTCACATTTATGCACTACAATGGCTTAACCCTTTCACCGCCAATGTCGCATTTATGCACTACAATGGCTTAACCCTTTCACCGCCAATGTCGCATTTATGCACTACAATGGCTTAACCCTTTCACCGCCAATGTCACATTTATGCACTACAATGGCTTAACCCTTTCACCGCCAATGTCGCATTTATGTACTACAATGGCTTAACCCTTTCACCGCCAATGTCACATTTATGCACTACAATGGCTTAACCCTTTCACCGCCAATGTCACATTTATGCACTACAATGGCTTAACCCTTTCACCGCCAATGTCGCATTTATGCACTACAATGGCTTAACCCTTTCACCGCCAATGTCACATTTATGCACTACAATGGCTTAACCCTTTCACCGCCAATGTCGCATTTATGCACTACAATGGCTTAACCCTTTCACCGCCAATGTCGCATTTATGCACTACAATGGCTTAACCCTTTCACCGCCAATGTCGCATTTATGCACTACACCACAATGGCTTAACCCTTTCACCGCCAATGTCACATTTATGCACTACAATGGCTTAACCCTTTCACCGCCAATGTCACATTTATGCACTACAATGGCTTAACCCTTTCACCGCCAATGTCGCATTTATGCACTACAATGGCTTAACCCTTTCACCGCCAATGTTGCATTTATGCACTACCAAAACAAACAAAAAAGGGTTAATGGCATTGCTTTATTTGTTTAAATCACGTCAATAGAAACAAAGAGGCAAACATCTGTCTTCCGAGTCCAATTTCTACACAAAATAATGATCTATCTTGAATGTCAAACGTCGAACGGCTATACAAGCAAAACTAGACAAGGATAACTCAATTCTGTTTCCTATGTATTGACCATGAATCTTTTCTCCATGTTCTCCATGTAAATACAAAAATATTTCAATTTTGGCCCAAATTCCATTATGTCCATGCTTCCTATATCACTATCACATTTATCAGCTTTCAACACTTCAATCAATCACTATTATTATTAGGTATTAGGTACTTTATAGTCACAGAGGCGTCTCTGTGAAATTCGGGTTGCTCCCACCTGGAGAGCGCGTCGCAGAATTTTTTTTTGCATGCGATTTATGTGTGACTGATAAGGAAGGAAAGGGAGGGGGGGTAAATTTTGACCAAATGACAACTTTTTCATTGCCACTGGGTTTAACGTATGCTAAGTGCATGGGCACACGGGACCTCGGTTTATCGTCTCATCCGAAAGACTCCACGTTCAGACCATAAGGCCTAGTGCAAAGTGAGAGGAAAAAATCCCCTGTACCCAGGTTCGAACTCGTGTTTACTTGACACGAAGCGAACGCGTTATCACTGTGCCACTCTACACCACTATTATCCCCCTACTTCGGAAGTAAAGCGCATGGATCGAGCTTTATGAGCATGCGTTAGATAAATGTGACCCAGCACCACGAAAGGGACATTAAGTTGCTGGGCTAGTTTCTCACAACAGGCTTGCAAATTCAAATATCTCATTTATTTAAAAATCAATTTTGAGTTATGGGTATTTTCGTGCTCTCTAACATCTTATCTTTCATATCCATAAAGGATAATCTTTAACATGGTCCCTAAATATTAAAAAGAATGCTTTAAAATTAGTAGGTTGATGCATTTTCTTAGGATAGGCTAGACTTTACACTGTGATTTCTCAAAATGGCCA
>CM065703.1:6063040-6065540 GCA_017654935.2 Phymorhynchus buccinoides | reverse complement strand
ACACAAAATTCATCATTCTTTTCATGAAACATTCTTCAAACCCGGAGAAAGGTAATAAATAGTGGGAGGCCTGAGTGAAAAAAATAGGCTAAATCGTTCATGCAATATTTTCACAAAGCATAAAATTGAATTAAGCATCCATTTTTCATAAAGTACAGAACGTTTGGTGCATATCAGACTTCATTTAGGCTCTTAAACAATGTTTGATCACAAGCAGTCATTCAACAATAGTTTTTCCAGTGCAGCCTCAGGCCAGCAGAGTGGTTTCACCGATGCGGTGCCAGTCACAATAGTGTTAACAGATGCGTTACATCAGAGCCTCTGTTTGTAACTCATTCAAGTCGTTCCACCCATATATGGTCGGAATTAATATAAAGCTGTCAATCTGATGAATTTGTTTCAAGGGAAGTAAATCTGTGTGCACACCACACTTTGGTCACTTCTAAACTCGCTTCGCTCCCTTAGACCACACTTTTGCCTCTTACTATGCGTTTGTAGTATGTTTGAAGTGGGGGCAACTATAATTGCTGTTAGAGAGTTTGTCTATATAAAGTCTATATATAAAAAAAAGTCTGATCTACCACTTCCTTATGTCTAAACCTGAAGTAAAAACCTGTAATCTTCTTTCATTTCTCCATTTGTTTGTCTGTTTTGTTTGTGTGCATGGCTGGAGTGATTTGTGAGGTTTTTTAATAATTCAAAATCGTTGCGATGCGAATGAGTTAAGACTGTGCTTCTCACCTGTGTAGTTGTTCACTTGTTGATTCACCAGCAATGGCAGCCAGTCGTAGAAGATGACTTTCTGTGAAGAAAAAAAAAGATGAAAGAAATCAGTGGAAAGATTGCATCAATAAGGCATTTGCCACGCGCCGGCGACCTTGAATTTCACCGAGTTGAATTAGAAAGGTCAGCGTAACTCGGGCAGAACGAGCACGGGCAAATTAGTAGTCTGGTATAGTGAACGAACACTCGTGGCAATTGCCCTATTGTGTGTGTGTGTTTTGACTTTGATTGATTTTATTTAATGTCTGTTCACACAATGTCATATTAGACTTAAAAAATAAATAAATAAATGAAACAAGGTTTTGTGATTATTAGTCATATTTATGCAGGGTTCTCAGTGAGAGAAAAAAGAGCATTGCCTAATAGTTCATAAAACACAGCGTAGTATTGTAAGTTGTTTATAATAATAATAATGATCATTTCTATAGCGCCTAATCTCCGGTGGGGGCTCTAGGCGCTTCACAAAAATAATAATCTTATATGAACGGGACATTGTAACAACAAAAACAACAACAATGACAACACACACACACACACACACACACGCACACGCACACACATGCACACAGACTCACACGCATGCACGCACGCACACGCAGACACACACACGCACGCACACACTCGCATGCACACACTCACACTCATTCCCCCGCTAACTCAAAAGGACACACACATGGGCAGACGCACTCAAAGATTAAATGAACGTTCTGCACTTACACACACACACACACACACACACACACACGCACACGCACCACACACACGCAGGCATGCACACATTTACATAGCCTGACACACTTAGCGTTTCATGCACTGGATACAGAGAGGGACAGAGTGGGTAGGGAGGGGGAGGGGGGGGGAGCTTTAGGAGCTAAAACTAAAAACCGATTATTCATCAGCGACCGACCTGCAAAGTGGCGATGACCCAGCGCCGGGCGTGCTCAAAGACGCGGTCGGGCGACCAATCAGGGTGACGCTCCATGGCGGCATCGGCCAATCGGTTGTGGTAGCGGAAGAACATCAGGTTCAGCGACAACACCCAGGGGTTCTCAAAGGCGTGTGTGTCGCCCACACCTAGCAAACCAGGATATCGTCGGTGAAATTCAAAAACCGCGTACAGTGGAACCTCCCTTGAAGACACCCTCCCTTATAAGACCTCCCATTATAAGACTCCCTCCTATATAAGATCTACTTCTCTGAGACATTGCCCTTCTTTGTAAGTATTAAAATTACCTCCATTATAAGACTCCCTCCCTGATAAGACTCCCTCCCTTATAAGACTCCCTCCCTTACAAGACTCCCTCCTATATAAGACCTACTTCTCTGAGACATTGCCCTTCTTTGTAAGTATTAAAATTACCTCCATTATAAGACTCCCTCCCTGATAAGACTCCCTCCCTTATAAGACTCCCTCCCTTATAAGACTCCCTCCTATATAAGACCTACTTCTCTGAGACATTGCCCTTCTTTGTAAGTATTAAAATTACCTCCATTATAAGACTCCCTCCCTTATAAGACCTCCCATTAGAAGACTCCCTCCCAAGTAGACCTACTTCTCTGAGACATTGCACTTCTTTGCAAGTATTAAAATTACCTCCCTTATAAGACTCCCTCCCTATTAGACCTCCCATTAGAAGACTCCCTCCTAAATAAGACCTACTTCTCTGAGACATTGCCCTTCTTTGTAAGTATTAAAATTACCTCCCTTATAAGACTC
>CM065703.1:6043040-6058040 GCA_017654935.2 Phymorhynchus buccinoides | reverse complement strand
CAAAAAATGAATGAAAATCCGTTTAACGTCCTCCGGTCTGAAACACACATATGGGACATTAGTGGATATAAAGATGGTGGGAACGATCCTGGAGGCAATGCCTGGAGGCAGTGCAACTCCAGGAAAGTCCCGAATTTTTAACGATACAGATGTATGTTTTTTGGCTAAATAATAAGTATGCAAAAAAAGAATAGAAAAAAAAAGTGGCGTAGCGCCAACGGTGACACGCTTTCCAGGTGGGAGCGGCCTGAATTTCAGCCAGGGTGTGGCGAGTTGGGATGAGCAGCGCTGGGAGCAACGCCACTGTAACGGCCCAGAAGATGGGACAGCAAAAAAAAAAAAAAAAAAAAAAAAATGTAAAACCTATAATTGAAATAGAGGCTAGAAGAGGAGATAATAGAAAATGAACAAAGGGAGGAAACTCTCTGTTAGTTATCCCCCCACTTCTTGTAATAGCAACAGTAATACCGATAACACTACAGTGGAACCTCCCTTATAAGACCTTCACAAATCATCCAAAATGAGGTCTTAAATGGAGGGAGTTGTATAAGGGAGGTAATCCGAAGTTGGAGTGTGGCTGCCCATGTGGCGGGGTAATCAAAAACGGTCACACACGTAATGTTCTCATCCTTAGCTGGTGCATTTGTACCACCGTGTTCAAAGTGCTTCGGCTGTTGAGATGATCCCTGGAGTCTTTTAGCCAGGGTATGACAACAACAAAAAACAAACAACAAAATACTTACAAACAACGGCAATGTTTCAGAGAAGTAGGTCTTAAAAGGGAGGGAGTCTTATTAATGTATTAGGTATTAGGAGACGTCTGTGAAATTCGGGTTGCTCCCACCTGGAGAGCGTGTCGCAGCCAGAGGCGCACCACCCCTTTTTTTTTTTTTTTCCTTTTTTTTTTTTGGCATGCGATTTTTGTGTGACTGATGATCGAGGAAGGAAAGGGAAGTGGGGGTAAATTTTGACCAAATGACAACTTTTTCGTTGCCACTGGGTTTAACGTGTGTTAAGTGCACGGGCACACGGGACCTCGGTTTATCGTCTCACCCGAAAGACTTTATAAAGGGGGGTCTTACAAGGGAGGTTCCACTGTCATACCAAATATATACCTATTAGCTTACGTGTATTTGTAAGTTATTAATGCTTTGTCTCGTGATTGCAACTGTGTGTGCGTGCTTTTACGCGTGTATGTGTGCGGATGCTTTGCTTTTTTTATTATTATTGTTTTCTTTTTTTTTTTTGTTTCTTTTATTAATGCTTTGTGTTTTGTTCGCTTGGCAGGGGTGGGGGTGGGGGGGGGATATGCATGAGTCAGTGTAATAGTTGTGTGGGGTTTATTTTCTGTTTGTTTTTTCTCCCTAAATCTTTGTAAAGCGCTGTGAGGATGGTATGCCATCGACCAGCGCTATACAAGTTTCATTTATTATTCTGCGGCCTGAACAAGTTGGGGTGTAGCTGCGAATTGGGATTCGGAATGAGCGGTGTGGGAGCAACGCCACTGTATGACCCAGATGATGGTACAGCAAAACAATTTAAAAAATAAAAAATAAAAAAGTTTCATTTATTATTATTATTACCTGTCTCCTAGGGTTGTTAGGCGACTGTCCGGTGCTCCGGTCGTAGGCCACACGCTGGTAGGGCATGGTGCGGTCCCCGCGACCCTCGGGGTCAAAGTCGGGGTCACTGCTGGGCACCGGCACCTTGAGGATCTCCACTGGACATGTGCTCTCGTCCGTGTCCAGCAGCTCCCGCTGAACCAGCTGACCTGAACACATGAATAATAATAATAATAATAATAATAATAACTAGAGGCCGGGCTTATGGTTGCCTTTAAGAGCAAACATGACAAGATTCTCCCCCCAAACAGCAGTTTGCAAGTTATTCAATATTAAAATTTGGCCATTTTCGTTCCCACTTCCTGTTTGGTTTTATAACCGGAAGTGTTGCAAAGCTGCTCTTTAATAAATACTGAAAATATGAATCCATTCGGTCAAGCCGTTTGTGAGATATTCAAGTTTAAAATTTGGCAAAATGTTGCTATTTTTTGGCAAAGGTTTGCCAAAATATCACCAATCGGCTTAGCATTATAAATATGACATTAGAAGAGTGTCCTCAAACATTTCTGTAACTTTCAGCCAAATCGGCTAAAAACCAAGAAACCCCACAAATGGAAATATGTGAATGTGGCACAACCCAATTTACATACTTCCAAACTATTTAACATATCATCAACAAACTCCTTTCAGACCTGGGCCAACATAAGGGCTACAATAGCCAATAGTTATTTTTGTGACGTCACTTCCAGTTTTGGCTATTCCGTGAACACAAATTTAACTGCAGGTTCCCAGCCAGAGCACTTCCGGTTGATACTTCTGGTTTGGAAACATACCGGAAGTGTTGGCAATGGTCGACTTATTTGACCGCCAGGGGGGCAGTCAATCCACTAGGGGCTTTTCACACGCTTTTCTTAGTTGGACGTAGTGAGAGAGAGAGAGAGGTGGGACTCCTACCCCTCTCTCTCTCTTTCTTTATCCCCAAACTAATAATATAGAGAGGATTAGCCCCACTCGAGCGTTATGCCCCCTGATGGTCAAAAGAACCCGCTAAGTCGCTCATTAACTTTTTAGTGAATACTGAAGTTTATATGAATACATTCGGTTCAGCCGTTTTCCAGATATTCAAGATTGAAATTTCGCCAATTTCGCGTTTTTTCAGCAATATTTCGCCAAAATTGTTTAATATTGCTGTTCTCACAATACCCTGAAAACCGCTGCAAAAATTCGCCTGTAAAGTTGTAGGTAGTCTTATCAGTGGTGGTGGGTTGCATGATGAGTGAGCAAGATGGCGGAGATCAATGATTGGGTGTGGTGTGAGAGTTGCATATTTTGTTAATGTAAATTTATGTTTCATACTTTTATTTAATATTTTTATTTTACACGGTGGAAGACAAGTTTCCATGTGCGTTGTACAATGCCAATGGACAATAAAGAAACTTATGACTTATGACTTACTGAGGGTAGTAAATGTGAGGGGGGTGCTAAAGTACAGAATTGCCCCAAAATAATGACTTTGAGATTGAGGGTCGTAAACATGAGGGGGGTGTTTAAAGTACAAAATTAATGAAAACTACACACACACACACACACACATCCCACAGCCTACCAAAGAAGGCAAAGAATGCGGTCTTGTTGTGGGACCTTCCCCACAGGGGTCCTGATGAAGGCGCCTTGAACAGCTCGTTGCTGATGCGGCGAGGGTTGGGGCGCTCCCACCCAGAGGCCATGTACGTCTCGTCCCGATACGATGTGCCCACCGTGCGCGCTATGGGCCGACCTGGGGAATGATAGAAACATCGATGACAATGATGATGATGATGATGATGGTGATGATAATGATGTTTATGAAGAAGGGAGGGTTGGGGCGCTCCCACCCAGAGGGCATGTACGTCTCGTCCCGATACGATGTGCCCACCGTGCGCGCTATGGGCCGACCTGGGGAATGATAGAAACATCGATGACAATGATGATGATGATGATGATGATGATGATGACGGTGATGATGATGTTTATGAAGAAGGGAGGGTTGGGGCGCTCCCACCCAGAGGGCATGTACGTCTCGTCCCGATACGATGTGCCCACTGTGCACGCTATGGGCTGGCCTGGGGAATATTAGTAATATTGATGACAATGATGATGATGATGATGATGATGACGATGACGGTCATGATGATGATGATGATGATAATGATGGTTATGAAGAAGGGAGGGTTGGTGCGCTCCCACCCAGAGGGCATGTACGTCTCATCCCGATACGATGTGCCCACCGTGCGCGCCATGGGCCGACCATTGTCGATGACAATGATGATGATGATGATTATGATGACGATGATGGTGATGATAATGATGTTTATGAAGAAGGGAGGATTGGAGGTGGTCTCATCCCGATCGATACGATGTGCCCACTGTGTGCGCTATGGGCCGACCTGGGGAATGATCGTACAGTGGAACCTCCTTTATAAGACCTTCAAAAATCATCCAAAATGAATTTTTATTAATACACATCTGTATTGTTAAAACATTCAGGACTTTCCTGGTGTTGCACTGCCTCCGGGCATTGCCTCCAAGGATCGTTCCCACCATCTTTATATCGACTAATGTCCCATATATGTGTCTGTTCCAGAACGGAGGACGTGGAGCAGAATTTCTTCTTCTCATCCAAAATGAGGTCTTATAAAGGAGGGGTCTTAAAATGGAGGTAATTTTGACGCTTACAAAGAAGGGCAATGTCTCAGAGTAGTAGGTCTTATGTGTGGGGAGGTCTTATAAGGGAGGTTCCACTGTAATGATAATGCGGAGGAGAAGGATTATGAGGAGGTTAATCAGGAAGATAATGAGGAGGATTATGAGGAGAATAATCAGGAAGATAAAGAGGGGGTGGCAAGGATAGTGAAGAGGACAGGAAGGAGGAGGAGCAGGAGGAGGATTATGAGGAGGATAATCAGGAAGATAATGAGGGGGTAGCAAGGATAGTGAAGAGGACAGGAAGGAGGAGGAGCAGGAGGAGGATTATGAGGAGGATAATCAGGAAGATAATGAGGGGGTGGCAAGGATAGTGAAGAGGACAGGAAGGAGGAGGAGCAGGAGGAGGATTATGAGGAGGATAATCAGGAAGATAATGAGGGGGTGGCAAGGATAGTGAAGAGGACAGGAAGGAGGAGGAGCAGGAGGAGGATTATGAGGAGGATAATCAGGAAGATAATGAGGGGGTGGCAAGGATAGTGAAGAGGACAGGAAGGAGGAGGAGCAGGAGGAGGAGCTATGAGGAGGATAATCAGGAAGATAATGAGGGGGTGGCAAGGATAGTGAAGAGGACAGGAAGGAGGAGGAGCAGGAGGATTATGAGGAAGATAATCAGGAAGATAATGAGGGGGTGGCAAGGATAGTGAAGAGGACAGGAAGGAGGAGGAGCAGGAGGATTATGAGGAGGATAATCAGGAAGATAAAGAGGGGGTGGCAAGGATAGTGAAGAGGACAGGAAGGAGGAGGAGCAGGAGGATTATGAGGAGGATAATCAGGAAGATAATGAGGGGGTGGCAAGGATAGTGAAGAGGACAGGAAGGAGGAGGAGCAGGAGGAGGATTATGAGGAAGATAATCAGGAAGATAATGAGAGGGTGGCAAGGA
This sequence comes from Phymorhynchus buccinoides, assembly GCA_017654935.2. NCBI lineage: Eukaryota > Metazoa > Mollusca > Gastropoda > Neogastropoda > Raphitomidae > Phymorhynchus > Phymorhynchus buccinoides. The sequence continues at coordinate 6,052,852 of CM065703.1, read as the reverse complement.
TAGTGAAGAGGACAGGAAGGAGGAGGAGTGGAAGGCTGAAGATGATGAGGAGGAATAGAAGAGCAGGAAATGAGGACAAAGATGAGAGCAAGGGGTAAGATGAGATGACTAGGAGGAGGAGAAAAGAGGAAGAGGAGGAAAGAGGAGAAAACGAGAAGGAAGGAAGGAAGGGAGAAGATCAGAAAGAAAGAAAAGGAGGAAAAGGAGGAAGATGGAGATGAGGAGGAGAAAAGAGGAAGAGAAGAAAACGAGAAGGAAGGAAGGAAGGGAGAAAGATCAGAATGAAGGGAGAGGAGGAGGAAGATGGAGAGGAGGAGGAGAAAAGAGGAGGAAAACGAGAAGGAAAGGAAGGAAGGGAGAAGATCAGAATGAAGGGAGAGGAGGAGGAAGATGGAGAGGAGGAGGAGAAAAGAGGAGAAAACGAAGAAGGAAGGAAGGAAGGGAGAAGATCAGAAAGAAGGAAAAGAAGGAAGATGGAGAGGATGAGGAGAAAAGAGGATGAGGAGGAAAGAGGAGGAGGAGAAAAGAGGAAGAGGGGGAAAGAGGAGAAAACGAGAAGGAATGAAGGAAGAGGAGAGGAAGATGGAGAGTAGGAGGAGAAAAAGAGGAGAAAACGAGAAGGAAGGAAGGAAGGCGGAGGAGGAAGATGGAGAGGAGGATAGGAGGAAAGAGGAAGAGGAGGAAACGAGAAGGGAGAAGATCAGAAAGAAGGAAGAGGAGGAGGAAGATTGGAGAGGAGGAGGAGAAAAGAGGAGAAAATGAGAAGGAAGGAAGGAAGCGGAGGAGGAAGATGGAGAGGAGGAGGAGGAAAGAGGAAGAGGAGGAAACGAGAAGGGAGAAGATCAGAAAGAAGGAAGAGGAGGAGGAAGATGGAGAGGAGGAGGAGAAGTGGGGGAGGGAGACGTTGGTTGGGGCAGGAGGAGAAAAGATAGGAATCTTCTTCTTCTTCTTCTTCGATCGCTCAAACAGTTTCCTGTCAATTATGAGCGCAGATGCGTCATGCTGCCGTTATGCGCCTAACTAAGAAATAGTTAGGCCCAGCAAGTCCGAACCCCCCGGTATCCCCACGGGGGGGGGAAAAGATAGGAATGAGAAGAAGGAAAGGAACATTGAGGAGTTACTCTGACCTGCGCTGCCCCAGTCCACGTTCAGCAGGTTGTTGTAGTAGCCGTCAAAGCGTTGGTACAACCCCTGGGAGTGTGCTGACACTGCTGACAGTACATTACACATTACATTATGTTGTGTTACATACGTTATATTACATTACGTTACATTATGTTACATTGCATTGCGTCACGTTACATTACGTTACATTACATTAACAAAGCGTTGGTACGACCCCTGGGAGTGTGCTGACACTGCTGACAGTACATTACGTTACATTATGCTACGTTACATTATGTTACATTACATTACGTTACATTACATTAGCAAAGCGTTGGTACGACCCCTGGGGGTCTGCTGACACTGCAGACATTATATTACAATACATTATGTTACGTTACATTACGTTACATTACATTAACAAAACGTTGGTATGACCCCTGGGGGTCTGCTGACACTGCAGACATTATATTACAATACATTATGTTACGTTACATTACGTTACATTACATTAACAAAACGTTGGTATGACCCCTGGGAGTGTGCTGACACTGCTGACAGTACATTACGTTACATTATGCTACGTTACATTATGTTACATTACATTACGTTACATTACATTAGCAAAGCGTTGGTACGACCCCTGGGGGTCTGCTGACACTGCAGACATTATATTACAATACATTATGTTACGTTACATTACGTTACATTACATTAACAAAACGTTGGTATGACCCCTGGGGGTCTGCTGACAGTACATTACATTACATTGCGCTACATTACATTACGTTACATTAGCAAAACGTTGGTACGACCCTTGGGGGTCTCCTGACACTGCAGACAGTACATTTCACATTACATTACAATATGCTACATTACATTATGTTACATTACATTATGTTTTATTACATTACATTATGTTACATTACATTACATTACGTTACATTAACAAAGCGTTGGTACGACCCCTGTGGATCTGCAATTTCAATTCAATTCATTGCTTTGCAATTCAATACATGGCATTTCATTACTTTACACGCAGTCTAGTCTCGTGTGTGTGTGTGTGTGTGTGTGTGTGTGTGTGTGTGCGTGTGCGTGCGCTGGTGTATGTGGGGATGTGTGTCTAAGAGAGAGAGAGCGAGAGCAAAAGATAATGTATAATAATATAACCTGAATTTGTTACCATTATATTTTATATCGGTTGTCCATCCATGTGCATGCTTTCATTGTTGTTGGATTGTGTGTTGTGCAAAACCAAAACGATTTCCTTTGTACATTGATGCACTGGCCAATTAACCCTTTCGCCACCAGCTATTTTTTAGCCAAAAAATACCCTTAAACTTACCTGGGTAGAGAAAATAATATATCTGCAATATTGGGAATTCCTCTGTGACATGCATAACATTAGGCCTTTCCTTACCTCCCAAAATTACGAAAATAGGGTCTTCTGGATAACAGGCCCTGATTTGATGCTTTTTAGTGACATGGGTGTTAAACCATATGGTGGTGCTTAACCTTTACCAGACTTCCTGGGTCGCCCACGACCCAGAGACACACAAAAACATGTTATATCTCTAAAACTATTTAAGCAATCTTCATGAAATTTCATGACTATTTATCAAAAACGTTAATGGCTTTACGTGTCTTAAATAAAAAAAAAACAAAAAAAACTTCATTAATGTGCATAAAATACAAATGACGTAATATGATGTGTCATTTTAACATGCTTGTCCTGATGGCGCGGGTCTCCTACGACCCATACTTTAAAGAGCAGAAATATGCCACTGCAGTGCATTGAGTATGGGTCGTGGGAGACCCGCACCATCTGGATAAGGATAAACACATGGTGACTCTTTGACGAGTATGGGTCCTGGAGGACCTGCATCATCTGGACAGGGATAAACACTTAAGATGCATGTCCCTTTTTTTTTAATATATACTGAGTATGGGTCGTGGAAGACCCGCGATCTTGTCTGTGGAGTCAAAAGCGTGATCCGGTAAAGGTTAAATGCGACATGGGCGGTGAAAGGGTTAAGGAATCTCGAATCTTGAATGAAATAGGCTGTCAATTCCCTCATTCTCTTCTACATACCGATGGCTTGGAGTCAAAACGGACTATCTTTACATAGTCCATTGACATATTATTGAACTTATTACGAAAACTAATAACTTGTATAAAAAAGACTGCTGAAATATAAAAAGCAAAACCCCCTTTTTTATATTTCTGCAGTCATTGTTTGATACAAGTTATTAGTTTTTGTAATACATCCAATAATACGTCAATGGACTATACAAAGATAGTCCATTTTGACTCCCAAGTACAGTGTACACTGCAGCAGTGGCCTGTGTTATGTACTGACCTGTCAGGCCAAGGAAGAGACAGCATATGACCGGAGGCCACGTGCAGAACCCGGACAGCTTGTGCCTCCTCATACTGCAGGGAGAAACGTCACTCTGAAACACACACACAACACAATGTATGCACGCATGTACGCACACATGCACGCACACACACACACATACGCATGCATGCATGTGCACACACATATGCGCGCATGCGCACACACGCATACACATGCGCACACACTCTCTCTCTCTCTCTCTCACCTCTCTCTCTCTCTCTCTCTCTCTCTCTCTCTCTCTCTCTCTCTCTCTCTCTCTCTCTCTCCTCTCTCTCTCTGTCTCTCTCTCTCTCGTGATATGTTACTTTGTAGACCTATCATTTTTGTCACTACTATTGTTCCCTGTTGTTTACTGTTTATGATTTTCTTCATTAATTGTTGCTTATTTGCTTGAGGGCAAAGGTGAAAGTGGGTGGGTGTGCGCCGCGGGCGCATACATGGATATGTGCGCGCGTGTGTGCATATATACGTGTCTGTATGTGTGTGTACGCGTGCACATGCGTAGGCTAAATGTGTGTGACTCACCGTGTATGAAAATTTTAAAAACTCTCAAGCTGGGTATAACAGCTTTTTTCTAAAACAAAATCGTTTCTATCTTCTGTTTTTAAATACAATGTCTAGGTCTATGGGCTATGGGCGTGTTTCTATATAAAATAGCGCAACGCCGAGTACCAGTAACGCCTAGTAACGGTAACGCTGAGTACAGCAAATTTGAAGTGATTCGGTTAAGAAACGGCGGAGTTATAAGGCCCCGTTTCCCGTTGGCGCTGCTCCGAGAGTGACGCGCTCTCCCTAGTAACGGTAACGCCAAGTACTGGTAACGCTGAGTACAGCAAATTTGAAGCGATTCGGTTAAGAAAAGGCGGAGTTATAAGGCCCCTTTTCCCGTTGGCGCTGCTCTGACAGTGATGCTCTCTCCCTAGTAATGGCAACGCCTAGTAACTGTAACGCCAAGTACTGGTAACGCTGAGTACAGCAAATTTGAAGGGATTCGGTTAAGAAACGGCGGAGTTATAAGACCCCATTTCCCGTTGGCGCTGCTCTGAGAGTGACGCGCTCTCCCGATTTTCTTTAAATTTGCTGCCAGGCTTTGCCCCGGCCACAGCAAGCCCGACAGCAAATTTGACACAGCCGTTTTGCATCATGCTGCTGTTATGCGCCTAAGTAATCGATTCGCTTCCGGTTTGGCACATCGATAGTCACCGTCCCCGGTCATCTACCTGCCAAATTGGAAGGCAATCGGTCCAGAAATTACCGGAGATACGGGCGCCGAGAGGCCGGCGGATACGCGTTTCGCGCATTTGCCAAACCGCGCAAATGACACGGCCGCCTCGGTTGCCGTTGCCATCGCCCCGTTAGGGCTCATAGCAAATTTGAAGCGATTCGGTCGAAAAACGGCGGAGTTGTAAGGCCCGTTTTGTGTTTCAGACAGACACACACACAGACACACACGGACACTTGGCTTTTTATTATATGATTATATGCTGTGTGCTTAGTGGGCCTACGTGCCTGACGAATTGTCCCTAGGCCTCTCCACACAACACCACGCTGTAAACATCCTTCTATCCGATTAATTACACATTCATATATTCTATGTGAAAATTGGGGGGATTGTTCTTCTCCGTTTGTCTATCCGTCTATATCTTTCTCTCCATCCATACCCCCCTTGCCCCAACCCACCCTCTCTCTCTCTCTCTCTCTCTCTCTCTCTCTCTCTCTCCTCTCTCTCTCTCTCTCTCTCTCTCTCTCTCTTCTCTCTCTGTTATGTTATTGCTTTCTCTATTACCCTCTTTAAATAAAATTCATTCATTCATTCATTCATTCTCTCTCTCTCTCTCTCTCTCTCTCTCTCTCTCTCTCTCTCTCTCTCTCTCTCTCTCTCTCTCTCTCTCTCTCTCTCTCTCTCTCTCTCTCTCTCCTCTCTCTCTCTCTCAGAAATGAAGAACGAAAATTCAGAAAACCCCTTTAAGGTCAATACAAATTATAAAAAATTAAACAAGGTCAGCACGGTTATGATTTTTCTACAGGACCATCCCGGCACCGTGACGTGACACACCGGTAAATTTGAAGTGATTCTGTCCACTGGTTCACGAAATACAGCTCGGACATGAATATAATATACTTATAGCGTAAAGAAGACATTTTCGGTTGTCAAGGTCAAACTTCAAAATCAATATCAGCACGGTCACAATGTTTCTCTGGAGCCATTCGGGCACCACGATACACCACCACACAAAATTTGAAGTGATTCTGTCCACTGGTGCACGAGTTACAGCCCGGACAGCCCGACTGAGACGAACACAAAGTTATACTCCTTTGCCGACTAAGGTTGGGCGAAGGACAACAAATCAGTCAGAGCAAAATACTGAAAACAGCGTTTATTTAGTGCGCAGCACAGAACAGAGAATAAAACAAAGCGAAGGTCAATGTCAATGTCAGCATCCTATAAAAAGGAAATATAAAATAAAACAAGGGCGTCGCCGAGCGGCAGACATGTCCGTCACCAGCAATGCCACGCACTTGCGACACCCCGTAGAGTGTCACATCCTGACACAAAATTGGAAGGGATTCTGTCTTCTAGTTCACGAGATACAGCTTGAAGAAGAAACATATAGCGCAAAGAAGGAAATTTCGGTTTTCAAGGTCACACTTCAAGGTCAAGGTCAGCATGGTGATAATTTATGCTCGGATGTTTTCTTCTCTAGGGTATACAGTACCACACACAATCTGAAGCGCTTCTGTCAAGTACCAATGTGGAAAATATGGCTTAAAACCCAATGTGTAGACCCCTACCACTTTCAAGGCCTACTGATCGCCCGGACCGTGACCTTGACCTTGATCGGTATGCCACCATCAGAACGGGCATAAGCCAAAGTACCTTCATGCCAAATTTGAAGACTCTAACACTAACGGTGTGGGAGTTATGGCCCCTGAAAGATTTTCGGTTTTCAAGGTCGTACGCCAAGGTCAAGGTCACGACGGCAAAATGGTTTGCGCGGATGCCTTCCTCTCATGGTGACACACCAGCACACACAATTTGACGTGATTCTGTCAACCCGTTCGAAAGATATCCTTGGGACAGACAGAAGGAGAAAAAAATGACCCTCCGATTTTCAGGCTCCAGCGATCTTTTTGACCTTGACCTTGACCTTGATCGGTATGCCATCATCAGAACGGGCATAAGCCAAACCACCTTCATACCAAGTTTCAACATCCTATGTTGATCGGTGCCCGAGGTATGGCTAAAAATAGATTTTCGGTTTTCAAGGTCGTACGTCAAGGTCAAGGTCACGACGGCAAAATGGTTTGCGCCGATCTCTTCCTATTAAGGAGGCACACCTTCACACAAAATGTAACGCGATTCGGTCAAGCGGTTCGGGAGATATCCTTGGGACAGACAGGAAAAAAAAGAAAAAAAAAATACAAACCAGCCCATCGCAAAGTCCGTTCACCTTCGGTGACGGACAATAATAACGGCTTTAACATACCCCCCTCCCCCCCCCCCACACACACAACACACACCCACTCCCAGTCCCCACACTACCCCCCACACCCACATAGCCTTTGTGCAGACGTGACAATGAAAAATGTAGACGTCACATTCTTAGCTGAGATCTGTATAAAACTGGAGGAGTTGTTATGTCGGCAAAGATGTTTAGTCAAACACACACACACACACACACACACACGCGCGCGCGCGCGCGCGCGCGCGCAGCGCGAGAGAGAGAGAGAGAGAGAGAGAGAGAGAGAGAGAGAGAGAGAGAGAGAGAGAGAGAGAGAGAGAGAGAGAGAGAGAGAGAGAGATGCTGAGAGAGAGAGAGAGGAGAGAGATGAGAGAGAGAGAGAGAGAGAGATGATGGGGAGAGGGAGAGAGAGAGAGACACACACAGAGAGAGAGAAAGAGAGGGAGGGAGAGAGAGGTGGGGTGATTGTGTATGCAAGTGTGTGTGTTACTGTTCATGTGTGTGTGTGTGTGTGTGTGTGTGCGTGTGCGTGTGCGTGCGCGTGCGTGCGTGTGCCTACATGTGTGTGCTTGTGTACATGTGCACGCGCGCGAGTGTGTATGTGTGTGTACGTGTGTCTGAAAAACGTGCGTGACAATTTATTATAACGTCTCTCTGTAGAGGCCTTCATGTACATTTCAACACCCTCCCCACAAAAGCCCTTTTTAATGAATATTGTTTACTCTTTTTGTATAATAAAAAACCCACAGGCTTCTCGGGGGGGGGGGGGGGGGGGGGGGGGGGGGGGGGGGGGGGGGGGGATACTTTAGCACATTTATTTTGTGTTCTTCTTCTTCTTCTTCTTCTTCTGCGTTCCCAGGCCAGATGGCCATAATGGGTGAGGTACATTATGTGTCCTGTTTTCAGTTTTCACTGGTCTCCTCGCTGCGCACAGCCGACACATTCCGATTTCAGAGGAGCTCAAAGAAGAAAGCACATTTGGAAGATTTTGTTCAAAAAAGTCAGGAGAATGGGCCATTAAGTCAGAAAGATAGTAGATGATAGAAAGCAAAGGGAAAAGGCAGAGTCAAAGAGAGTGGCAGATAAGAGGAAGTTACAAGCACAGAACTTCCAGAATGTGGGGGAACTATTTTTACAAAAAACCCCCCGGTATCCCCACGGGGAGAGACTCGTGGACGGGGCGGGGTCGTCCAGCTCCTCGTATGGAGGCACGAGGCATCCACACACTGCCCCACTAAGCACATTTAAAAACGTGTTCGTGGTCAATTGTTAATTGCAGAGAACTATAACATCCATATTCGGGCAATCTTGTACTTAATCACCCCCCCCATGTTTACGGCCCTCACTCTCAAAGTCTGCTTCTTTCAGTTTTATAAAAACAAATCCTAGATTATTATTCTATCCCTGTCCAAAAAGACAATAGAAGGGGGGGGGGGGGGGGGTAAAGTACAAAAGATATCCCATAATATTTGCCAACACTGGGATAGCAGTCCGTTGGTAGGCCTAACAAGCAAAACACGTTCGGCTTTGTCAGTAGGTATTTGTCTTTTAAAGGGGCACCCTGACGGATGAGTTGTTTTGCAAAAAACGCGTCGAGGTCACCGGAAAGACAGCCTTTTCAAGGATCGGTACACTGACTTTGTTTCTTAGAAATCAAACCGTCAAAACGGCGTTCCTCCTTGTATTGGCGGAGTTGCCGGAGATAGAGAAGCCAATTTGAACGGGGTGGGTGAAGGCCACTGAGAGTGGGTGAAGCTTTTTCTACTTTGTAGTGCAGTAAAAAAAAAAAAAAAAAAAAAAAAATTGGAGCTATTTCCTTTGATAAACTGTGTAAGGCTTGTATTGTGGAAATTTCATGCAAACGATTAGGTCTAACTCAGGAGGAATCGTCGATTTGACCGTTTGATTTCTAGGAAACCAGAGCAAAGTGAGTGTTGCGATCTCTGCAAAGGGTGTTTTCCTGGTGATCTCGACGTGTTTCTTCCAAAAACTTATCCATCAGGGTGCTCCTTTAAAAGCAAACGCGGAAGTGTCCATGCATTGGCATAGCAGAGCGCTAACAAGTTCATAAAATTCGGCAAACACAAATATGGAACACCTAATCCAGTGAGTCATAGTATTGTCATTGCCAAGAAAAAACACGTCAACGACCCTTTCCACGCATATCTCCTGTTCCTTTTTCGTTCTCCAGGATATGTTCGTGTTTTAGGGCCATTAATTCCCATACCGGAGCCTTAATGTAACCTATCTCTACGGCCGGGTTCACATTAGACATAAGTTCCGTACGGAAAACCCTAAATAAGTGTAAGAAAGAAGGATAAAAGTTTACGCATATATGGGGGAAATTCGGACACGTGCGCAAATCTTTTCCCTTCTTTGTTTCACTTATTTATGGATTGCGCACGGGTTTCCGCATGGAATATCCGCTTATGTGTGTACACGGCCTACCTGTAAAGAACTATGTACACGTGAAGATGTTTCCCTCTTTCCCCATGGCAACACAGTGATATGCACGCGATCTTAAGGTCTCAGTACACGTTAACATTATTCACAATATATTTATATTTCCCCATGTCAACACAGTGAGCTGTAAGTCATATTAAGGTCTGTGTACACGTTAACACTATTCACACGATATTTCTATATCCCCGTGGCAACACAGTGAGCTGTAAGTCATATTAAGGTCTGTGTACACGTTAACACCATTCACAAAATATTTCTATATCCCCGTGGCAACACAGTGAGCTGTAAGTTATATTAAGGTCTGTGTACACATTAACACCATTCACAAGATATTTCTATACCCCCGTGGCAACACAGTGAGCTGTAAGTCATATTAAGG
>CM065703.1:6013040-6035540 GCA_017654935.2 Phymorhynchus buccinoides | reverse complement strand
TGTAAGGATTTATAGGGGAAAAGAAGGCGGGAGAATGGACCAGTAAGATAGAAAGATAGCAGATGACAGTAAGCAAAAAGGAAGAGGCAGAGTCAAATAGAGTGGCAGATTAGAGGAAGATACAAGCACAGAACTTCCAGGAGGTGGGGAACTTTTTGTACGAAAGACCCCCCCCCCCCGTTTTTCCGTCATGCCTTTATCTTCTACTATTATTGAATGCATGTGTTCAATTATGCAAATGGCTGAAAATTAGGGTTAAATATAGCAAACGATAGAGGATGAAGTACTCAATCTGCAGGAAGAAAGGCAAGACTGTAAAAGTGGAAACAACCGAGAAATGGAGGAGGGAGGGGGTGGGGCGCATCTTTACCTTTACTTTGTTATCCTCCCTCCATCCCATCACCCCAAACAGACTTGTAAATTAATGAAAGAAAGGAAAGGAAAGGAAAGAAAGAAAGAAAGAAAGAAAGAAAGAAAGAAAGAAAGAAAGAAAGACAGAAAGAAAGAAAGAAAGAAAGAAAGAAAGAAAGAAAGAAAGACAGAAAGAAAGAAAGAAAGAAAGAAAGAAAGAAAGAAAGAAAGAAAGAAAGAAAGAAAGAAAGAAAGAAAGAAAGAAAAGAAAAGAAAGAAAGAAAGAAAGAAAGAAAGAAAGAAAGAAAGAAAGAAAGAAAGAAAAGAAAGAGAAAAAGAAAGAAAGAAAGAAAGACAGAAAGAAAGAAAGAAAGAAAGAAAGAAAGAAAGAAAGAAAGAAAGAAAGAAAGAAAGAAAGAAAAAGAAAAGAAAGAAAGAAAGAAAGACAGAAAGAAAGAAAGACAGAAAGAAAGAAAGAAAGAAAGAAAGAAAGAAAGAAAGAAAGAAAGAATGAAAGAAAGAAAAATAAAGAAAGAAAGAAAGAAAGAAAGAAAATAAAAAGAAAGAAAAAGAAAGAAAGAAAGGAAAATAAAAAAAGAAAGAAAGAAAGAAAAGAAAGAAAGAAAGAAAGAAAAAAGAAAGAAAGAAAGAAAGAAAGAAAGAAAGAAAGAAAGAAAGAAAAAGAAAGAAAGAAAGAAAGAAAGAAAGAAAGAAAGAAAGACAGAAAGAAAGAAAGAAAGAAAGAAAGAAAGAAAGAAAGAAAAGAAAGAAAGAAAGAAAGAAGAAAAAAGAAAAGAAAGAAAGAAAGAAAGAAAGAAAGAAAAAGAAAGAAAGAAAGAAAGAAAGAAAGAAAGAAAGAAAGAAAGAAAGAAAGAAAAGAAAAAAGAAAGAAAGAAAGAAAGAAAGAAAGAAAGAAAGAAAGAAAGACAGAAAGAAAGAAAGAAAGAAAAGAAAAGAAAAGAAAGAAAGAAAGAAAGACAGAAATAAAGAAAGACAGAAAGAAAGAAAGAAAGAAAGAAATAAAGAAAGAATGAAAGAAAGAAAATAAAAGAAAGAAAGAAAAAAAGGAAAGAAAGAAAGAAAGAAAGAAAGAAAGAAAGAAAAAAGAAAGAAAGAAAGAAAGAATGAATGAAAATAAAAGAAAGCAAGGAAAATAAGAAAGAAAGAAAGAAAATAAGAAAGAAAGAAAGAAAGAAAGAAAAGAAAGAAAGAAAGAAAGAAAGAAAAAAACAAGGATGCAACTACACAAAATGAAAAAAGAACACCTGAAAGGCTGGGGTCCAGGGGCAATGTCCCCCAGCAGCTGAAGCAAACATTGATTTATGAAGGTATTTCAATTCAGTTTGCTTTCTCCACAATGTATGCAAACGATTATTTTTACCCCTTCGCCGCCAGCCATTTTTCAGCCAAAAAATAGCATTAAACTTAACTGGGTAGAGAAAATAAAATATGTGCAATAGTGCGAATTCATCTATGACATGCATAACATTAGACCAATCCTTTCCTCACAAAATTAAGAAAAGAGGGTCTTCGGTTAACAGTCCTGATTTGATGCCTTTTAGTGACATGGGTGTTAAACCATTGTGGTGCATAAATGCGACATTGGCGGTGAAAGGGTTCAAGTGTTTGAAGAATACAATAGACACACAAAAATCTTGTTTGACAAAAAAAACACCCCAAAAAATCCTTTTCTGGTAAAATTCAAAACAAGGAAGGACTTGTATACCAGGAAAAGGAAAAGTTGCACCCATGAGGAAAGTAGAAGAAAGAAAAGAAAAGAAAGAAAACAACGAATGAATTAAAGAAAAAGAAAGAAAGAATTAAAGACAGTACTATTGCTGGTACCCACGTGTCGTCATATCCGGCCACAAGGAGCGCCATATTATGGGAGACCGCCATCTTAGTCCTTACCTTTTTTTGAAAAATGCCAGATCGATGCTGCGTATTTGGCTGTTCCAATTCGAAACTTATCTAAACTGTATTTATAACATCTGGATGTTTTCTTTACACATTTAGATAACATTTTCACTTTGTTTACACACAAATAAGGACTAAGATGGCGACACTTCCGTTGGAATGGTCGAGATGCGCACGCAGGTGGGTTGGAGCCATTGGGAACGCAGAGGAAGAGGAAGAAGAAGAAGAAGAAGAAGAAAAAAAAACCCACATTCTTTGTGTAGGCTTTTATTGAACCTCGTCTTTTTCGTTCCCTTTTCTTTAAAATAACATTTAACAATTTTAAAGAATGATAACCTGTCACAGAATTAGTGGACAAACATTTTTCAACGTCCAACCCGTGTTGAAAGTTTTTATTATTCAATGTACCTCTTTAATAAGGTACTTAACCTCAGTAATGTAGTATATGTGCGTGCGCGCGTGTGTGCGTGTGTGCATGTGGGTGGGTATGAATATGTGCATGCGTATGTGTTTGTATGTGTATATGTTTTGTTGTTGTTGTTGTGTTTTTGTCATATGGTTTGTATTTTTTATATTTTGTTCCTTCTTAGTTATGTTTATGTTCTGTATTTGAAAATGTAAAAAAAAAAAAGTTCAATAAAAAAAGAAGAAAAAAATTAAAAAAAAGAAGAAGAAAAAAGAAAGAATTAAAGAAAATGAAAGAGAAAGAAATAATCATAGAAAGAGACTAACAGCACCGCAACAAACCTCATCACTAAAGATGGTGGAAGTCTAATTCATCTTCTTCTTCTTTGTTCGCTCAGACAGTTTCCTGTCACATGAACGTAGATGCGTCATGCTGCCGTTATGCGCCTAACTAAGAAATAGTTAGGGCCCAGCATGTCCGACTTCGGCTGAAGAAATCTTTGTAAGAATTTATAGGAAAAAAAAGGCGGGAGATGGAGAATGGACCAGTAAGATAGAAAGATAGCAGATGACAGTAAGCAAAAGGGAAGAGGCAGAGTCAAAGAGAGTGGCAGATTAGAGGAAGATACAAGCACAGAACTTCCAGGAGGTGGGGAACTTTTTGTACGAAAGACACCCCCCCCCCGGTATTCCCACGGAGGGGGGGGGGGGGGAGTCTAATGAAAACCGATTAGCAGTAACCTCGGGTATAATGTTTGGTTCTTGAATTTGCCTACACCCCTAGACCTATGATTTTCACTTTTCAATAACCTTACAGCAGTCAATGGTGTTCTAAAAAAGTACCCAAGCTGCACGTAATCACTACTAGAACCAGGGTCCGCGTCACAAGGGCTAACGTTACGTAGCGTGAGCACAAATCGGCAAAAACGGTACTAACAAACACCTCTTTTGCCGACGTTTATCGAAAACGTTTTGTGGCTGCTATCGAGGCAGCAAGCGACAAACTATTTGAAAGATCATGGGAAATATCAATACTTCCGGCTTTTTTTTGGGGTTGTATCTCGCGTGACGAGACTTGAACTTTAAAAATGGAAGACCAAAACAAAGTCGCCACAGCAAACATTCTTTAGTCTATCGTGACAAAAATACGGGATGATTTTAGCAAATTAAACGAACGCAAGTGTTTTGGGGTGCTCTTTCTTAATTTCCATCATGTTAGATGGCATAATATAGTGCAAATTTGATTTTCTGCACACAAATAGACGTGGGTGAACTCAAAAACTTTGTACAAACTGACAGAGAGGTATGATTTATCTCCCTTATGATAGTAACCCTTTTCTCTCTCCCCAAAATGAAGACTAAGCTTAAAGAGTTATCTGACCTTAGCAAACGTTTAGGGTGTTTCTTAGGCCCGTTTTGGCGTAAGCGTTATCCGTGCGGCGACCGTTATCTAGATAAACTAGACCCAGGAAGATATATGGGCTAACCCTGTGCACTCAGTGACCACCGTTTGTCCCTGAAAACAATCACGTGATTTTGAGGACCAAGCCTCTTTCAGAAATAAAACAAAAGAAAAAGTAACATTTAGTTTTCAGTTTGCATAAATTGTATTGCTTCTGGCCATAGAGACACGTCTCTGTGATACTTCAGCGGCTCTCACCTGGAGAGGTTGTGTCGCCCTCAATGCGGCGCCACCCGGTTTGGGTTAAACGTGTGGGAGGGAAGGGTCAGGTCGGTGTTTGTGGGGAGAGGAGGGGACGATGTGTGGGTTGTGAACGTGGGGGATGGGGTGGGGGGTGGGGTTTAATAAGGAAGTCCTGTTAGAATTGAATCCAGGGTAAAAATGTTCATGCACAGAGACACAGGGTGGGCTAGGTAAGGATGGATGGAGAGAGAGAGGGGGGGGAGAGAGAGAGAGGGGGGGGAGAGAGAGAGAGAGGAGAGAGAGAGAGAGAGAGAGAGAGAGGAGAGAGAGGGAGAGAGAGAGAGAGAGAGAGAGAGAGAGAGAGAGAGAGAGAGAGAGAGAGAGAGAGAGAGAGAGAGAGAGAGAGAGAGAGAGTACAAATATTTTCATAATATAAGTTTTAAAAGTTACAAATGACGCTTTCCTCCAAACTAAAAATTCACACACATATCACATGTGTGTGCGTGCGTGCTTACGTGCGTGCGTGCTCTCTCTCTCTCTCTCTCTCTCTCTCTCTCTCTCTCTCTCTCTCTCTCTCTCTCTGTGCACCTCATCCTCTTTGTTTCCCGGATGAGAGTGTGTTTATGCGGATGTACGATGGTGTAGGTAAGCATAATAATGTTTTGCATGCAACTACCCGCATTAAATTTGCATATTTCATAAATTATATAAATAATAATGTATTCCTTGTCACTCTCTGCCAACATCAACCCGGAACAATCTATACGAACCTGCAACGAGCAACAGGATGATTGGAATGAACGTTTGCAATAAATTTTGAGAAATAAATCTAAAACTTCAATACACAAAAGCCTACGTAATTCACGGACAAATATGTATCGGCTGCGTCCGTTTAGCGCGCACTTTGCAATTGCTATGAAGCGCGCACTGTCAGTTAGCGCGCGATTTCAGGTTGGTTAATGCCATAAAACGCGCACTTCGAATGTCTGGAAAGCGCGCGTCCTCTCTGTCTCTGTCTGTCTGTCTCTCTCTCTGTCTATATGTCTCTCTCTCTCTCTCTCTCTCTCTCTCTCTCTCTCTCTCTCTCTCTCTCTCTCTCTCTCTCTCTCTCTCTCTCTCTCTCTCTCTCTCTCTCTCTCTCTCTCTCTCTCTCTCTCTCTCTCTCTCTCTCTCTCTCTCTCTCTCTCTCTCTCTCTCTCTCAACACAACTTGGAATTCGAACATTGATGACTCATATTTATGTAAGATAAAATAAAATTAAAATGAAACAATCCCTCTCATAGAAATGTTTTGCATCACACAACTTTGATTTTGAACATTAACTAAACATAAAATTGTAATTAAAATGTATCACAAATCTCTCTCACACTTGTAAAATTGTGTTTTGCTTCATTAAAGTCTCTCTCTCTCTCTCTCTCTCTCTCTCTCTCTCTCTCTCTCTCTCTCTCTCTCTCTCTCTCTCTCTCTCTCTCTCTCTCTCACACACACACACACACACAAACAGGCAGTGCTACTGACAAAGTCTTGTATGGACAAATCATCCAATTCACAGCGTTTTATACCGTGCGCGCTTTATGGCATCAAAGTGCGCGCTTTATAGCGTGCGCTGCATTCAAGTAGCTAAATCCGTGCGCGCTTTATGGCATCAAACTGCGCGCTTTATAGCGTTTTTTACTGCGCGCTTTATAGCAGTGCGCGCTTTCTACCGGACGCCTATGTATCAATTTATTTCACATATGAAAAATATCTGGAAGGCAAAAGCCTAAACTGATATTATGACGATATGAACACCCTTCCTTGAAATCAACTCACTGCTTAAAGGGGCACCCTGACGGATGAGTTGTTACAAGAAACACGTCGAGATCACATAAGCCTTTTCAAGGATCGGAACACTCACTTTGCGCTGGTTTCCTAGAAACCAAACCGTCAAAACGGCGATTCCTCCTTGGCGGGGTTGACGGAAAGAGAAGGACGGGGTGAGTGGAGGCCAATCAAGTGTGGTTGAAACTTTTTCTTCTTTGTAGTGCAGTAAAACAAAATTGAAGCTATTCTCTTTGTTGTGAGCGAAACTCCTTTTGATAAACTCTGTGACGTAAGTGTCCCGCGCGACCCGCTTTCTTTATTTCTTATCTACACCCCCCCCCCCCCTTCTCCCCTCCCCCCCTCTCCTTTTCATTTCTCTGTCCGGCCGCCACGTTAATTGCCACCCACCATCTAAAGAACGCCGAATAAGGCAATTATCTCTTTGAAGCAAGATCTATCTACCCATCACAAGAAAGTGACAACCACGGGCGGCCCCTTTGAAACCCTTCCTTTCCGAGCACGAGAAGGATTTCAAATATCGGCATGTGATAAGGATGTAATAGGCGCGTGATTGTTCGGTACATTTAGAACAGCATCTTGTGACGTGTCGACTGCTATAAACCAATAGCAGGCTTTCATTGTTTGAAAGTGAAGACTATAATTGGCGTAGTGAGAAAAAGTTTTTCACATTCCCAACCGGGAGTCCGTAGCGAGAGGGTCTCTCTCTCTCGCTACGCGATGACACCGATGCAATGGTGGCAGTTGCATCGAAGTCTTGCTGTGTGGCAGCCAGCGAGAAGGGCGACGCCGGATCTCCTCCCTCACCATGGGAGTTGAACGACTTGCTGACGGGATGGATCGACGGGCAGCAACTTGGACCGTCTCTGCAGTATGCCGATGCCCAGTGGACGTTACGGGCGGGAGAACTTGGGCAGCTACCGCCTGTCTACTGGGAGTATTCACATCCGCCTGCAGAGAGGGCTCGACTTGGCTGCGTGTCTACCAGCCCGCCCGCAACGACATCGACTCCCCGGTATGGAGCAGGTCGCCCTGTGGTCCTGACGACGGCCTTAGGAGGAAGAAGACCATCTACAGCAGGAGCTATTTTTGACGCCAACGCCAACGGCAGCGACAAGCTTCATCAGATGCTCGCATCTATGCACCAAAATTCAACGATGCTAACATCAGCATCACGCAACAGTTCCAGACTCGGATCCCGTCCGAGATGTTCCCGCAACCGACAGCGTTATCCGCGATTCCAGGGTGCGCAATGTGTTCCGTGTCATCGAAAGACGACGTATGCCACGTCACGAACTCCACTTTCATCATTCAACGGCCCCCATCATCATCATCATCCAACGAGAAGACTACCCAGCCTTCAAGCAGAACGTCCATAAGGACCTACGGTCAATTGGACGCAAATCTCACCATCTTCAAGTTTTTCACACAAGACGCTGAAACTGACTAGAGCAACACCTCTCCCAGCCAGAATAGCCCACCTAGTAAGTCTTATTGATGACTGGTGATTGAGACTGGTTGTTTGTTTGACTCTAGTTTTGATCTAGATCCTATGTTCCATGATGAATAAGGAGTAGATAGATATGTTATAGAAAAGAAGTGGTAAACATTCTATTCTATTTATGTGCACTGATTATTTGTGTGTGTGTGTGTTTTTGACTTTAACACTTTTGGTACCAGAACCGGAGTTTATGCCTACTAACCCTTTTGTCTATTTTTAGTAGGAAACCTATGGGCCGCAATCTTGCACTTTATGATACCATTCCTTTCCAGGTGTTGGATGGAGAGTGATGATGGATTGATCACCTTTTATGTTTTACTGATCTCAGTTTGTTAACTGAAATTCAGTTTATTTATTAACTACATGTAGTGCTATTGTACAAGGGAAGCCTTCAAGCCGGTTGGGATTCACTAATTCCCTGCCGACTGAAGCCCCTTGTCTCTAAGCCATAGAGATCTACATCCACCTTCTCCTGTGATTATCAGCAGGGCATCGTGGGCCGGACGATCATCCCGGACTCCACCAAGCACCAAGACGGGTCCGTCGCCAAGACAACCCGCACCCAGAATCCGCGAGGAGACCACGCTTGAACCGTGCCATCCCGCGAAGCCGTAACCGGAACGACTGGGAGCTACTCTCATCTGACGAGCAAGCCCAGACACACCAGCATTCGCCGATCACTACGGAGGAACTCAACCACAGCTAAGTCCCCCGGACTGCGCCAATCATTTGAACTTTCCTACGGACACTGAAGATAATTAGTAACCCTTCCGGCAGGGGGCGAACCTTATAGAAAAACAAAAGTCTTGTAAATCCTTTCGGATTCCATTGTTTTTTTATCCATATTTTGTTTTGGCGCCATTGAGCTGCTTTATTATTATTGTTGCATAATCTTATGCAGATTTTGGGAGTAAATAAAATACAAGTGTCAAATAATCCTGAACCCTTTGGTCAGACTGATGAGAGTGGGAGTCTTGTAATTTCATGTAAAACCCTACTTCTCTCTGTCTACCATTTAGAGCAATTCAACCACTTGTATTTCTTACAACCATACGAGCCAGAACCCGGGCACAAATATAAATTTATTAGATGAAAAGGGGCCGGGAAAGTTGCTCATCTCCCATACCCTAGAGAAGTGGGCTAAAGGCAAATTTTCTAAAGTCTTCCCTAGGGACTTAGCCTTTTAACCCATTACCTCGTCACAAACTGTATAAAATAGATATAAAACAAGCGCAAAATCGCAATAGTTTGTGGCACGTGGTCTATTTTTACCACTCCAATCATGAGTCATCTCCCCTGGCTTTTCAATAATTTTAATCTGTAAACCAGAATGTTATCTCTGCACCATTTCGTAACTTTTTATATCTTTTAGAAAACATTTAAAACTATGTATCCTACTTATACTCATCAAAAGAAGCACCGCATACTCGTCGTGTCTGTTGTAGTGTCTGTATTACGTATGCTTATTATTTTGTACGCTTTTAAAATACATCATTTTAACGAGCGACCTCAATTATTTTGAAGTGTAGCCTCGATTTGAAGTGCGACAATTTTGTCAAAATGTGCGACTATTTTGGACCGACCGACAGACAGACAGACCGACCGACCGACAAAGTGAGTTATAGGTTTGTGGCTTGAGCCACAAACAAAAAAGGAAGGAAACAAAGGCTTGTGGAGATTTCGTGCAAACGATTTGGTCCGACTCAGGCGGCCATTAGAAAAGACCTTGTGTTTCACTGAAAGAATCTGACTTCCAGCACCTCCGCCAAGGAGGAATCGCCGATTTGACGGTTTGATTTCTAGGAAACCAGAGCAAAGCGAGAGTTGCGATCTCTGTAAAGGGTGTTTTCCTGATGATCTCGACGTGTTTCTTGTGAAAACACATCCGTCAGGGTGTCCCTTTAACCACACTACATAAAATGGCAACCGTCAATTTGAGCGAACATACCAAAAGCGCGAATACTTTCTGTATGCAAAATGCGCGAACGTCTGATAGTCAAAAAGCGCGAACCCCTTCCGTTCACAACAATGGTGATATTAGACTTAAAGAAAAAAACGAAAAAAAACAAATCAATGAATTAAAATGAGTGAGTGTGTGTGTGTGTGTGTGTGTGTGTGTGTGTGTGTGTGTGTGTGTGTGTGTGTGTGTGTGTGTGTGTGTCCGTTTGTTTGTGCGTTCCATCTCTGTCTCTTTCTGTCTCTCTGTGTGGGATAGTCACGCAAATTGTATACTTCATGTTCGCGCAAATTGCATAGAGGAAAAGCAGCGCAAATTGACATATTCGCGCTTTTTGACAACTCCCCATAAAATCTGACCCCAATACGATACGATTGTGACGATGTCTGTGAGCCACAATTCACGTGAAATACTTCCGTCTAAAAATAACTCTGCTATTTCCGTTCACATAGTACGAGGACCGCAATACACGAATCAAATCAAATGTGTGATACAAAGATAAGATATTTGGTATAGGTATTTGGTATAGGTATTTGGTATAGGTATTTGGTATAGGTATTTGGTATAGGTATTTGGTATAGGTATTTGGTATAGGTATTTGGTATGTGCCACCCCCGCTACATTTCTCGATTAATTCCATTGTTCCGTTTTTGCCTTTCTTACCAAACATGAAACTGTATTTTATGAACATTTTCAGCTAATTATCTTTGTTCAATAATTAATTGCAGTCATGATAAAGGCCAGTATCTAATAGGACCCCCCCCCCCCCCCCCCCCCTATGTACTGCAGTGCACCGCAGCATTTGTCACAGTCATGGTTCATTGCGTTTTTCCGACTTATAGGGGGGGGGGGGGGGGGGGGTGGGGGTAGGGGTAGGGTTATTATTCCAAAAAGATAATTAGCTGAAAAGGTTAATAAAATACAGCTTTATGTTTGGTAAGAAAGGCAAAAACGGAAAAATGGAATTAACCGAGAAATGCAGTGGGGGTGGCACATCTTTACCTTTGTACAGGAAACTACAATTATAGTGAACTAAGGTACCCTATAGTGAACATAACTAGTAGGATTTCATCAGATTTATGTAGACAGTAGAATTTCACGTCAATCATGCCTCACACATGTCAAACTCGGATCGTAGAGAATTGAATCGTATGTAGTGTGGCTGGCCCTTCAAAATTAAAACGAGTGTAAGATGACAACAATTTCGACAACCAATCAATGAAATTCTGTTTAACGTCCTCCGATCTGGAACAGACACATATAAGACAAAGGTAGTTATAAAGATGCCCGGAGGCAGTGCAACACCAGGAAAGTCCCGAATTTTTAACACTACAGATGTGCATGCAAACATCTAATATTTCGACAACAAAAATATCTGTATCGTTTAATTAAAAACTCGGGACTTTCCTGGTATTGCAGTACCTCCAGGATCGTCCCACTATCAGTAATGTCCCATATGTGCCTGTTCCAGGCCGGAGGACGTTAAACGAAGTTTCATTCATTCAGATGAAAACAAGATGGCAGACCCATATAAACTGTACCCCAACTACTGATGGAATCCAAGGGAGATCATTTTCGACTGTTAGAGGTTTTGAAGGTTTGTTTTTTGTTTAATTGTGTTGAAATTTTTACCTGTGCCTAGGTATGACAATGCCCAGTATCATTGCCTTTTTTCTTTTTTTAAACCTAGATGACACTTTTTGACCAAACCAACTAGTTGCAATCCATAATAATAATAATAATAATAATAATAATAATAATGGATATTCATTTTGTTGCGCTTTTTCTCCGAAGAGCTCAGAATGCTTACAAACCAATAATAATAATACAGACACACACGCACACGCACAGAGTGACACACACTCATACACATAGGATGACTTACACAGAGTGACATGCACACACGCGCGCGCGCGCGCACACACACATACCCACACATACTACACACACGCGCGCGCGCGCGCACACACACACGCGTGCACACACACACACACACACCATAAGAAAAGACATTCTTACCCAAATTCACTAACAGGGATACAGCTTGTCATTTGGTAAGTCTATATATGGATATAATTTCACTAACAGGGATACAGCTTGTCATTGGGTAAGTCTCTATATGGATACAATTTCACTAACAGGGATACAGCTTGTCATTTGGTAAGTCTCTATATGGATACAATTTCACTAACAGGGATACAGCTTGTCATTTGGTAAGTCTGCATATGGATACAATTTCACTAACAGGGATACAGCTTGTCATTTAGTAAGTCTCTATATGGATACAATTTCACTAACAGGGATACAGCTTGGCATTTGGTAAGTCTGCATATGGATACAATTTCACTAACAGGGATACAGCTTGTCATTTGGTAAGTCTGTATAAGGATACAATTTCACTAACAGGGATACAGCTTGTCATTTGGTAAGTCAGTATATGGATACAATTTCACTAACAGGGATACAGCTTGTCATTTAGTAAGTCTGTATATGGATACAATTTCACTAACAGGGATACAGCTTGTCATTTGGTAAGTCTGTATAAGGATACAATTTCACTAACAGGGATACAGCTTGTCATTTGGTAAGTCTGTATAAGGATACAATTTCACTAACAGGGATACAGCTTGTCATTTGGTAAGTCTGTATACGGATACAATTTCACTAACAGGGATACAGCTTGTCATTTGGTAAGTCTGTATATGGATTCAATTTCACTAACAGGGATACATCTTGTCATTTGGTAACTCTGTATAAGGATACAATTTCATAGTTTGCATGTTTTGAGAAGATGGAGTCATTCTTGGAAAACAAACATTATTATGGTACAGTAATTTATGTGCAAAGCCATTATTAGTACCAGAACTGCCACACACACACATGCAAACAAAAGGTCTGGGTCAAGTTTCTCTAGATGACGGTCGCCGCGCGCATAAGTGTTACGCCGAAAGGGGTCTAAGAAACACTTTAGAAAACGTTTGCGGAAGAACATAAGCTCTTGTCGGATTGGAAAAAAATAGTATTATTTTAACCAAACTTTAATGGACCAATCAACAACAAGAAATGTATTCGCCCCATGCAAGTCACGTGATAGTTCACCAAGAGATACTTTGGGAGTAGCCACAAAACGTTTTCGACAAACATCGGCAAAAGAGGTGTTTCTTAGTACCGTTTTTGCCGCTTTGTGCTCACGCTACGTAACGTTAGCCCTTATGAAATGCACCTTGGTTGTAGTAGTGATTACGTGCAGCTTTGGTACTTATTTAGAACACCATTGACTGCTGCATAGTCATCGATAAGTGAAAATCATAGGTCTAGGGGGACCGCCTGATAGAGCGCAGCCTTACTTTTACTAGATGTGACAGTGTGCCGTATTTCATAAGGCCTACCTGTCACGCAATACTACTTAGCATACGACAAGTGTGCCAAAAAGGAATGTTTCCTGGAAAATAGGGAGTGGCAGGACCGGATTCCTAGTTTTCACATAGAAGCAACATTCTGCCATTGTTTGGTGGGGGTTTTTAACTTGAAAAGGGAAGTTAGGTTCGGCCTTAGATTATTTTCATACAACCCAGGGCTCCCATGTGGGGGTCTACGAAATACTAACATTCTAAAGGACCCTCTAAAACAATGTGCAGGGGGTCCCAGGGATGCATTAGAAAACAAATATTTTTAGCATTCGCAATGCCATTGGGACCCTCTATCCTGCCTCTAGGACCCTCTATACTGTAAGTGAAGGAGTCCTTGTTTTGCGGGATGATTGGGAGCCCTGCCACCGAATGAAACAGACTCACTTTGAGATCGAGGTTCGAACGAACGAACGAACGAACGAATCTTTTTTATTGTTGGAAAAGAATAAGCATATCAAACACACTTCTTTTCATCTTGCCAACAGTGAAGAAAATAATAAATGTCAAGAAAAAAATGAAAAAATACAAAATAACAAAGTTATCCATATATGAAGACACAACACATGAATAATTACAAATTATCAGTACACACCCATACATACACACACACACAGACAGACAGACAGACAGACAGACACACACACACACACACACACACACATATATATATATATATATATATATATATAGAGAGAGAGAGAGAGAGAGAGAGAGAGAGAGAGAGAGAGAGAGAGAGAGAGAGAGAGAGAGTAAAAAATGATTCACTCCCAACTCTAGAAGGCAGAGCACCGCACCACCGAAGACGAGAGCAATAACAGTCATAGACGAAAAACACATTCATAGCTCTTGAAAATTCTGCCACCCAATCTTTATTTACTTGGAGCTTTCGCCAACCGGCTTGTTCACTGCACATGATACAAAAAACAAAAAACATGCAACAAACACTGTAAAACTACAATTAAGACACTAACAGAGGAGGCATGAGCGGGGGTGGGTGGGGGGAAAGAAGGAAGAAGGAGAGAGAGAGTGTGACGTAAGTGTCCCGCGCGACCCGCTTTCTTTATTCCTTATCTACACCCCCCCCCCCCTTCTCCCCTCCCCCCCTCTCTTTTTCATGTCTCGACCAGCCGCCACGTTAATTGCCCGGCCGCTTCAAAGAGAACGCCGAGTAGGGGATTTGTCTCCCCGGTCGGCATGTAACCCCCCCCCCCCCCCCTCTCTTTATCTACCGTCTCATCACGAGATAGTGATATCAACAGTCGGCTCCCTTTGTAAGAAAGTGACAAGAAAGTGACAACCACGGTTATCTCCCTTTGAAGACGGTTTTGCCTTTCCGAGCACGAGAAGGATTTGAATGTCGGCACGTGATAAGGATGTAATAGGCGCGTGATTGTTCGGTACATTTTGAACATCATCTTGTGACGTGTCGACTGCTATAAACCACGTTGTTGTTGCATGTTTTTTGTTTTTTGTATCATGTGCAGTGAACAAGCCGGTTGGCGAAAGCTCCAAGTAAATAAAGATTGGGTGGCAGAATTTTCAAGAGCTATGAATGTGTTTTTCGTATATATATAGTATATATACATACACACACACATACACATATGCACACACATGCACACACACGCATTCACTCACACACTTCACAAAACAAATGAAAACACAATCACTTAGCAATATCAATCCAATGTTCGTAAACATGAGGTGGGTATCGAAACAACAAGATTACCCATACTTCTACTGAAAGATATATTCACAAGAAAATGGGGAGTCGGTAGGGAGGGGGTGATTGGAAGTGGGAGGGGGGAGGGTAGGGTGAAGGATGAGGAGATAATCTATATTGTGCGGTTCCACGAATCAGACTGTCGAAATTGAACAGACACACGCACACGAGAATAGTTTTGTTCTTCTGGAGTTGCCCTGACATTGACCTCTTCCGTGATGTGTCAAGTCAAGTCAAGTCAAGTCAAAATTTTATTTCCAGATGGGAACATTGTATAAGCAAAACATGCTTTTTTTCAACAAGCCATCCATAAAAAATGATATAAAGAAAAAATAAAGAACTAAACATTCCAAAGTAGCGAACAAGAAAAGGAAAATATACAAGTAAACAATTAATTAAAGAAACAAGCAAATATTCCACACACTAAAACAGGAAAAAGGATGGGGACATATGCGAATAGCATATTATGTACAATATATACATCAACATCAATAACGAAACATTTAAAACATCACATTTACTTACCAAAATATGTTATGTAGGCTACGTTTCCATTCTTTTAAATAATTGGAATAAAGTTATCAATTATGTTCTGTTAAAGAGATACATTTTCATTTTTTTCTTGAAGTAGTTCTTGTTTTTCATGTTTTTTAAAATGGAGGGTAGTTTGTTCCATAAATCTCCACCCGAATAGAGGAGACTAGATTTGAATAGATTATTATTTGGTCGAGGGAATGAGAGTAAATGGGTGTGTCTGCTTGTGTTTGTCGTAAATGTATCTGTTATCTTTTTTGGAGCATTTCCGTTGACAATATTATGCATGCAGATTGCCTTTTTGAGGAAAAGTCTGTCTTGAAAAGTTAGTATATCTAGTTGTTTGTAGTCTTCATAGGTAAGTGAACTTGATTTTAATAAAATTATTTTAATTGCTTTTTTGTACATACGATTGATAATCTTTAAATTTGTATCACTACAGCTATCCCATAATGTTGAAGCATAATCGATCATTGAGAGTATGTGAGCATTAAAGAATAGTTTACGAGAATGGTTATCAAGGAAATGTTTAATCTTAGATAGCTGGAGTATTTTTCTAGACAGACCTTTCCCTAAAGACTTTATATGGTCTGTCCAAGACAGATCTTTGTCAATGACAACACCTAATGTTTTATGTGAATCAACTTCTTCAATTTTGTTGCTGCAAATAAATAGTGGTGGAAATTGGGAGTTCATCTTTTGTCTTTTTTGTCTGGTTGATACGTACATGCATTTCGTTTTATTGGCATTAATTGACATGTGATTTAATTGTGTCCAGTTAAAAACATTTTGAGCATCATTTTGAAGTTTACTTACTAGCCTGTTAGCATTCATATCACTAGTATGAAGGGATGAGTCATCTGCAAACATTTCACATTTACTATTGACAAAGCATGGCAGGTCGTTTATATAAACAGTGAACAATAGTGGACCTAAGATAGACCCTTGAGGTACTCCATAGTGGATTGGAAGCAATTAAGACATTTTGTTATTAATTGAAACCAGTTGTTTTCTGTCACACAAAAAAGATGACATAATATTTAAAAATTCAGGAGGAAGGTTATACAGTTCTAGTTTACGCAGAAGGAGTGAATGATTAATAACATCGAACGCTTTTTCAAAGTCAAGGAAAAGTATACCAGTAAACTTATTTTCATTTATATTACATAGCAGACTGTCAACAAGCTGTATTAGTGAAGTGTGGCATGAATGATTCTTTCTAAATCCAGACTGATCATCATGAAGTAAATTATTTTTATCTAAATAAGAGAATAGGGATTTTTGTATGTGCTTTTCTAGAGACTTAGATAAAGCTGATAAAATAGAAATAGGTCGATAATTAGAAGGGTTAGATCTATCGCCTGATTTATGGATAGGGATTACCTTGGCTTGTTTAAAATTTAACGGAAAACATTGTTTTTCTATACATAAGTTATATAAATAAGTTAGTGAGTCACATATAACTGGGCACGCAATCTGTAGTATGTTAATATCCAAACCATCTATATCGCGTGTCTTTGAATGCTTTAAAGATAAAAGATTTCTGCTGACTTCAAATACTGTCATAGGCTGGAGATTGAAAGGAAAATTTATATCTTTTGAACTGAGGAACTGTTTTAAATAGGATAAATCATTTTCATTTGATCTATCACATGTTATAACTTTTTCTTTTATGCTAGCAAAATGGTTATTTAACTGATCAGCAGAGATATCTGAAACAATTTGCTGACTTCTTGATACTTGTTTGTTAGTTAGCATGTTTATGGCTTTCCATATCTGGCGGGAATCTTTCGTGGAAATTAACATTTGTCGAAAATAATCGCGTTTAGATTTACGTTTCATATTAGTTACCTTATTTCTTTGTTGTCTAAATTCTTGCTGCGTCCCTGAGTTCTTTAAGTGAGTTCGTGTATTTCTTTCATCATCGATATCTTTGGTAATCCAGGGTGGTTTAGTTTCTTGTTTAACTCTTTTCTTTATAAAGGGAGCATGTTTATTATACACTACCATAAAAGTATTTAACCAATAATCAGCTGCTTCATTAGGATCTCTAATTTGATATATAACATTTAATTGAGAATTAACTAAGTCTGCTAGGAAATCTTGTTCATTAAAATTTTTAAAGCTTCTATAGTATATGGTCTTATGTCCTACCTTTGGAATTTTTACATGGGTTTTATACCAGGTAAGACAGATGACATTGTGATCGCTACATTCACAGGGAGGAGTGCATACTTCAATGATGGACTGCTTATTGTTTGTATAGATATGATCAATTAAAGTCTTACTTGTTTCGGTTATGCGGGTCGGTTGTTTAATTAATTGTTCAAAGCCATGTAAACTATAGAGGTTATGCCATGTTGGTTTTGCTTTTAATAAGTCGATGTTAAAATCTCCCAATATTATTGTTTCACGATCTAGCATTGTAATATTATCCATTAAAGAGTTAAAGCTATCGTACCAATCTGATGTTTCTGCTGGATTTCTGTATATGAAACCTATTATCAGTGGTTTACTATGTTTTAGTGTAATTTCGATCCATAAAGATTCAACAGAATTTGAAATAATGTTATCAAGCTTCTTGCACTTTAATGAAGATGCTAAATACATGTGTGTGTGTGTGTGTGTGTGTGTGTGTGTGTGTGTGTGTGTGTGTGCGTGCGCGCGCGTGTGTGCGTGTGCGTGCGAGCGCGCGTGCGTGTGTGTGTATGTGTGCGTGCGTGCGTGTGTGTGCGTGTGTGCGCGCGCGTGTGTGTGTGTGTAAGCGTGTGTGTGTATGTGTGTGTGTCAAAGTCAAAGTCAAAAAGTCAAAGTCAAATTTTTAATTTTCAGATGGAACATTGAATAAGCAATAATGGTTTGCTTTTTTTGTGTGTAAGCGCGCGCGCGCGTGTGTGTTTGTGTGTGCGTGCGCGTGTGCGTGCGTGCGTGTGTGTCTGCGCGAGGGCGTGTTTCTCTCTCTCTCTCTCTCTCTCTCTCTCTCTCTCTCTCTCTCTCTCTCTCTCTCTCTCTCTCTCTCTCTCTCTCTCTCTCTCTCTCTCTCTCTCTCTCTAGCTCTTTGTTGTCTCTTTGTGTGTATGTGTGTGTGTCTATGTTCATAAAAGGGTAGGCTTATGCATTCGCAGGAGTGGCCGATGAGACCAAACGTTAATTTTGCACTATAAGCATGGTCCCAGTGACTCATTCTCAAATTATCGTGTTCTGACTTTACGTGCGCTTAGGGTTAGGGTCAGTTCAATGTCAAATACACAAACAATAAAAATTGATGGTACCAGGAAGCGGTCTACACGTAATAGGTCGTCATGATCAATATCGCAAATGCGCACGCAAACTCAGAACAACGTCAAATTGAGAATGCGACACCCGGAAGGGGTGGGGATATGGGATGGTTTGCTTCTGAAAGCGGGGTTTTTTTCTGTTGTGGCTGAATTTAGGACATTTTAAGCAGAGTATTTTTTTTTCTTCTTCTAATTAAATATGTTTTTGTGGTTTACTTCAATGTTGCAAACTATCAAATACATGTTTTGCTACTTATTACATGTTTGGTCAATGAAGCATGTTTTGTGTTTTACACACACATTACATTTTAACATTAATTCAGTAAACATTAACATTAATTATATATTTTTTTTTATTACAGTTTGTACCATTAATTATGTTTTTGCCATTAGTTAGTCCGTCACCAAGACGGACTATTGCGATCGTCTGGTTTGTTAGTCCGTCACCAAGACGGACTATTGCGATCGTCTGGTTTGTCTGTTATTTTTTTTTCTTTTTTTTCTTTCTGTCTGTCCCAAGGATATCTCCCGAACCGCTGGACCGAATCGCGTCAAATGTTGTGTGCAGGTGTGCCTCCTTAATAGGAAGAGATCGGCGCAAACTATTTTGCCATCGTGACCTTGACCTTGACGTACGACCTTGAAAACCGACAATCTATTTTTAGCCATATCTCAGGCACCGATCAACATAGGATATTGAAACTTGGTATGAAGGTGGTTTGGCTTATGCCCGTTCTGATGAGGGCATACCGATCAAGGTCAATGTCAAGGTCAAAAAGATCGCTGGAGCCTGAAAATCGGAGGGTCATTTTTTTCTCCTTCTGTCTGTCCCAAGGATATCTTTCGAACGGGTTGACAGAATCACGTCCAATTTTGTGTGCTGGTGTGTCACCATGAGAGGAAGGCATCCGCGCAAACCATGTTGCCGTCGTGACCTTGACCTTGGCGTACGACCTTGAAAACCGAAAATCTTTCAGGGGCCATAACTCCCACACCGTTAGTGTTAGAGTCTTCACATTTGGCATGAAGGTACTTTGGCTTATGCCCGTTCTGATGGTGGCATACCGATCAAGGTCAAGGTCACGGACCGGGGGATCAGTAGGCCTTGAAAGTGGTAGGGGTCTACACATTGGGTTTTAAGCCCTATTGTCCACATTGGTACTTGACAGAAGCGCTTCAGATTGTGTGTGGTACTGTATACCCTAGAGAAGAAAACACCCGAGCATAAATTATCACCATGCTGACCTTGACCTTGAAGTGTGACCTTGAAAACCGAAATTTCCTTCTTTGCGCTATATGTTTCTTCTTCAAGCTGTATCTCGTGAACTAGAAGACAGAATCCCTTCCAATTTTGTGTCAGGATGTGACACTCTACGGGGTGTCGCAAGTGCGTGGCATTGCTGGTGACGGACATGTCTGCCGCTCAGCGACGCCCTTGTTATATTTTGTGGTAATAAGGTATTATTTGTCATTCATAATGTTCTTCCATTAGTAAAAAAAAATAAAAATAAACAAAACACACCCCCCCCACACACACACATCCACCCCAACACCCCCCACCCCCACCCCCACCCCAAGTCATTAATATTCCAGGTGTAAAATCCCTATGTTGCTATCAGACTCGTCGTATAAGAGGAGAATCACTACAACTAGGCTTGATTCAAGATATAGATACATCAGCGTTGCTAAAAATTCGGGACTTTACTGGTGTTGCACTGCCTTCGGGCATTGCCTCCAGGATCGTTCCTATCGTGTTGTGTGTTGTGGTGCATTGATGTTTTATACGGCTAAACATTCATAACTTTCAGGGCCACACAAACACACGTAGTCAGCCATGTTAGGTCTCCAGCTCCAGGTGATTATTACCGGAATCCAATACAAACTAAACATGCATTATGACGAAATAAGGCTTTACGCCCTCTTCGGCCTTTCGGCCATGTGGGGCATTAGGGATTTACTGTTGATGAAAAAAGAGGGGGAGGGGGGGGGGGGTGTGATCCGGAGGATCTCAGCACACCAAATGAGGGCAGGCCCACTGAGGGAGGGGGGGGGGGGACATGCATTATGACACA
Organism: Phymorhynchus buccinoides; assembly: GCA_017654935.2. NCBI lineage: Eukaryota > Metazoa > Mollusca > Gastropoda > Neogastropoda > Raphitomidae > Phymorhynchus > Phymorhynchus buccinoides. Next base: position 6,014,926 of record CM065703.1, on the reverse strand, counting down.
GTTCCCACCATCTTTATATCTACTACTACTACTACTACTACTACTACTACTACTACTATAATAATAATAATAATAATAATAATAATAATAATAATAATAATAATAATAGTAGTACACTTATACAGCGCTTTACCTCAAATGAGCCCAAAGCGCTTTACAATCAAATATTCATCAACAAGTAGACAACACAAACAGTGTTTCAGAATGACACAAACTAGCCGAAACGCATATACAAAGCAACACACACACACACACACACACACACACACACACACACACACACACACACACACACACACACACACAAAACCACACACACACACACACACATACACACACACACACACACATACACACACACACACACACACACACACACACACACACACACACACACACACACACACACACACACAGCCAAAACACATACACACACAAGCACACACGCACGCATGTACGCACACACAGCACACACACACACACACACACACACACACACACACACACACACACACACACACACACACACACACACACACACACACACACACACACACACACACACACACACACACACACACACACACACACACACACACACACACACACACACACACACACACCACAAAGCACACCACAAACCTTCTATTTAATCTTCCCTCACGTGCACACAAAGATAGAAAACAGCAAATATTTAGGGTGCAGTAGGAAAACGATGGGTTTTAAGAGAGGTTTTGAATGACGAGACTGTGTATGGGGAGTGTCAGAGAGGAGAAGGCAGAGAATTCCAAAGGGATGATGCTTGACAGGAAAAAGAACGTTGGCCAGCAGATTTGAGACGGATGGAGGGAAGGGAAAGGAGACGAGAATCAGAAGACGAACGTCGTTGGCGAGCTGGGACATGATAGAGATGAAGAAGATCAGAGAGATATAAGGGAGCTTGATCATTCAGTGACTTGAAGACAAGGAGGATAATTTTGAAATCAATACGTGATTGAACTGGGAGCCAATGTAGGGAACGAAGAACCGGAGTGATATGATCGTACCTAGGGGAGCGAGACATGAGACGAGCAGAATTATTCTGGACCCGTTGGAGCTTAGAAATGAGAGTTGATGGACAGCCAACAAGAAGTGAGTTACAGTAGTCAAGGCGAGACAGAATAAAAGCACATACTAGAGTCTTCAGGGCATCTTGAGAGAGTAAACGGCGGATTGAACTAATTCTTCGAAGTTCTAGATAACAAGACCTGCAGACATTGGAAACATGCTGTTTGAAACAAAGGGTTTGGTCCAAAGTAACACCTAGATTGCGGACAGATGTTGACAGAACCTGAGTTTTAATTGTGTGGTTAGAGGAAACAAGAATCATCTGTCTTTTCAGCATTGAGTTGCAGTTTGTTATAGATCATCCATGTTTTAACAGCAGACACACACACTCGCGCACGCACGCACACACACCTCAAAATATATCAAGAGTGACTTGTAGCTGGAATTTGTCCAAATAACTACATAGTTTTGTTTTCGATGAATTGGAAATGTCCCCAAGAGAATTTGAAATTCAGCCATGATTGAATGTTCTCCCGTCTCTGCGGGAATTTGAAATTGTTACAGGACAACTTCCAATTGGAGTTTGCCCCACCTGTGACGAGGTAATGGGTTAAAAGGCTAAGTCCCTAGGGAAGACTTTTAGTGGGTTAAATTTTCAAGTAGAAAATTTGCCTTTAGCCCACTTCTCTAGGGTATGGGAGATGAGCAACTTTCCCGGCCCCTTTTCATCTAATAAATTTATATTTGTGCCCGGGTTCTGGCTCGTATGATTGTAAGAAATACAAGTGGTTGATTTGCTCTTAATGGTAGACAGAGAGAAGTAGGGTTTTACATGAAAT
>CM065703.1:6003040-6005540 GCA_017654935.2 Phymorhynchus buccinoides | reverse complement strand
TGGTTGAACCACAGATTAAGAACCTCTCTGGTTGAACTAAGTAGGCTTTCAGTTCGTTTTTCGTTTTTGTCATTTGCCGATCGTTACCGTTACTAGGGAGAGAGCGTCACTCTCAGAGCAGCGCCAACGGGAAACGGGGCCTTATAACTCCGCCGTTTCTTAACCGAATCTTTCAAATTTGCTGTACTCAGCGTTACCAGTACTTGGCGTTACCATTACTAGGCGTTACCGGTACTCGACTTTGCGCTAGTGATAATAATAACAGCGACATGATTATGACTAACCTGCAAACAGTAGCATACAAATCCCCCCCCCCCCCCCCCCTTTCCGTCCCCTCCTTTCTCTCTCTGCTTCTTTGCCCACCCTCCTCCTCCTCCTCTACTCCTCTCTTCCTCCTTTCTCTCTCTGTTTCTTTGCCTATCCTCCTCCTCCTCCTCCTCCTCTACTCCTCTCTTCCTCCTTTCTCTCTCTGCTTCTTTGCCCACCCTCCTCCTCCTCCTCTACTCCTCTCTTCCTCCTTTCTCTCTCTGCTTCTTTGCCCACCCTCCTCCTCCTCCTCCTCTACTCCTCTCTTCCTCCTTTCTCTCTCTGTTTCTTTGCCTATCCTCCTCCTCCTCCTCCTCCTCCTCTACTCCTCTCTTCCTCCTTTCTCTCTCTGCTTCTTTGCCCACCCTCCTCCTCCTCCTCCTCTACTCCTCTCTTCCTCCTTTCTCTCTCTGTTTCTTTGCTCATCCTCCTCCTCCTCCTCCTCCTCTACTCCTCTCTTCCTCCTTTCTCTCTCTGCTTCTTTGCCCACCCTCCTCCTCCTCTACTCCTCTCTTCCTCCTTTCTCTCTCTGCTTCTTTGCTCACCCTCCTCCTCCTCCTCTACTCCTCTCTTCCTCCTTTCTCTCTCTGCTTCTTTGCCCACCCTCCCCTCCTCCTCCTCTACTCCTCTCTTCCTCCTTTCTCTCTCTGCTTCTTTGCTCACCCTCCTCCTCCTCCTCCTCTACTCCTCTCTTCCTCCTTTCTCTCTCTGCTTCTTTGCCCACCCTCCTCCTCCTCCTCCTCTAATCCTCTCTTCCTCCTTTCTCTCTCTGCTTCTTTGCTCCACCCTCCTCCTCCTCCTCCTCCTCTACTCCTCTCTTCCTCCTCTCTCTCTCTTCTTTGCTCACCCTCCTCCTCCTCCTCCTCTACTCCTCTCTTCCTCCTTTCTCTCTCTGCTTCTTTGCTCACACTCCTCCTCCTCCTCCTCCTCTACTCGTCTCTTCCTCCTTTCTCTCTCTGCTTCTTTGCTCACACTCCTCCTCCTCCTCCTCCTCTACTCGTCTCTTCCTCCTTTCTCTCTCTGCTTCTTTGCTCACACTCCTCCTCCTCCTCCTCCTCTACTCGTCTCTTCCTCCTTTCTCTCTCTGCTTCTTTGCTCACCCCTCCTCCTCCTCCTCCTCTACTCGTCTCTTCCTCCTTTCTCTCTCTGCTTCTTTGCCCACCCTCCTCCTCCTCCTCCTCTACTCCTCTCTTCCTCCTTTCTCTCTCTGCTTCTTTGCCCACCCTCCTCCTCCTCCTCCAATCCTCTCTTCCTCCTTTCTCTCTCTGCTTCTTTGCTCACACTCCTCCTCCTCCTCCTCTACTCCTCTCTTCCTCCTTTCTCTCTCTGCTTCTTTGCTCACACTCCTCCTCCTCCTCCTCCTCTACTCCTCTCTTCCTCCTTTCTCTCTCTGCTTCTTTGCTCACACTTCCTCCTCCTCCTCCTCCTCTACTCCTCTCTTCCTCCTTTCTCTCTCTGCTTCTTTGCCCACCCTCCTCCTCCTCCTCCTACTCCTCTCTTCCTCCTTTCTCTCTCTGCTTCTTTGCCCACCCTCCTCCTCCTCCTCTCTACTCCTCTCTTCCTCCTTTCTCTCTCTGCTTCTTTGCCCACCCTCCTCCTCCTCCTCCAATCCTCTCTTCCTCCTTTCTCTCTCTGCTTCTTTGACCACCCTCCTCCTCCTCCTCCTCTACTCCTCTCTTTCTCCTTTCTCTCTCTGCTTCTTTGCCCACCCTCCTCCTCCTCCTCCTCCTCTACTCCTCTCTTCCTCCTTTCTCTCTTTGGATCCACAAATTAAACCCACTTCAGCGGCAGCAGGAAACAACAAGACAGTCTGACAAAGCACAACACAGATCTTCTTCAATTACACAATCACAAGGTTACCTACGTTACCCAATCACCAAAACTTCTCTTTTCCGTTATTGTTTGTCCCTTTTTCTCTCACCTTTCGATCTCTCCTCGTTTTATCTCTTTTCTTCTGGAAATTGGATCAGGTGTTGTCTGCACACGCACAGACAGACGTCCGTTCAAATGTAGTGAGTACGCTAGCGATCACAAGTACCATCCGCAAATGTCTATGATTGTTAATATACTACTACTACTAATCATATCATATAGTAATAAGCCAACTGTCCATGTGTGTCTGTGTCTGTGTGTCTGAAACACGAAACGGGCCTTATAACTCCGCCGTTTTTCGACCGATTCGCTTCAAATTTGC
>CM065703.1:5983040-5988040 GCA_017654935.2 Phymorhynchus buccinoides | reverse complement strand
GCCTTTATTTGGGTCATGCTCCTTGGCGGAGGTTTGCGCTGTGGGTTCAAGATGTGGTCTGGTAACTTCTGTAGGTCATGCCCATTAACTCCCTCTCCCCCCTCCCCCCTCCCCTGCCCCACATCTCAGCACACGTCCTCTTTGTGTCCTTTATTGATACATGTCCACACACAAACTTGAAGTAATTCCTTCCAGTGGTTCTCGAAATACAGCCCCTTTTCATGCAACAGCCTTATAAGGTCAAAGGTCTTCTTCTTCTTCTTCTTCTTCTTCTTCTTCTTCTTCTTCTTCTTCTTCTTCTGTGTTCCCAAACCATGCTCATATCTTCGGATCAGTCCTGAGGGTGAAGTCCGAAGGTCAGGGTTAAGCAATTTCAAATATCTCCCTCTGCATTCTGTAGGTCATGCGGATTATTAAGTGGTTATGTGAATGTAAACACAATGGTGTCCAAACAATAGCCAATGCTAAGCGCAGGTCTTTAGCATAGCAGTTGCCACTATGGCATTTTGAAATGTCTTCAACTGCATTCCCTTGGTGATGCTGATCACGGATATACATGGTTATAGGGATCTCAAACCAACGGTTTTCAAACTACAGTTGTTTGTTTTATGGAAATAGACCAGGTCTTCAGAAAGCAGTTGTCAGCATAGCACTTCACAATGTCTCCCGCTGCATTTCCCCACTGATGCTGATCATGAATACACATAGTTATAGGGGTCTTCAACCAACGGTTTTCAAACTGCAGTTGTTTGTGTTAACGTGAACAGCCCGGGTCTGTAGAATAGCAGTCAGCAGAATAGCACTTTGAAATGCCTCCCACTGTATCTCCAGAGTGATGTTGATCGCGAATATATGGTTTAAATGGTCTTCAGCCAACTGATTTCAAACTACAGCTACTTGTTTTCGGGTCACGTAACAGCCCCAAGGACAAATGTCAAGGTCAAGGTCAAGTAGCTTCAAATGTTAAAAAAAAAAAAGGAGCTTCAAATCTCTCCCACTGCATTCCTTAGGTCATGTTGATCAAGAATATATATGGTTGTGTGGGTGTACACCCAATGGTGTCCGAACTATACCCAATGCTAAAAATAGGAAAGTTCAGAAGTCAAGGTCAAGGTCATTAGGATAATGAATATTTTGCATCACACATGACCTTGTGGCAGTCTACAAACCTGCCAACTTTGAAGCCTGTAACTGAAAAAATGTGAAAGATATGGCGAAACACCAATCTGACCCCTCCACGGTCTTTGACTTTGACCTTGACCTTGAACGGTACCCATTATTCTGAATCATCATCAGTCAATGAACCCCCGCCCCAAGTTTAAAGATCGTAGATCCAACGATGTGAAAGTCATGGCCTCAAGAAGAAATTTTGGTTTTCAAGGTCAAGGTCAGCACATTATATATTTCATTGGACCATTCCTGCACTGTGATACACCACCGAACAAAATTTGAAGCCATTCATTCGACTGGGTCATGAGATGCAGCTCGGACATGAAATATGTAGCACAATGAAGGAAACTTCGGTTTTCTAAGTGTTCCTTGGCGGAGATTTGCACCGGCAGCTCAAAATTCAGGATCTGAATAGGTTGTGACACGATGATCAAGAATATATAGGTTATAGAGGTCTATGGCCAACGGTTTGGGCACAATCGCCTGGACAGACACACACGCGCGTTCGCACGCACACACAAGCACACGCACACACACACACGCGCACACACACACACGCGCACACACACACACACACACACGCGCGCGCGCCGATTATAATAGTCATGATACTAGGCCTGAAGGTTATAAGTGCCAGAAAGTAGGATCATTCTTTAGCAGACCAATTACATCATCTATTTTTAATTTCAAATCCTGATTATTTCAAATAACATCGGGAGTTTTCTGGTATTGAGGCTACCTCCAGGATCGTCCCACCATCTTTATATCTATTAATAATAATGTCCCACGCGTGCCTGTTCCAGGCCGGAGGACGTTAATCGGATTTTTCAATTCGGGCTGAATCAATTTCACCGCCGCCAAAGTGTCATTTTAGCACCACATTGATTTAACCCTTTACCGCCAATGTCACAGTTTAGCACCACAATGGTTTAACCCTTTCACAGCCAATGTCACAGTTTAGCACCACGTTGATTTAACCCTTTCACAGCCAATGTCACAGTTTAGCACCACAATGGTTTAACACCCATGTCACTAAAAAGCATCAAACCAGGGCCTGTTATCCAAAGACCCTGTTTTCTTAATTTTGGGAGGTAGGCCTAATGCTATATGGTAGGACGGGGTAAAAAGCCCATGGGCGGGTAAGAAGCCCATGCCAGTTATCTCATGAAATGAAGAAACTTTCAGTCAAATTTAGCCCATGAGACGAGTGTCAATGTTTAGCGTTCGTCTCATGGGTAATATTTGACTGAAATCTGCTTCATTTCATGAGATAATTGTCATGGGCTTCTTACCCGCCCATTGGCTTTTTACCCCGTCTTCCCCTATGTCACCGAGGAATTAGCAATATTGCGGATTTGTTTTCTTCTTCTGTACCCAGTTAAGTTTAATGGTATTTTTGGCTGAAAAATGGCTGGCGGCGAAAGGGTTAACACCTATTCACTAAAAGGCATCAAGTTGGGGTCTATTATCCAAAGACCCTAGAGTCATAGTTTTGGGGAAAGGATAGGCCTTATTTTACACAGAAGAATCCCCAAATACTGCAGATGGATTTTGTTGTCTACCCAGGTAAATTTAATGGACATTTTGGGCTGAAATATGGCTGGCAGTGAAAGGGTTAATGGCTGTAGCCTACTTAAAAAAAAGATGCTGGCAACTTGATAGGCCTAGGCTGCCCTGTAGGGAGTGTTTTCTGTGAGTCTGCGTGTGATGCCGACATGATGGCTGTTAGGTGGGCCCGGGCTTAGTGAAAGGGACACAGTGTAAATCTGTGTGAGAGGAGTGTCAGAATCTGATGATGAAAATCTGTTTAGCGTCCTCTGGTCTGGAACAGACACATATGGGACATTAGTAGGATCGTGCCTATACCGTTCTTGTAGGCGTGTGCTTCTGTTCTGTGTTTCTTTTTGTGTGTGAATCTTTCTTGGTGTTTCATTCCTCAGTCTTTTTTTTTTTCTCTCTCTCCTTTTGTTTGTTTGTAGGTGAATGTTTATACTCGAAGACAAAAACAACAACAATCCGGGTATTGATTGTGGTGACTTAAGCTATTGGAAGAAGATTGCAACAAACAAACAAAACTCTGGTTTCTTAGCGTTAATTTCGGTGTCTTTGTGACGTTTAGGGCTGAAAAGTGTTATGAACATTTCGCGCTATTATATGTGAAACCCAGTGTCAAGTTCCGTTTATTTCTTTTTTTTAATTTCTTTTTTTTCATCTTCCTGCCCCACCTACTCTTTCTCCCAGTGTTTTTGTTTTTGTTTTTCCCTTCTAAAGATGAAAATGACACGGCCGCCTCAGTTGCCGTTGCCATCGGCCCGTTAGGGCTCACAGCAAATTTGAAGCGATTCGGTCGAAAAACGGCGGAGTTATAAGGCCCGTTTCGTGTTTCAGACACACACACACACACACACACACACACACACACACACACACACACACACACACACACACACACACACACACACACACACACACAGAGACACACACACACACGGACAGTTGGCTTATTACTATATGATAAGCAACATGTTTGTCTGGTTGTTTTTTGGTAAGATATATTAAAGCTACATATATATGTTAACTATATATTGCATGTTAAAGCCCTTTCCATAGCATGCATCCTAGCTGTGCGCAAAAAGCAGTGTAAACTGATGAAGATTTTGGGCGTGGGGCAGGATAAACATCCCCAAAGTTAGGAAGAAGATACTATTGAGGATGGTCACCAGCTGTCTCTGTCTCTCTAGACAAGCTGTAGAGTGGCCCAGTGGTAGCGCGTTCGCATCGTGTCAAGTAAACCCGAGCTCGAACCTGGGTACAGGGGATTTTTCCTCTCACTCTGCACTAGGCCTTACGATCTGAATATGGAGTCTTTCGGTTGAGACGATAAACCGAGGTCCCGTGTGCCCATGCACTTAGCAGACGTTAAACCCAGAGGCAACGAGAAAGTTGTCATTTGGTCAAAATTTACCCCCCCCTCCATTCCTTCCTCATCAATCACACACAAAACATCGCATGCCAAAAAAAAAAATGGGTGGCGCGCCTGTGGCTGCGACGCACTCTCTATGTGGGAGCAACCCAACTGTGACTGTAAGGTACCAAATACTACCTAATACTACATCCCCATTAGGAAGAAGATACTATTGAGGATGATCACCAGCTGGGTATTTTTTTTAATTTTTAGTCCCCGAGCCGAAGGTTCGGGGAGCTATTGTTTTTGTCTGGTCCGTCCGTCCGTCCGGCGTGCCTGCGTCCGTCCGGCTCTCCGTCCGTTTTTCTCAAAAACTATTCAGTCTATCATCATCAAATTTGGTATACTAGTTTGCCAAGATGCAAGCTATCCACTGATGTATTTAGTTTTACATTAAGGTCAAGGTCGCGCCAGTTACGAGGTTCAAACCCCGAAACACATAATGGCTAATATCTCGCGAAGTTTTGCATGTATTATAATGCAGTTTTTTTCGCAACATTTCTTGATGAATGGTCTATAACACAGTTGTCATGAATTTTTCTGTGCGCGCGTGTGCGCATGATCGCGCGCGCTCAAATCACGGGTCCGAACCCCAAGGCTATATATCAAAAACTATTCACTTACGTGCTGTTTTGATGCGTTTTTATGTAGTTACGTGCTGTTTTGATGCGTTTTTATGTATGTGTACAGCCGACACATTCCGATTTCGGAGTAGCTCGGCGATGCTGCGAGGGGACTTTGCAGCCGCTCGGCGTTGCACTTGTTATTTTTTACTTTCTTTCTTCCTTTCGGAAAAGGTTCGGGGTTTTTTAAAGGAAGAAAAGTTAGAAAAAAATGAGCGAACATTTCTAACCCAGCCTGCCAG
>CM065703.1:5945540-5963040 GCA_017654935.2 Phymorhynchus buccinoides | reverse complement strand
CAACCAACCAACCAATCAATCAATCAATCAACGTCTTAATTGAACCGCGACGCTAATCATGACAGGGGCCCATACGTCATTTTCACCCATCAAACCATCACCACGCGCTGAGGACTAGATAAAAGACACGCCGATGACGTCATACGTAACGTCACGTCTCGCTAACGAGTTGTCTGTCAGTGTTGTCTCTATTTCAATTCTTACTTCCGCATTCCGTGCCTTTGAGCTCACCTTAGTATTGGCCCTTGGTGGGGGGGGGGGGGGGGGGGGGTATGGCGCGCTAAAGATACAAAACTCTATCTAGCTGTTCGATAGAGTTTCGAAACTGTATCTATCAGTTCGATAGAGTTTGAAAACCCTATCTAGCTGTTCGATAGAGTTTTAAAACTCTGTCGAACAGCTAGATAGGGTTTCCACAAAATAACCCTATCGAGATATAGTTTTTCTATCGCGATTTTTGAGTGGTACATGGCTTCAGCGACAAGTTTGTGGCCTTGGCAGGGCAGTGACCCGTGAATTTGAATAAGATGATAGGCCTAGGCCCCTACATGTAGTCAAACAAACATGGCAGCTGAACGATTTCAACGAGCGAATCTTCCCGGCGTTTCATCTGTAATTGAAGCCGCTAAGCGAGTTCGTAGAATGCCACCTATTAGGCTAGGTGTAGGTCACAGCCAAAGATACTAGTCCTATCTACCAATGAAATGCTTCGTTTAAAAAAAGTATCAAAATGGCGCGTTCGATAGAGTTTTATGACGAGAAACTCTATCTAGCAGTTCGACAGAGTTTTGAAACTCTATCGAACTGCTAGCTATAGTTTAGAAACTGTATCTAACAGTTCAATAGGGTTTTTAAACTCTGTCGAACTGCTAGATAGAGTTTTGTATCTTTGGCGCGCCATAGGTTTGGTGTGTGTTTTACTCAATTGGCTTTTATCACTGGTTGACATGAGCCTGTAGAAAGGGCCAATAGGAGACTAAGCCTACTAATACTATTGCATTTGTAAACATTCTTCCCCTTTCCTTGTCCGATTTGACTGAAATTTGCAGAAAAGTTGCAGGACCTTATGGGTATGTCCAATTTGAAATATCAAATGATTTCGCCGAATTTTCGGCAAAATATGGCCGAAAACCGCGAAATCGGCGAAAATTCAATCTTAAATATCTCAAAAACGGCTGAACGGATTTCGTTCATATTTTCCGAATTTACTGAAAAGTAGATTTGCAACACTTCCAGTATAACATCGAACCGGAAGTGCGAACCGGAAGTGCGAACCGGAAGTGCGAACCGGAAGTGCGAACCGGAAGTGCGAACCGGAAGTGCGAACCGGAAGTGCCCCAGGCAGCTTTTATTTGGTTCAGGGAATGGCCAAAACCGGAAGTGACGTCACAGAACTACCTATTGGATTTTGTAGCCCTTAGTCTGGCCCAGGTCTGAAAGGAGTTTGTTGATGTGTTAAATAGTTTGGAAGTTATTCAAATTTATGTAAATTTGGTTGTGTCACTTTTACTATTTCCCATATATGGATTTATTTTTTATTTTTCATCATTTCGCTGAAATTCGCAGTAAAATTGAAAGACAATATTCTAATGCCAGATTTCCAATATTAAACAGATTGGTCAAAATGCGGCCGAAATATGGCCCAAACTGGCAATACTGCACACAGACAGAGATACGGATACGGATTCCTGAGTGAGAGAGAGAGAGAGAGAGAGAGAGAGAGAGAGAGAGAGAGAGAGAGAGAGAGAGAGAGAGAGAGAGAGAGAGATGGGTGGTGACTTAGTGACTTTACGGAAGTGGGGTTGATTCTGCTTTGTTGATTCTGATTATAGGGAACTGGAGGGTGAGGGGGGGGGGGGGGGGAGAGGTAGGGTCAATAGATGGTCAAGGAGCAGGTGACCTGGGTATGCTGTTCGTTCTGTTTACCAGCCGCGAACGAAGAGAACGAAGCTGGCAATGTTTAACCAGCCGCGTGGCAAAGCTGAGCGAAGCTGGTAACGTTTTCAGACAATCCTGTCCCTATCTATCTGACTAACTGGCTATGCATGTTAATACGATAACGTTTGAACAGAGGGACCTAGGAAGATCAAATTTTGCTTGCTGATAGGTAGTTAGAATATATAGGCCAGGTGCCGAGATGAAGGTTATCGGCCAAAGGTCAAGGTCACTGGAGCCGTTCTTTGCAAGAGACAGTCCAAGGGAAAGACATATTGAACGGGTGGATCTGGGAGGCTCAAATGTTGCATGCGAATAGGTCGATATGATATCTAGGCCAGGGGCAAAAATGAAGGTGATTGGTCAAAGATCAAGGTCACTGGTGCATTTTTTCTTGCAAGACACGAACCAAGGGAAACAACTCTTGCCTTGAAACAGGCCATCTACTCATTTTAAAACACTTATTAGACCATGTAGAGATCATATGACAGATTATCCTTTATAAATATGAAAGATAAGATGCTAGAGAACACAAAAATACCCATAGCTCAAAATTGACACAAAAATGACATTTTTGACTTTGCAAGCCCTGTTGTGAGAAACTAGCCCAGCGACTTAATGTCCCTTTCGTGGTGCTGGGTCACATTTATGTCAAAGGAAATACCATCGTCGATTTGGGGAATGAAGACTGTCAGTTTTCAAAACCAACCTGAAAACCCATCTATTCTCTGAACACTACTGTCCACCATGATCGGATTGTAAGAATGAAAGCGTGTGTGGATGAGGAATGGCATGGGCAAGGTGGGAGACAGAAAGTGTGTGTCTGCATGCGCGCGCTGGCATGTGCTTATGCATGTGTGTGTGTGGATGTGTGTGTGTGTGTGTGTTTGTGTCTGTGTGTATGTATGTATGTAGGAACGTACGTACGTATGTATGTATGCATGTACTGTATGTATGTGTGCATGCGCATGTAAATGATATGCTATGTTCGTCAGTGTGTGTGCTTGTGTGCGTGCGAGCATGGGTATTGATGTGATTTGGCTAAATGTATTTTTTGTAAAGCGCCATGAGCAGCTAGCCTGGAATGTGCGCTATATAAGTTTTCTTTATTATTATTATTATTATTATTATTATTATTATTATTGTTATTATTATTAGAGGGTGAAAGGTGAATGAATGAATGAATGAATTAATTAATTAATGGTTGTGATGATGAAATAACCAGACTATGTGATTTGGGTCACTGGGAGCTGTGTGATTTGGGTCACTGGGAGCTGTGTTTTGGGTCACTGGGAGCTGTGTGATTTGGGTCACTGGGAGCTGTGTGATTTGGGTCACTGGGAGCTGTGTGATTTGGGTCACTGGGAGCTGTGTGGTTTGGGTCACTGGGAGCTGTGTGATTTGGGTCACTGGGAGCTGTGTGATTTGGGTCACCGGGAGCTGTGTGGTTTGGGTCACTGGGAGCTGTGTGATTTGGGTCACTGGGAGCTGTGTGGTTTGGGTCACTGGGAGGTGTGCGATTTGGGTCACTGGGACCTGTGTGATTTGGGTCACTGGGAGCTGTGTGGTTTGGGTCACTGGGAGCTGTGTGATTTGGGTCATTGGGAGCTGTGTGATTGGGTCACTGGGAGCTGTGTGATTTGGGTCACTGGGAGCTGTGTGGTTTGGGTCACTGGGAGCTGTGCGATTTGGGTCACTGGGACCTGTGTGATTTGGGTCACTGGGAGCTGTGTGATTTGGGTCACTGGGAGCTGTGTGATTTGGGTCATGGGAGCTGTGTGATTTGGGTCACTGGGAGCTGTGTGATTTGGGTCACTGGGAGCTGTGTGATTTGGGTCACTGGGAGCTGTGTGATTTGGGTCACTGGGAGCTGTGTGATTTGGGTCACTGGAAGCTGTGTGATTTGGGTCACTGGGAGCTGTGTGATTTGGGTCATTGGGAGCTGTGTGATTTGGGTCACCGGGAGCTGTGTGATTTGGGTCATCGGGAGCTGTGTGATTTGGGTCACTGGGAGCTGTGTGATTTGGGTCACTGGGAGCTGTGTGATTTGGGTCACTGGGAGCTGTATGATTTGGGTCACTGGGAGCTCAATGTCAATCATGCAAGTAAGACCTGTTTTCGCGTGCTTATGGTCGTTGGAAGTGTTAATGAGGTCAATGAGGTACACAATCTCTTTGACTCTTCAACGTTAGACAACGGAGTCAGTACCCGCGTGTGTGGTTTTTGATCATTGAAAGTGCCCGCCTTTTAATTCGTTTAGATAATGATGATGACACTCCAGTGATACGGAAGTTGACTGATAAGAAATGAAGACGAAGAAAAGAGGGAGATATAAAAAAAAAAATGAATTGAGTACAGAGCCAAAAAGGGTAGGGGAAAAAGGGAGGGTATGGGTCTTTAAAAAGGGCGCCATGACGGATTAGTTTTTTCCAAGAAACACGTCGAGGTCACCAGAAAGACAGCCTTTTCAAGGATCGGAACACTCACTTTGCTCTGGTTTCCTAGAAATCAAACCGTCAAAACGGCGATTCCTCCTTGGCGGGGTTGCAGGAGAGAGAAGCCATTTTGGACGGGATGGGTGGAGGCCACTGAGAGTGGTTGAAAGTTTTCTTCCTTTGTAGTGCAGTAAAAAAAAAGAAGAGCTATTTCCTTTGTTGTGAGCGAAACTCCTTTTGGTAAACTGTATAAAAAGGCTTGTATTGTGGACATTTCATGCAAACGATTTGGTCTAACTCAGGCGGCCATTAGAAAAGATAAGCAACATGCCTTCTCTTTCACTGAAAGAATCTGACTTCCAGCACCTCCGCCAAGGAGAACTAGCCGATTTGACGGTTTGATTTCAAGGAAACCAGAGCAAAGTAAGTGTTGCGATATCTGTAAAGAGTGTTTTCTTGGTGATTTCGCGTGGTTCTTGCAAGAAAACGTATCCGTCAGGGTGCCCCTTTAAGTTGAGAAATGAATGAAAAATGGTGTTTTACGTCCTCTCGGTCTGGAACAGACACATATGGGACATTTGTAGATACAAAGATGGTGGGAACGATACTGGAGGCAATGCCCGGAGGCAGTGCAACACCAGTAAAGTCCCGATTTTTTAACAATGCAGATAAGTATAGCAGTAACCACGCTTCGGTTAAACTTCATCGGCTATGGTACCGCCACGTTAACTATAAGTATTAGTTTAGATAAAAAATACAATAAATTTAACCCTTTCACCGCCAGCCATATTTCTGCAAAAAATGTCCATTAAATTTACCTGGGTAGAGAACAAAATCCATCTGCAGTATTGGGGATTCTTCTGTGACATAAAATAAGGTCTATCCTTACTTCCCAAAACTAGGACAATAGGGTCTTTGGATAATAGACCCCAATTTGATGCCTTTTAGTGACATAGGTGTTAAATCACTGTGGTGCTAAAATGCGACTTTGGCGGTGAAAGGGTTAATTTAATTTATTATTAGATTAAAAGTTGAGAAACTGGAATGATTTGGTATTTATGTAGTACGTGGAGGTGTTACATTTCAAAGTGGAGTTAGGTATATTTTAGTGTAAGCGCACTAATACAAACAGGTCACTTGGATTCTTCCTCGGGTGATGGTCAATGTAAACACGGGAGCCAAAAAGTTAAGCAACCTTTTTTTTTGCAAACTATTTCTCCGAGTGATTGGCACAATATTTTGTTTGTTGTGTAAATCAATGCAAATTTAGCCTTATTTATTTACCGACCTGCCTTACTAATTTCACTTTGTTTACCTGCAAATTGCGTTGTGGGTAATAGACGGGTCCTGATCTGACAAAGGAGCCTTATTTAAAGTGCTCTGGGCATTGAGAGGTAGAAGCAAACTGAGAGTGTTATTTTGTGTTTTTGGGGGGTGCTGACTCCCAATTTTGCCCATGCAAATGCGTATCTGTAACGGTTAACCCTATGCAGCCCATGGCATCACTGCGGGTCATTTTTGTGTAGGTAATATTCATTGCATACCAATCATTCAATAACAGCCAAGAAAATCACTTTGAATTTCAAGAACTACAGCTTTAATTTACATTAGCATTATGATAATATACAATGAATAACTCGAAACTATGCATTTTGTCTGTTAACTCTTTCAACGCCCACACCAATGTTAGGGGTTGCTTAACGTTTTGGCTCCAGTATATATTGTAAATCAGTCACTCTCCCCCCCTCTCTCTCTCTCTCTCTCTCTCTCTCTCTCTCTCTCTCTCTCTCTCTCTCTCTCTCTCTCTCTCTCTCTCTCTCTCTCTCTCTCTCTCTCTCTCTCTCTCTCTCTCTCTCTCTCTCTCTCTCTCTCTCTCTCTCTCTCTCTCTCTCTCTCTCTCTCTCTCTCTCTCTCTCTCTCTCTCTCTCTCTCTCTCTTCCTTAAACTTGTGTCGCTGTATCAGAGAAAGAGATTGCGGGTAAAGGAGGTATTTGACCGCTCCCTTTATTTATAGAACCGATCGAAACTGATATACTGTTTATAGAACTTATCAATCCATCATCAGGCTATTCAAATCTTTGAGAGAAAAAAAGATACCAATATTATGGGGATGGTGTGGGATTAAAAAGATTAAAGGCGGTCAGGAAGGGATAAGTTTCTTCTTCGTCGTTGATGGCTCAAACAGTTTCCTGTTTATATATGAATGCAGATGCGCTATGCTGCCGTCATGCGCCCAAGAAATATTTAGGCCCAGCATGTCCGTCTTCGGCTCAGCTGGAGAAAATCTTTGACAAGGGGGGGGGGGGGGGGGGGGGGGGGGGGGGGGGGGGGGGGTCTGGGGGGGGGGGGGTGGGGGGGGGGGGGGTGAGTATTTCACGCACGTGAATTATGAATCACAGGCACCGTCACAATCGTATCGTATTGGGGTCAGATCGTACGCAGTATGGCTGGCCCTTTGAAGTTTGCTTACAGCCTAAAGGGTCGAGGATACTCTAAAGGCGGTCGGGAAGGGTTTCAGTGCCCCTGCTGTTTGGAATTCCCTCCCAGTCGATCTCCGCCATGAACCAACTATCTCTACTTTCAAAGCTAAACTCAAGACTCATTGCTTTCAAAGCTCATTCGGTTGGTAAATGTTTCCTTTCTTGATCTTGTACCTGGGTGAATGATTGGGTAATAATGTCTTGTGTGACTGCGGGTGTATCAGTGAATGGAAGCGCCTTGAGTGTAAAATAATTATAGAAAGGCGCTATAGAAATGCTATCAATTAGTATTTAATTAAGGGGCCAGCCACACGTCCACTAAAATCGCACGACTGTACGATGCGATTCGATCACGTGATCTCGATGCGCCAATCACATTATTTTGTTCTTGGAGACCGCGTGATCGAATCGTATCGTACAGTCGTGCGATTTTAGTGGACGTGTGGTTGGCCCTTAAAGGCGACCAATTCCAATCATCTGTTAAGAGTCGACCTTGAATAATGATTAATCGTACTGTGAAATTTGACATTTTGAAGAAGAAAGAAAGGTTGAGATAGTAAGAGGGTTGGGGGAATGGATGATAGTTGTGATAATAAGGGTGGGGGTGGGGGAGTGATCTGAATTTGAAGTATGTGTGTGATGTTAATTAACATATCAGTCGTACATAGTAGATCTATGGATTTGCGAAGGAAGCTTTTCATGCAGTAAAGGTCTATGTACACGTTAACATTATTCACAAGATATGCCTATTTCCCCACGGCAACGCAGTGAGCTGTAAGTCATAGCAGTGGGCTATCACTCTGTTGCCATGGGGATATAGAAATATATCGTGAATAATGTTAACGTGTACACAGACCTTAAGTTTTAGTAATTGAAGACTGCTTCTGGCGATGTTCATCCTTAAGTTTCATAGGCATGAACTTTGGACAGTGATTTAAAAATATATATATAGCCTAATGTACTTTCGTCATTTTTTCTTTATGCCTGCTGTTCTTTTTTGCGAATGTCTATCTATAGGCTTATATAGTGAAAAGAAAACCTCTTGTATGAAATAGTGTGAACAAATTCAAAAAGGTAAAGGTAAAGATGTGCCACCCCCCCCCCCCTCCCTGCATTTCTCGGTTAATTCCATTTTTCCGTTTTTGCCTTTCTTACCAAACATAAAGCTGTATTTTATGAACCTATTCAGCTAATGATCTTTTTGGAATAATAACCCTAACCCTAACCCTACCCCCCTCTATAAGACGGGAAAACGCAATGAACCACGACTGTCACAAATGCCGCGGTGTACTGCAGTACATAGGGGGGGGGGTCCTATTAGATAATGGCCTTTATCATGACTGCAATTAATTATTGAACAAAGATAATTAGCTGAAAATGTTCATAAAATACAGCTTTATGTTTGGTAAGAAAGGCAAAAACGGAAAAATGGAATTAACCGAGAAATGTAGGGGGGGGGGGGGGGACAGGTTGCGTTGTTTTTTAGCACATCTTGACCTGTTGCTGTTGTTTTTTTCTCTCTCTCCGAGCTCTCTCATTGTGATGATGATGATTTCTCTGATCTGATGCCTGATCTGTCTGTCTGTCTGATCTGTCTGTCTGATGATGATGATCTGATGATGATGATGTCTCTCTCCCTGACTTTGACGATTTGATGATGGTGATGGTGATTGATGGATGATGATGATGAATGAGGCGATGATGATGACTATGACGATGATGATGATGATGATGATAAATGATGATGACGATGATGATGATGATGATGATGATGGTGACGATGATGACGATGCTGATGCTGATGATGATGATGATGCTATGGAGTTCCGTGTTGGTTTGAGACAGCGTGACAGGCGTGTTTCTGTTTTAGAGATAGAGAATGTGTCTGTTTTTAGAGAGAGAGGAGAGAGCGAGAGATCACAGACGAGAGAGAGAGAGAGATGATGATGCTAGAGAGTGTTGGTTTGAGACAGACAGGCGTGTTTCTGTTTTAGAGATAGAGAATGTGTCTGTTTTTAGAGAGAGAGGAGAGAGCGAGAGTCACAGACATACAGAGAGAGAGAGAGAGAGAGAGAGAGAGAGAGAGAGAGAGAGAGAGTTTTTTTCCACGATAGTATTCAAACATTTTAGGAGAACATTTCGAAGAAACAATGGTTAGTCGTTTTTTAAAAAATTTTATTATGCTTGACTGACCTAATTTCTTACAAGCACGTGAAATTCGTGCTAAAATCGGGACAGCGAGTCGGTTTTTTTGTTGTTGTATAGCAATGCCTTTGTCCTGGAACTAGGGCAACAAACAGAATCATTGCTCCATTCGCTGGTTATTCACAAAATTATTATCCCTAAACTCTAGTCACTTGACATTTATTTGACTGGGTGTTTGAAGAACATTTGACCAACACGCAACTCTCTCTTTCTCTCCGCTGCAAGTGGCGCGCGCGTGTGTGTGATTGTGTTGTTGCTGTTGGAACGTTCTAAGGGGACACGAGACAGTTTTTTTCACAATAACCTGCTTCCAAAGTTGGAGAGGTAAGACTTTGGATTAATGTTTTTTGTTTTGTTTGTTTTTGTTCTTATGATTGTGGTAACTTTCGGGAGAACACAAGAAACGTTTTGACAATCTGATAATCGCTTACTTACAGCACATTGGCTACGGGTACGGCGTTGTTGCAACACTCAGACCATGTGTTGTTTGTTTTTGGTTCTTCTGATTGTGGTAACGTTTGGAGCACACAAGAAACGTTTGGACAATCTGTAATGGCTTACTTACAGCACAGTGGCTACGGGTACGGCGTTGTTGCAACACTCAGACCATGTTCAGGGATACTAACTCTTCCTAGTCGAATTCTTCCGTCAACAAATACCGCATTTTCTTATTTCGTATATTTAACGCATCTTGGTAAGGAATAGGGTTAGGGATAGGGTTAGGAACATGTCAGAGTTAATGTTAGTAGTTTTTGTGAAGACATTTGTGCACAATTTATGCTTCCCGTGATTCATGAGCGCCGTACCTGTAGCCTGGATAATGTGAAATACTGGCCCGAACCCCGAGCCTCTGCCTACATACAAAGTTCGAGAGGTAAAGACTTGGGGATTTAATACATTGGCTATGTATTCGCCAGTAAGGGAGATCATTTGGGCAAAATCCACATTTTCACCCGTAAGAGAAGATAATTTGATGACGGAAAGAGCGGTCTGTTTCGCTCATATCTGTCATCAAATGATCTCCCTTTACGGGCGAAAATGTGGATATAGCCCGATTTGCTTGTTTCTAGTTCTTCTTCTTCTTCTTCTTCTTCTTCTTCTTCATACTTAGCTATGCGTGGCCACAATCAACACTTTGATTATTTTGCTACGGAACCGGGGAGGTTCTATACCACTTTTGCCGGAAGAAAGGCTCAAGGCCTGAGAAGAACTAGTGTGACAGAAGAGGGGGTAGATAAAAGAGAACCATAAGCCTAGCCAACTGTTGATCTGCTGGGTTGTTGGAAGAAGGGGTAGTGGGGATGGGGCGGAGGGGAGGAGGAGAAGAAAAACGGGGTGGAGGGGGGAGGGGAGGGGGGAAGAGTATTGTAACATATTGTATATATATATATATCTATATATATGTGTGCGTGTGTGTGTGTGTGTGTGTGTGTGTGTGTGTGTGTGTGTGTGTGTGTGTGTGTGTGTGTGTGTGTGTGTGTGTGTGTGTGTGTGTGTGTGTGTGTGTGTGTGTGTGTGTGTGTGTGTGTGTGTGTGTGTGTGTGTGTGTATGTGCGTGTGCGTGTGCGTGCGCGTGCGCGTGCGCGCGTGTGTTTGTTCTAAGCAAAGTTTATTGACATCATACATTGCAGTGTACAAAAAATTATTTCATGAGCACAAGGCATAAACTTATAAGCGCACTCAAAAACATTTCAGTTTTGCGGAAATGGTCAGAGGATTGGAATCTGTACTTTAACGTGTCATTATGCAAGGTAATGCACATTGGCAAAAATAACCCTGAGTATGATTATTTTATGAAACTTGAAAATGATGTACAAAAGATAGAGCCATGTAAAGAAGAAAAAGATCTCGGAGTCACATTTGATATTTTATTATTATTTGATATCCATATTCAAAAAGCAGTTAGCAAAGCAAACCAGATGTTGGGTATAATTAAAAGAACATTTACGAAAATAGATAAGGACACTTTTTTGTTATTATATATATATAAGTCTATGGTTCACCCTCACTTAGAATATGGTAACGTTATCTGGTACCCATATCTTAAGAGACAATCATTATCAATTGAGAAAGTTCAAAGGAGAGCAACAAAATTAGAAAAATGTTGTAAAGATTTAACCTACAGTGATAGATTAAAGCTGTTGAACTTACATTCACTAAAGGGTAGGCGGATAAGAGGTGACCTCATTCAAATGTACAAAATTTTTCACAACTTAGTTGATATCAGTTTTGAGTCTCTCTTCTCACCATCCTTGTCTGACACAACTAGAAACCAAGAGGGGAAAGTACAAGTTCAACGGTTTAATACTAACAAACGAAAGCATCAGTGTTTCCCATAGGGGTGAAATGTGAGAGTCCCAGGGACTCCCTGTGCAAAATTTTAAGAGTCCTTTTCATATTTTTAAGAGTCCGCTAAGTATATGATAAAAAATGCTTTAACAAAAGCAAATACATGCTAAACACACATGCTACATGCACAGTGAACACACAGGCAAACACATGTGCATAACCCCTGGAAATGGAATAGGCCGACTACACAGAGAGAGAGAGGGGGGGGGGGGGAGACAAACAGATCGAGATATGGACAGAGAGACAGGCAGACAGACACACAAGCGTACACACACACTTGCATATGCAGTAGCTTATGTTTTTGAGATGATGCCATTCACATCTCTAAAAGAACGGTTTGATGCTGAGCTTTTCCTCTGTCGAACTTGCAAAAAACGTTGGTCAACGAAGAAATCAGACCTAAAACTTGAAGCACTTCACTCTCACAAACAAGCATTCAGATGTAAACAAAGATCGTTTTGGAATGACCGGACATGTGTCTGCTTTAGAAAAGAAAAAAACGGATGGTCAGAAACAAGACTGACAACCAGGAAAACAAAAGCAAACAGACTGACCGCTGTGGCACGAAGCGAAAATCGGGTTCGGAGTTTTTATATGGAAAAGTTGGGGTGGCTTGACCTAATTCCAACGATCCTACAAGTTGCAGACGATGTCTGAGCGAGTCCGAAACTAGCAAACATATTCTTCTGCCCCTTTCCTACTCGTGGCTTCTTTTGGGGAGGCATGGCTGGTTATAAACATGAATTGTCAAAAGGCCGAGAACGATCTTGTTTGGCACTAGAAGACTAGGTCACGCTGGAACTTTATTTGGTCTTCAAAAAGTTGGATCGGAAAAGCTTTACCGAATGTGCAATGCCGCCATTTCTTCGTTTCGGCGTTCGTTTCGCCAGATACAACTTTTTAGTTCTGATTATGGTTCGAGGCCGCGGAAGAACTAAGTTTAGCAGACGACAGAATCCTTGAAGTTGTTGACTGCTTTGACGAAAAATCAATCGGTCAGATGACCGCCTGCCTGCTAAAACTATCCATCAAAATCGAAGGTTTATGAGTCAATGACCGATGACCGACGCCAAGAATGAACCCTGCTGTCTCGGTCTGTTGAAAAAAGTGTGCGTCCCATATGACGCCCAGAGCTGAAATCAAAGAGTCCCTCCATGATTTTTGTGCTTCAGGGACGCATATATGTGCGTTATGGGAAACACTGAGCATTGTTTTAGTAACAGAGTTGCTAACTCCTGGAACTCACTGCCACCTGAACTAAAAAATGCACCATCTACTAACGCCTTCAAAAATCTACTTGACAAAAATGAAAATTTTAGTGAAATGTTTTATAATTATGATGATTGATATTGCAATCATAGTTTGATTGTTTTCGCATGCAAATGCAACCTTATTAGAGAAAATATTCTGGATGGGACATATTATAAGCCGCGAGGCTTAGGCAGAAGCCAGTCCCTCTACTACTACTACTACTACTACTACTACTACTACTACTACTACTACTACTACACTACTACTACTACAGTTGAAGACATAAGGCTACATCATGAATGTACTTGAATAGCTATGACTAGAAAACCAATTACATTGGAATAAGACAAATAAGCTAAGCAAAGATAGCAATACATCATGCACCCATTTATAGCTAGAATAAAAACAGAAGATAGCGATACATCGTGCACCCATTTATAGCTAGAATAAAAACAGAAGATAACGATACATCGTGCACCCATTTATAGCTAGAATAAAAACAGAAGTAAAAACAACATACAAGAAAAAGGGGGAAAAGAAGAACAAGAATTTAAAAAATAAAAATAAAAAACAAACGAAGTATCGGGGTGTTGTTACAAAATACAACATACTGAGTTCATTATAAACCAACAATCCAAGAGGCTAATTTTACATCAGTGCATCTCAAGAGGCACATGTGCTATGCTATTGACTAATGATTGTGTTTTTGCAAATTGCGCGTGGATTTATACGTGTGTGTGTGTGTGTGTGTGTGTGTGTGTGTGTGTGTGTGTGTGTGTGTGTGTGTGTGTGTGTGTGTGTGTTTAGACCTACATATCTGTGTGTGTCTGTCTCTCTCTCTCTCTCCCTGTGTGTGTGTGTGTGTGTGTGTGTGTGTGTGTGTGTGTGTGTGCGCGTGCGTGCGCGTGTGTGCGTGTGCGTGTGCGCGTGTGCGCGCGCGTGTGCGTGCGTGTGCGTGTGCGTGTGTGTGTGTACGTGCGTACAATCATATCAGGTGTTCTAGGTTTGTCCCCTCCTGTCCCATTTTTATCTTAATCGCCTGTAGCCACATATTGTGACACGGAGAGAGAGGAAGAGAGGGGGGGGTGTGACGAGGTAATGGGTTAAAAGGCTAAGTCCCTAGGGAAGACTTTAGATAATTTGCCTTTAGCCCACTTCTCTAGGGTATTGGGAATGAGCAACTTTCCCGGCCCCTTTTCATTAATAAATTTATATTTGTGCCCGTGTATGGTTGTAAGAAATACAAAATTGCTCTAAATGGCAGAGTAGGGTTTTACATGAAATTACAAGATCCCACTCTCATGAGTCTGACCCAAGGGTTCAGAATATAGACACTAGTATTTTATTTAAAAATCAGCATAAGATTATGCGACAATAATAATAAAGCAGTTCACTGGCACCAAAACAAAATATGGATCAAAAAAACTATGAAATCAGAAAGAATTTACAAGACTTTTGTTTTTATAGAAGAAAGGTTAGCGTCGCCTCGCAGCCGGAAGGGTTACTATCGTCTTCATTGTCCGTCATTCAAATGATTTGGCGCAGTCCGGTAGACTAAGCTGTGGTTGAGTTCCTCCCGTAATCGGCGGCGAATGCTGGGGTGGCTGGGCTTGCTCGTCAGAGAGTAGCTCCCAGTCGACGGCTTCGTGGGATGGCATTTCAGGCGTGGTCACCTCATTCTAGTCAGGGATTATCTTCCTGCCCAGATGCCCTGCTGATAAACAGGACAATGTGGATGTAGATCTCTATGGTTTAGATACAAGGGGCTTCAGTGGCAGTGAATTAGTGAATCCCAACCTGCAAGATAGCTTCCCTTGTACAATAGCACTAGAAATCAATAAAAATTTCAGTTAACCAAATGAGATCAGTATAACATAAAAGGTGAACAATCCATCATCACTCTCCATCCAGCAACTGGAAAGGAATATCATAAACAGAAGATAGCGATAGGCTTTCCTACAAAAAATATACAAAAGGGTGCACCCATTTATAGCTAGAATAAAAACAGAAGATAGCGATACATCTACTGCACCCATTTATAGCTAGAATAAAAACAGAAGATAGCGATCACATGTCATCAATAAGACTTACTAGGTGTGTTACCCATTTATAGCTAGAATAAAAACAGAAGATAGCGATACACCATGCACCCATTTATAGCTAGAATAAAAACAGAAGATAGCGATACACCATGCACCCATTTATAGCTAGAATAAAAACAGAAGATAGCGATACATTCGGCATGCACCCATTTATAGCTAGAATAAAAACAGAAGATAGCGATACATCATGCACCCATTTGGTATCGGAATCTTCCTGTGGCACGCTCCACTTTCGACTTGGGCGACAGGGTCAAATTAGTGGGGGGACTGGGTCGGCTTGAATGGTGGAACAGGTCGCAACACTAGAGTTCAAAGGAGCAGGTGGGATAGAGATCAGTCGAATGCATTCCGACAGGTTGGTGCGGCAATCCTGTGTTGAATTGTCCCAAGGTTGATTGCAGGATAGAAAACACCTCTTGCCTGAGTTTCCTCTATAGCCTGGATATCATTGCTGATGATGTAGTTTGGTAGGCCGATTCGGGAGAAAATGGCTTAGTGCCGCAGCTAGAATAGCAAAACAGAAGATAGCGGCATACATCGTGCGACCCGAGGGGGTTGTACTGGGGGGGGGATTTGGGAGGGGTAGAATAAACCAAGTCGACTGCCATTCGCTGAAAGGGAGGGGTAGGTGATGGCTGTATGTGCGGCGGTCTGTCCCGATAGGACCTTCGGTGGGTGTTTGCGGGTACAGTGCTGCATTTCACCTGAGCTACCTGTGGCGTGTGGTCTTGGGTCGTTAGGCGGACATTTCTTGGGAAGGATTTTCAAGTTGTGGTGGGCTTGGGGACTTGGGACAATCTGGATTTGCTCGCGCGACAATTTGTTTTGCCGCGTTGAGAGGTTTCTTCCCCTCTGGGGGAGTTTTGCTCTTTGGGAAGGAGGGAGGGATTTGGTTTGTTGATTGGGGAGAAGGGAAGGCTGTGGAAAATGGCAGGTTGAGAGGGGTGCCCTAAAAACACAAACTGTGATCCAAATGAGGTCATAGACAGGACTGTCCATGAGTACTGCCTTGATGGGTCCCTTAACATATCTGGTGTCGACTTTGATTATGGCGACTGGCAAAGTGGATGTGGGGATTGAAGCATCTGGGCCTTGCAGAGGGATGAAGTCTCCTGTGTATGCTGACCGGGGACTAGGGATCCACAGACGATTGCGTCGCATGTCAGTTCAGTGTCATAGAGACACTGAACAGGGTTGTTGTTGACAGTCGCCTGTCCGACGACTGACGGTGTGCCTGGACACTGTGGGGAGGGGTTTGTGCAATTCTGCGAAGTCGAGACGACTTGCATAGTTGCAACATTTTGCCGCTTGTAAGCAAGTTTCCTGCAGTCATCCCGATTGTGGGTGTTCGACTTGCAGTATGAGCAGAATAAGGGTTGTCCCAGTGGTTGTCGTTCATGGGTAGAACTGTGTGACCCACTGTTGGAGTTGGGGTTAAACCCTGCTCTGCTGTGAAGCAGTGGACCCAACTACTTGTGTAGTTTTGGCCTTTTAGGGGCGCTATGTTCATCATGGGCTAGAGTGTACCTATCACTTAGCTGGATGAGGTCAGCCAGAGTTGTGGCACCTTGTTCAGCAGTAAAGGTGCGTAGTTCTGGGGACATGGTTTCGCGCAGTTGCTCGCAAACCATCAGTTCCCGGAGATCCTCATGGGACTCTGATTTGGCAGAAAGGGACACCCATTTTGTCAGATAGTTCCCCAGTCTATCTGAAAATTGGGCATATGACTCTCCCCTACCTTTTCTGGTTGTCCGGAACTTTTTCAGGTAGGCGTCCGCTGTCAACTGGTATCTGTTGAGCAGGGCTTCTTTCAAAGCTGGGTAGTCAGTAACTTGGCTTGACGGAAGTTTGTGTATACCTCATAAGCCACACCCCTGAGACTTTGGGCAAGCTTGAGGTTGTACTTTTCCGGAGCAAGCTCAAATTCCTGGGCCAGTCTTTCAAATCTATCGAGGAATGCATCGATAGACTCGGTTGCCTCATTGAATGCCTCCAATGTGAAGGTCATGGCTGAGGTATGAATGGGAGGGGGAAAATTTTGAGGGGCAGCAGTCTCGGAGTCTGCTGAGTTTTCAAGCTGCTTCATAGCTAGTTCATGGTCTCGTGCCTTTTCTCGCTCAGTGGCCTCAAGGTCGAGTTCTTTATTTTTGGCATCCTGCACTAGTTGTCTCTGCCTTAACTCATGAGTACGGATTTGCTCTTGAGCGTCGCGATTTTTATCTGCCTCTTGAGCCTCATGAGCTCTCTGTTTGTCTTTCTCAGCGTCCTCCCGAGCTTTATCAGCCTCTTGAGCCTCATGAGCTCTCTGTTTGTCTTTCTCGGCCTCCTCGTGGACTTTATCAGCCTCTTGAGCCTCCCAATCTTTATCAGCCTCTTGAGCCTCATAGTGCCTCTTGAGCCTCCCGAGCTTTGTCAGCCTCTTGAGTCTCGCGAGCTTTCTCTTTGTCATATTCAGATATGAAAAAATTTGTAACTCTTGGCCTGACAATCCTAGAGATTCTCCCCATTCTTTAAGTTCCCGCCTAAGTTTAACAATCTCAGCCATGGTTGTAAATACAACTATTCAAAATAAAAACAAAGTTGCTGAGTTGAATGTATCAAACAACACTTAACTATTTCAACATAAACAGAAATAGCATGCACATCAAAATAAAGTCATAAATAGCATTCAAACAAATCAAATCAAAACACAGTGAACCAAATCACAATAACTTTCCCAGTGGACACAAGATAAGTTTTGAAA
>CM065703.1:5898040-5903040 GCA_017654935.2 Phymorhynchus buccinoides | reverse complement strand
TGCTTCTATCTGGTGTTGGCCTCTGGTGAGTTTGTAGGTTCCTGTGTATGTGTGTGTGTGTGTGTGTGTGTGTGTGTGTGTGTGTGTGTGTGTGTGTGTGTGTGTGTGTGTGTGTGTGTGTGTGTGTGTGTGTGTGTGTGGTGCTTCTACCTGGTGTTTGCCGCGGGTGAGTGTGTAGGTCCGTGTGTGTGTGTGTGTGTGTGTGTGTGTCTGTCTGTGTGTGTGTGTGTGTCTGTGTGTGTGTGTGTGTGTGTGTGTGTGTGTGTGTGTGTGTGTGTGTATTTGTGTGTGTATTTGTGTGTGTGTGTGTGTGTGTCTGTGTCTGGTTAACAATATTATTCCCCTCTCAGATTCTGTCAAAAACTTAGGTGTCACTTTGGACAATACTCTCTCCATGCAGTTTCCTGATTCAGACCTGTCAGTCCTGCTACTATCAAATTCGTCACATTGGCTATATTCGTAAATACCTCTCAGACGAAGCCACAGCAAAGCTTGTCACTTCCCTCATCCTATCTCGTATTGACTACTGTAATGCTCTCCTTTCTGGCCTATCAGTCTCTTCTCTATCTTGTCTCCAGCGTATTAAAAACACAGCTGCTCATCTTGTCCTTAGGAAGAAAAAGTTTGATCATGTTAGCCCTCTTCTCCGTTCTTTGCACTGGCTTCCTGTCGCAGACAGAATTGAGAATAAAAAAAACACCCTTTGCTATAAATCTATCCATAAAGCTGCTCCATCTTACCTCTAATCCCATCGACTTGTTTCTTATTTTCTTTTACTTTAGTTGCGGATTGTGGACGGGATTCCGAACGGAAGTTTTTGTGAATGTGCACCCAACCTATTCTATTCTTTCCCCTGAGCGGAATTCAAGTGACGCCGCGCATGATCGATACACGGACGTCGGCCATGTTGTTTCAGGGGTGGTAACTCTGGTGCTGGGCGTGGCGCTGCTGATGTGTGACCACGTGTTTCCGGAGAAGGTGGCCCAGTTTTTCAACCTGGAGAATCTGGACGAAGACGACCTGCCCGACTTTTCCCACTACGACCCCGCCACGAAGGTAACGGGCAGTGGTGTAAATGCAGAATGGTATACAGTGGAACCTCCCGTATAAGACCTTCAGAAATCATCCAAAATGAGGTCTTATAAGGGAGGTAATTTTAATACTTACAAAGAAGGGCAATGTCTCAGAGAAGCAGGTCTTATGTGGGTGGGAGTCTTTTAATGGGAGGTCTTATTAGGGAGTTCCACTGTAATGTTACGCCCAATTCGTGAAATGAGCAAAACCGGTTTGCCCAGTTTGTGAAATAGGCAGTTTAAGATTTTTGTTATTTTGAAAAGCGCTATGAATGGAAAATATTTGTCCGTCCATAAACACACAGGGAGAACTGGTATAACAGATGAAGACTCACGCCTATTGGCCACTGCAAAGAACACCTTTTGCAAGAGTGAATGCCCTTGGTGGGTGGGGGAAGATGGTTGAGTACTAACCAAACAAGGGCATATACTCTCGCCAATAACCCTATTTGAGGCCACTTAATGGCTGCCTTTTGCAAAAGTGAATGCCCTTTTGGATACTGATCAACAAGAGCTTAACTATTGCCGTCATAGGCGTTAATAACCCTATTTGCAGTGGCCATATGATGAGTTTTAAATTATTTTATTCTGACTTAACTTGATAAAACGTTTAATAAAACATGCGGCTCGGGCACACACCAGAATAGTATTCAGTAGAGTTTGGGGGGCTAGAATGGAGGTGAAAATACAATGTAGAAAAAAGTGCAACTGCTGATTCAGCCTTATTCAATACATGTGTGAATGGGAATTGTCAAATTCGATGTACATTGCCCATTTCATGAAATAGTCAATTCCACAGATTGGGCGTAGCATATATAGTCAAACCTCTATTTTTAGACTTCCAAAAAGCCAGAGAAATTCCCTCATAAAGTGAACGGGTCTTACAATGGGTTTTGAATGTAAAAAAAAACCTACTGTGGAAGCTTATACCTTTATCCTCAATAAGGATCATTTTGAC
The DNA here is from genome assembly GCA_017654935.2 of Phymorhynchus buccinoides. NCBI lineage: Eukaryota > Metazoa > Mollusca > Gastropoda > Neogastropoda > Raphitomidae > Phymorhynchus > Phymorhynchus buccinoides. The sequence goes on along the minus strand of CM065703.1, from coordinate 5,901,009 downwards.
TTGACTTGACTTGGTCACTGGCAGTTGTGAAGGCATTTTCGAATGTAATAATTATAATAATAATAATAATAATAATAATATTAATAATGAGCATTTATATGCGTTTATTCTTAAACAAGCCCTAAGCGCTTACAATAATAAACAAATAAATGAATAACCCCCCCACCCACCCACCCCCAAAAAGCAGTAGAAAATATGATAATGTCAAAAATTGCTTCGCACACACACACACACTTGTGCGCGCGCGCACACGCGCGCACACACACACACACACACACACACACACACACACACACACACACACACACACACACTCACACACACACACACACACACACACACACACACACACACACACACACACACACACACACACACACACACACACACACACACACACACACACACCACACCACACACAACACACACCCGCACAAACCACACACGCACACAAACACACGCGCACATAATGGACAAAAATTACTTTCGAAAAGAAAAGAGCAGGCTAAGATTTGAAGAGAGTGGTTTTGAGGGAAGACTTTAAATGAAGAAAGGGAGCTGGCAGAACGGAGAGGAAGAGGGAGTTTGTACGTAGAATTTTAGTTGTTACCACCATTGAATAGAAATCACACCGTCCCTTCACTGCAGACAGTGGACATAACTACAGGGTCCCTTTGCGGGCTGGAAAGGGCAGTCGCTTCATTTGCTCCAAAAAAAGATGGCGGAAATCATGGTAAAGTCGTCACTGTTATTGTGGTTCTCTCCTTTCGCCTTGGCTTAAGGCTGTGTCAGACCAATTGACATAGGCTAGAACACCAAGGCTACATCAAAGTGTTGTTACGTTATGCATAGTTTTGTGTTTTTTTGGTTTTTTTAATTTTACGTTATACATAGTTATGCAGGGGTTGTCTTTAGCCATGACAAGCTCCTAGCATAACATCATCAGTCTCCAAAATGCCCCGAAGTCGGAGTGTGGTTGCCCACGTGGCGGGGTAATTGGTCGCACACGTAGCGTTCCCATCCACAGCTGATGCACTTGTACAATAGTGTTCAAGTGCTTCTGCTGTTGAGATGATGTGCGATACTGTTCAAGTGCTTCTGCTGTTGGGATGATCCCTGGAGTCTTCTAGCCAGGGTATGACAACAACAACATGTGGTTCTCGGAAGAGAAAAACCACTGAAATTGAAGGAGGGATTTGTAATCAAACGAATCGGCTCTCGAAATTAACCCTTTCACCGCCAATGTCGCATTTATGCACCACAGTGATGTAACACCCATGTCACTAACAGGCATCAAATCAGGGCCTGTAATCCAAAGACCCTATTTTCTTAATTTTGGGAGGCAAGGATAGGCCTAATGTTACGCATGTCACAGAGGAACTCCCAATATTGCATATAATTTTTCTTCTTTACCCAGGTAAGCTTCATGACATTCTTTGGTTGACAAATGGCTGGCGGCGAAAGGGTTAATGTTTATGGACTATGGACGTAAAATGTAACACAGTGGACGCCGTGTCGCATGAAAATAGGTAGCTCGTAAAAATAAGTAGCTCGCTACCTATGACAGTGTGTATTTACGACATTGAGCATGAGTCACAAATTTCACTTTTTTCTAGGGATAGGGTTAGGGTTAGGGTTAGTTAAATGGTTAAAGTACAGAAAAAGTGAAATTTGTGGTTGTCGCAAATACAGACTCTCATAGTAGCGAGCTACTTATTTTTACGAGCTACCTATTTTCATGCGACACGCCGTACGTTGCGTTTTAGAGGACATCATTCAATTTTAAGAGAGGTTGTTTTTCTAGGCATTAGGAATTAGGGTATTAGGTACTTAATAATCACAGAGGCGTCTCTGTGAAATTCGGGTTGCTCCCACCTGGAGAGGGCGTCACAGCCAGAGGCGCAACACCCAATATTTAAAAAACATTTTTGCATGCGAGTTTTGTGTGACTGAGAAAGGAAAGGGGGGGGGGGGGGGGGGGGTAAATTTGGACCAAATGACAATTTTTTCGTTGCCACTGGGTTTAGCGTGTGCTAAGTGCATGGGCACATGGGACCTTGGTTTATCGTCTCATCCGAAATTCTCCACGTTCAGACCGTAAGGCCTAGTGCGAAATGAAAGTGAAAAATCCCCTGTACCCAGTAAACAAAATCCCCTGTATCTAGTAATGATTCCTAAATAAATAACAGTTTTGAATGAGAAGTCGTTTAACAGAGGAAGGGTCTTATATATAATAAGGGTTTGACTGTACCAGATCAAGAGCACAAGCCTGATGATTCGAATTCACTTTGTGAGTGTAGCCTACGTGATTTTCTGAAGACGTTTTAAAAACATATTCTCCAGCCGTTTTTTAAATGTATTTTGGAGACGTCTTAGAGATGTAACTATCGTGTGCAAGACTGTGTTTTAAAAACGTATGATGTAGATGTTTTTTAAGATGTAGATGTTTTTTAAGATGTACATGTTTTTTTAAAATGTAGATGGTTTTTTAAGATGTAGATGTTTTTTAAAATGTAGATGTTTTTTAAAATGTAGATGTTTTTTTAAGATGTAGATGTTTCAAGACATTTATAAAACACTGTCGTGCTATCAGGGTGTGTTGGGGATCTTTTTCTAAATGTTATTGAAGTGCCGTAGTCAATGAACTGTCAATTATATTTTGCAGATGACGTTTCCTGCCTGTGACATTTTCTTGAGGGTAGGGGTTGGTGGCTTCTGTATAGAGCCGGAGCATATATATCAGTAGCACAGCATAGCACTCCATAGCGCAGCACAGCACAGCACAGCATGGCATAGCAATACTAATATAGCACGCCTTTGCAATATCATAGCATACACGGTTCCCAGGCGCCTTTTAAGTTCTTTTAAGTCCTTGTGAATTGGTTTTTGGTTAACAGGCCTTTTAGTGCTTTATTTCAGCTAGTAGATCATTTTAATTCATCAAGAGGTCCTGTTCATTTTTGAAAGGT
>CM065703.1:5835540-5893040 GCA_017654935.2 Phymorhynchus buccinoides | reverse complement strand
TAATTCATATACTAATAGGATCAATCATAAATGTTGCTTATTACATCTGAGGCAAGAGTTCTTCTCTTTTCCTCAGTGCATAGTAGATGTACATAGCAACATCTCTAGTAATATATATGTTATCATTCGCAAGTAGTTGTTTAAGTTCGATAGAATCAACATTCGAAAACTGTCTGTGCTTCAATGTGTATTTTTCTCTGAGAGGAGTATAAACATTGCATCTCAATACAAAATGCAGTTCATTCTCAATTTGGTTACAGAATGGGCATGTTTGAACATTTTCTTTGTATCTAATATTGGTGTTCAGGTCGTTTATGCCAAGACGAAATCTTGTAAAATGTATTTTAAACTTGTTAACTGTTAAGTAGGCTAAATAGGATTCTGGTTGTAAGAGAGACTTGAATGAATAGTAAGTACTGAAGCGATCACTTGAATTAAGCTTACTAACCCAATCCTGCTGATAACAATCAACCATCCTTTGTCTGAAGATCTTCTTAAAAAAATTAACATTACCAACCCCGCCCCTTAACCAGACATCAGAGAACCCATATCTATCAAGACAGCATTTTATATCATAAGCCCAATTATTTTGTATTGTTCTACCCTCGGTGATGTTCATAAAGCTATTTGTCAAGGAGAGATAGGCTTGCTTGGGGATTCTGTTCAGTTCCATCTGCTGTAAGGAGAACCAATAATTAAGTTATATTAGTGTACTGTCTCTATAAAGACAACAACGACCTGTCTCCCCATAAGCCATTGTATTTGACGTTTTAGGACTAACATTTAAAAGTCTTTTACAGGCAAACAGTTGAACAGCTTCGATAGTTTGAGATAGAGAGAGAGAGAGAGAGAGAGAGAGAGAGAGAGAGAGAGAGAGAGAGAGAGAGAGAGAGAGAGAGAGAGAGAGAGAGAGAGAGTGAAGAGAGAGAGAGAGAGAGAGAGAGAGAGAGAGAGAGAGAGAGAGAGAGAGATAGGGGAAGAGAGAGAGGAAGAGAAAGAGAGAGAGAAAGAGGGAGGGAGCGAGAGAGAAAGAGAGAGACAGAGACACAGAGTGAGTGAGAGAGAGAGACAGAGAGAGAGAGAGAGGAGAGAGAGGGGGGGAGAGAGAGAGAGGGAGAGAGAGTTGGGCATGTAATGCTATTCTTACCTTCAGGGTATATGCACAGATAAAATAAAAAGGGTGGTGGTGGAGGGGAGGGGGGGGATGGAGGGGCGGGGGGAAAAGAGCAGGGGGGTGGGGGTGATGTTCTGCCTCATGATTTTATTGTCCCTAAAGGCGTGATTTATATAATTTAGCAGTGTGTGTGTGTGTGTGTGTGTGTGTGTGTGTGTGTGTGTGTGTGTGTGTGTGTGTGTGTGTGTGTGTGTGTCACAAAGTTTACCGTCGTTTTGATTATTAAGGAATTCAGTCTCATCTGTGTTTTGGCACACCTACCACAATTTTGTTTTGTAGATCTGTTAAATATGCGTTCATGCGCACTTGTACACACACATGCACAGCACACACACACACACACACACACACACACACACACACACACACACACACACACACACACACACACACACACACGCATGCACGCTCACGCGCACACGCACACACACGCATGCACGCACACACACATGCTAAGCAAATCAGTTTATTTAGATTTTGCTTTTAATTTTCAATTTAAATTTTAATTCTTTAACTGGTTAACTGTGAGTACATTTTGATATTACCTACATCATCATCATCATCAGTGGCAGCGGCAGCAGCAGCAGTAGCAGTAGCAACATCATCATTATCATCATCATCTTATTATTTATTCCCATCATCATCATCAGCAGTAGCAGCAGCAACATCATCATCATCATCTTCTTCATCATCATCATCATCATCATCACCTGGACCACCACCACCATCATCATCATCACTATCGTCATCACCATCATCATCATTATCGTCATCACCATCATCATCATCATCATCATCATCATTATCATCATCATCAACTATGTTTCTTATTGACAGTAACGATTTGCTCATTTACTACCATAATCGTGTTCTTCATTCCTCTCTCTCGCTCACTCTCTGTCTCTTTTTTCATAATTTAAATTCTCCTGCCTTAAAACATAAATACAGTATCACACGTACTTTAAGGGTTAACATTCAAACAAAAGACCAAAGCAATTGGGAGAAACAGCTGATGTCACATGCAGTGAAAATCGCTTAACTCAAAATTGAAGGGACTGAAATTTTATTTTGCGGTAGCCAATTTATTTTTATAGTTAAAAAGACCTCTTAGCATAAGGCGGGGTTCGCATTAGACGCGTAAGTTCCGTACGGAAAACCCTAAATAAGTGGAAGAAAGAAGGATACAAGTTTACGCATATAGGGGAAATTCGGACACGTGCGCAAATCTTTCCCCTTCTTCGTTTCACTTATTTACGGATTGCGCACGGGTTTCCGCATGGAATGTCCCCTTATGTGGATATGGTACATGGCCTAAAGGGTATTAAACTGGGACAAGAAAATGATCGTGAGTTACCCAGTGTTTTTTTAGTTATCCGTTTCTGAAGTATCTGTACTTTTTTTTTACTAGGCAGATATTTCGGGCCCTGCCCTTCTACAATGCCTGTCTATCTCGTTTTACTCTAAGAGTCAAATACGTTTCTACACAGAAGAAAAAAATCTGTTTAACCCTTTCACCGCCAGACATATTTCGGCCAAAAATGTCCATTAAAATTAACTAGGTAGAGAACAAAATCTATCTGCAGTATTGGGGATTCTTCTGTGACATAAAATTAATAAGGTCTACCCTTACTTCCCAAAACTAAGACAATAGGGTCTTTGCATAACAGACCCCAATTTGATGCCTTTTAGTGACATAGGTGTTAAATCACTGTGGTGCTAAAATGCGACTTTGGCGGTGAAAGGGTTAACGTCCTCCGGTCTGAAACAGACACATAATGGGACATTAGTAGATATAAAGATGCTGGAAACGAACCTGGAGGCAATGCCCGGAGGCTGTGCAACACCAGAAAAGTCCCGAATTTTGAACAGTACAGATTATTACTGTGACCTGATTCTACACAACCATTCTTTATTCTTTATTTCCTCCCACAGCCCAACAACATGAACGGAACCAACGGAGCCCACACCGCCACTCTCTCCCTCCCCTTTGACGGCGCCAACCCCCTGAGCCGCGCCCGCAGTTTCCCCAAGCTCCCCACCCCCCACAGCCATCGTCACCACAGCTTCCCCGCGGACCCCGGCCACACCCACTCCTCCAACCCGCTCATGACCGACCTGATGCCCCGGCGTCCCAGCATCTTCCTAGAACCGGAGCGCCGCCCTAGCGAGCAGAGCCTCCGTCGGAGCAGCCTGGTGTTTCTGGGAGGCGGGTCCTCGGGCGGCATCTCCAGCCGAGGCTTCGAGGCGGACCGGCCCATCGTCAAAACCAACCCCTTGTTCAACCCGAATTCTTCGTCGGCCGGCAGCTTGAACGACGTGCATGAGGAGGAGGGGGGAGGTGGAGGAGGAGGGTTGAGGATGGAGGTGAGAGTGGAGCTGGAAGGAGAAGGAGTAGGGGGGGATAACTTTTCGTCGTCTTCGTCGTCGCTGGCCGGAAGTACGTTCTCGCTGCGTAAGCCCGTGAAGAATGACGTGGAGCGTCATCATCCTCATCACAATCAGCAGGGAAGTAGTAACCAGAGTCGCTACGTGATTGCCGCTAACGGCGAGCTGGTTCCTTGCGGTCCCACCGTTGTGGTGGTGGAGCCCCCTAGCGACGACGAGGCGGCGGACGGGGGAATGAAGAAGAAGAAGGGGGGAGAAGAAGCGAAGGAAGGGGAGGAGACCAAGGGCGACGACGGAAATGACAGCGCCATCGCCTCGGAGCAATCCAGCCCCACCATGTCCGGCCAGACCAGCACGCTTTGCGAGTTCCACACCCAGGGACGCTGACCCCGAAATGGAAGCATGACTCGGCAGCTTCGATGGTCTGCTCACGCTGTCCAAATTAGTTGAGAAAAACAGATTTTGAGAGTTTCGCTCGTCCCAAAATGTAACCGTGTTTGAGAAGCGTGGAAGTTTTCAGCCTGTTTTTGTGTGTGTGTTTTTCTCTCGATTGGTTTGTTCACTTCCGTCAGAGCCATGACACGGATATTTTGTGTGTGTAAATATCCATAATTCCAAAACCAAAAGACTGTTCTGAATGTTCAGTATGTGTGTCTTGAATGTCGAGGTCTGAGAATGCCACATTGTAAATCCTGTACGTTTGTGTTTTGTTGCCCAGTTTTGCGTGTGTGTTTGTGTGCATGCTCATCGGTCGCTGTTGTGTTTCTTGCCGACAATGTGTAGACACTTGAAAACATGACATGGCATCAGGACCCGGTTAATTAGTTGCTATAGTTTTGTTTTTTTCTTCTTTATTTATGGAACCCTAATTACTACCTGACGATGTGAACGAGCTTGAAAATACAGTGGAGTACACTTAACACAACATTCAGGGGACAAAGTATTTTGTGTTAAGCACTAAGTAATAATAAAGAGGGGTTTCGTCCGTTCAAACAGATTTGTGTGTGCGTTAACCAATATTTCATGTTATCCAGTTTCGTGTTAAGAGTAGTCCACTGTATCCAGCGTCGATCACAGACATATAGGGGAAGACGGGGTAAAAAGCCCATGGGTGGGTAAAAAGCCCATGCCAATTATCTCATGAAATAAAGCAAATTGCAGTCACATTTTGCCCATGAGACGAGTGTTAATGTTTAGCATTCGTCTCATGGGCAAATTTGACTGAAATTTGCTTTATTTCATGAAATAATTGGCAAGGGCTTCTCATGAAATAAAGCAAATTGCAGTCACATTTTGCCCATGAGACGAGTGTTAATGTTTAGCATTCGTCTCATGGGCAAATTTGACTGAAATTTGCTTTATTTCATGAAATAATTGGCAAGGGCGTTTTACCCCGTCTTCCCCTACATTTTCTTTTAAACGATAATTTGCCTGTTGTTGATTCCAATAATGGACTGAAAGAAGATCAGTGGACGCGGGGCAGGATAAAAATCCCCAATGTTGAAGAAGAAGGAGGTTTTGGTCATAATACAAGCATGCAAATCATGTAGATATATTCCTGTGTTAGAATTTGAGCCGATTTCAAAACCAGTCTCAGAAGGACTCGGTTTATGTTAAAGACCCCCCACGTCACGTGTCAAAATCACGGTTTTCACGTGTTTTCCCTCTTATAGCTGGTAAGAAATCTTCCTAGCATAAGAGGGAATGTGACACGTAACGGCCAGCCACACTGCATACGATTTGACCCCAATACGATGCGATCGTGACGATGTCATGATTCACGTGAAATACTTCCGTCTAGAAAATAACTCTACTATTTTCGTTCACTACACTCATGTAGACCGCAATACGCGAATCCATTAAAATGTCTGATACAAAAAAAAAGATATTTTATCAGATTTGTGTATTGCGGTCTATGTGAGTGTAGTACATATATAGTGCACATAACTACAGTAGAACCTCCCAAATAGACCTTCCCTATTAAGACTCCCTCTAATTGCGACCCACAAAGTTTTCACCAATCCACCCCCCCCCCCCCCCCCCCCCACCCTTAATTTTCTACTACTGAGTATCCCCCTCCCTATTAAGACCCCTCCCTCTTAAAACCTTTGTTGGACTGATTTTTTTAGAGAGGTTCCACTGTAGTAGAATTTCATCAGATTTATGTAGATAGTAGAATTTCACGCCAATCATGCCTCGCGAATGTCAAAATCGGATCGCACTGAATCGAATCGTATGCAGTGTAGCCGGGGACCTTTAGTGTGGATGGATGGATGTGAAAATAATGGTGTGCGTGTGTGTGTGTGTGTGTGTGTGTGTGTAACCTCTGTATTTGTTTTTGTTCCTTGGTCATCACCCAAACGTCCAAACGCCCCTGTCCTCTCAGTTTTTTGTCTTTTCTTTTTCCTCTCCAAAAAGCATGGGTGTTCCTCAGAAATGTCAAAAAAACCTGCAAGGCAGGGGTCCAGGGACCGCCCAGTTAACAACTTAACTTAAACAATCCTAAAAATATAAAGTTCCTGGTAAAGGCATGTCAATATTTATCTGTATTCATTTCTTTTATATTCTACACATGCGAGAAACTGGAAAAAACGTTTGTAAATAGAAAATTAATTGCTTCTCAAAATGCTCATAATCCGGTGACACTGGTTCCAGGCAATTAAAAATCATGCATTTCAGGACATCCTGAAAACAGGAGCATCCATGTTGAAACGTGATATCAGAACAATTCTGTTTGAAAATGAATGAACATGTTTTAAGTCATTTTTCGGGGGGTTGTCGTTGTCGTTGTTGTTGTCGATTCTTACGTGTGTTTATTGCTTGGTGAAACTTGGAGTGAAAGAAATATTCACTGGTTTCGTGTCCATGAAACGTTGTACTCCGAACTCGTGTCCTTTTGTCATCCATAATGCATTCAGGATCAATACGCTGCAGGTGCCAATACTAGCAATGGTCGCGACATTGTAAGAACAAAAAGCTCCGTGACAGCGCAAACCCGGCCATGTTTCTGTTTAATATGTTGCAACTAACCAGTGAGATAGGCTGTATTAGTATATCATTATACTATGCTTGTTAAAGGGACAGTACTCTTTGACAGTACTGTGTGCCCAATGCCTAGAGTAGTTAGTTCCCTTTCACCACTGACAAACCTTTGAATGCTCTACCCGTCACAGACTCTGTGAGTCTAATAGGGTAATAACGTAAACACACTTTCATTCTTTAAACAAGTGGGCATGTTTATTGTGTTTTTGGGGGGGGGTGTTTTTTTTAAAGTAACACAAGTAAAACCCTAGCCCCATGGCTATCTCAGTGTTTCTGTCATTTTCTTTTCTTTCTTTCTTTCATTCACTCAGACAGTTTCCTGTCATATGAGCGCAGATGCATACTGCTGCCGTTATGCGCCTAACTATAAGAAACAGTTAGGCCCAGCATGTCAGTCTTCGGCTGGAGAGATTCTTTGTATTCTGTATTTTAAAAAAAGGTAGGAGAATGCACCAGTTAGTTGATGACAGTATGCAAAGGGAAAAGGCAGAGTCAAAGAGAATGACAATATTCTAACAGGAAGTTACAAGCATAGAACTTCCAGAAGGTGGGGAGCTGTTTGTACGAAAGAAAGATCCCCCAGTATCCTTCTGACTTTGGGGTTTTACAGTCGAGTCTCAGCCATGTTTGGTTTTGGGACACTGTGGTAGAATTGCGCTTTCATGAATATTACAGGTTTTTTTCTTTCTGTTCTTCCTTGTCTTTTCCTTAGTATCAAAAACCTCAACTCAAAGACTTCAAATGGAAAAAAAAAATTAAAGAAAAAAAAGAGTAAAGCCGGGTTCACATTAGACGCGTAAGTTCCGTACGGAAAACCCTAAATAAGTGAAAGAAAGAATGATAAAAGTTTACGCATAATGGGAACATTCGGACACGTGCGCAAATCTTTCCTCTTCTTTGTTTCACTTATTTATGGATTGCGCACGGGTTTCCGCATGGAATATCCGTGCTTATGTGTGTACACGGCCTAAGTCAAGAAAAAAGAAATTTGGCACATATGTGCAATTGTAGCGAGTCGTCAGACCTACTGTTCAACTGAACAAGAAACGAACTTTTTACTGTACCAGGATTGTGATAATTATAAGAAGAGAGGAGTTACTTTATCTTCAGCTGGAATTTGTAGTCTTGCGCAATTTGTTTCATGATTTTCTTGTGCGTGTTAAGGCGTGTCCATTTAAAATGGTAGAATTGTACATGTATTCCATTCTTGTTTGGTTTGTCGATGAGCAACTTAGGATGCGGATTTGACCGCCAGGGGGCAATCAAACCAGTAGGGGTTTAGCGCGCGATATTCTTAGTTGGGCGTAGTGAGAGAGAGAGAGAGGGAGGGACTCATCTCCCCCCCCCCCCCTCTCTCTCACTACCCCCAACTAACAATATCATGCGATAAGCCCCTACTGGTTTGATTGCCACCTGGCGGTCAAATCCGCATCCTAAGTTAACCATTGGTTTCGTTTCGTGGTAGTGATGGTGGGCAAACTTGTACTGCAAGACACACCCCCCCCCCCCCCCCCCCCCCCCCCCCCCCTTACGTTCGCGCGACCCTCAATATTAAAAAAATCTGCTTCTTTCAGTTTGATGAAAATAATCAAAGGCTGATCCTAACCCTATATCCCTTTCCCAAGAATGGCAGAATGCTGCATGCATCTCAGTGAAAATGTTCAATGCAAACATTTGAGGAGTGAGGTGTGTGTAAAGCACAAAATGGCCATGACTGTGTTTCTTATGGATTGGGCTTTTTGTGTGCCTGTATGTGACACAATGTGTTTTGGTTGTTTGATTTGGTTTGTTTGTGTGTGTGTGTGTGTGTGTGTGTGTGTGTGTGTGTGTGTGTGTGTGTGTGTGTGTGTGTGTGTGTGTGTGTGTGTGTGTGTGTGTGTGTGATCAACTCATTCAAGTCGTTCCGACCATATATGTCCAGAATGTATAGATAGCTGTCAATTTTATGCATTTGCTTCAAGGGAAGTAAATCTGTGTGCACACCATACCTTGGTCACTTCTAACCTCGCTTCACTCTCTTAGACCACAATTTTGCCCCTGACTTTGCTTTTGTAGTGGTTCATTGTAGAGAGTTTTTCTATGTAAAAAAAAAGTCTGATCTACCACTTCCCTATGTCTAAACCTGAAGTAAAAACCTGTAATCTTCTTTCATTTCTCCTTTTGTTTATGTATGGTTTGTTTGTGTGCATGGCTGGAGTGATTTTTGAGGGTTTTTTAATAATTGAAAATCGTTGTGATGCGAATGAGTTAACTTTCTACTTACGTTCCGTTCTATTTATGTATTTGTCATTTGAATGTAATCGTTTGATAATAATACTGGACGATGTATGTAATCCCATCTATTGTATACTTTGGTTTCATTATGTCTGGTTTTCCCATACACAGTCACATATACTGGCCGGTGTATGTAATATGCATGTGTAAAGTTAACCCCACCTACTGTGTACTTGGGTTCCATTCACATAGACTACCACCGTCTTTCAACCATGCATAATCGGTGAACTTTGACATGTTAATAATGCATGTAATTATTATAATAATAATCATGAGTCTGATCACAGTGTCTATACAAAGGTGAAGGATACGTCATAAACAAAATGTTGAATTATTGCTCCCTGATATCATTGCGGTGTTCTTTTGTTACTACACTAGCGAACAAAAGTTAAGGCCCAGAAAGACAATCATCTCCGAAAACTCAATAAAACGCACCCAGCTCATAACAAAACTGAATTTTTTGGAGTTCGTAAACGCACCCAGCTCATAACAAAAATGAATTGTTTTTAGTTCCTGAGTTTTCGGAGATGTTTGTCTTTCTGGGCCTTAACTTTTGGTCGCTAATTGATTCTGAGTGTGACTTTTCAAGAGGAGGGGGCAGTTGTTGAAAGGGGCATTTTGTTGACTGAACTCGTTCGAACTTAATGTTAAAAGAATAAAATCAGTTTTGTTATGAGCTGGGTGCGTTTTGTGAGTTTTCGGAGATGATTGTCTTTCTGGGCCTTAACTTTTGTTCGCTAGTGTATTTGAAAGGCCGACCAGCCTTGTTACTATGCAGAGGAATCTCCCAAATAAGACCTTGAAAAATAGCCCAAATAATGGGAGGGGTCTTAATAAAGAGTTGGACACTCAATAGTCTGGATATGAAGGATGAAAACATTGGTGTCACATCTTGGGAGTCATAGGGAACGTCTTCAAAGACCCACTGACCCACCACGATTCAGTCCCTTGGTGTGTGTTTTTCTGGGGAGCTGTGACCCACATACAAATGCCCCCAACTTCAAATTGAGGCTGCTCTTTAAAATGTTTCGTTTGCGACGAACGAATATTAAGTTTTACGTCCTCCCGGTAAATTGTTTCGTTTTCAATTTGGGGCATTTGTATGGGAGTCAAACCTGGTCAAAACAAGACTTTTTTTTACCAGCTATGAGAGGGAAAACACGTGAAACTCGTGATTTTGACGCATGATCTGGAGGTTCCACTGTGTATAACAGGGCATGTACAAGTCTTTTTCTGTGGTTATTTTTCGAACGGTCTAATGCAGTTTTGAATTCCATCTATTTTGATTTTCTCATTTGTTTATTTGTTGCATGTGTTTTGTTTTTCATTTTTGCATCTAAAGGTCTTCCAACATTTCTTCTGGGTTTTTTTTAAAATTTAGGGCTTTGACTATAGATTGGAGAAAAGGCGTTGAATTTTCCAACTTGTGAAAATGGATATTAGTTTCAATCAAGTCTCCCATCTTTTTTCCCATGTGGTCTTTTTTTTATTGTTTCACCATTTTTGTTATAGAACTACACCTTGGTATGTGAACTGTGTGGGAGTGTTATAGAATGCACGTAATATGACAAGTTTTCATGAACATGTGGACATGACATGATCTTAAGGGCAAAATTGACCCTGTGCACAATTGTTCAGTGATGTTTTCTTGAGTCCCGTTTCAGGCAATTTGTTTCTCAACTTCATTTCTCAATTCTTTGAAAGCTTTTGGTTACAGTACAGAATAGGTCAGTTCACATTTTATGTTTTGGGTTTTTTTAACTCGTAGAATTATGCCCCCCCCCCCCCCCCCCCCCCCCCCCCCCCCCCCCCCCCCCCCCCCCCCCCCCCCCCCCCCCCCCCCCCCCCCCCCCCCCCCCCCCCCAATGTTAAGGTTGAAAATATCACGAAAAATATTGCCTTGTAAAAGCAGTCATATCACCCACCACAAATGCATTCGACGACAATGTTGTTGTGAAATTCATTGATTTCCCCAGTGGGGGTTTTAAAAAAGTGAATTTCCTTTAAACTTGTGCCAATGCATGTTTCTGAGTTATTGTTGTATTATTTTCATATTAATTTGTTTTGTTTTTGTGGCAAACATGCCATCAAGTCTCCTTTAAGTTAACGAGCTTCAAATCTGCTTCAAATCTCGAACACTGTTTGAATGTGTGAACGTAACATTACTGCATTTCCGAATTTTTCTACTATCCTTAAAAAACCCTAAAACCTCTGGGACAATGGGTCAAATTAAGCAATTAAATAAACTTTCTGTTCTTGTTCTTCACAATGTATATATTACTACGTGCTTCTTTCATGGTTCTGTCACGTGCTTCATCTTCCTACGTTCTGTTGCATAGTCCATGATGGGGATTCAGCCCATTTCTGTAGAGAAATGACAATGCTTGGATGTTTTGGGTGATCGGTGTACACTGGACCATAAGACGCAACTGTATTATAATCTGCATCCCTTAATACACATCTGTATTGTTAAAAATTCGGGATTTCCGGGCATTGTCTCCAGGATCGTTCCCACCATCTTTATATCTACTAATGTCCCATATGTGTACGTTCCAGATCGGAGGACGTTAAGCAGAATTTCATCATCTGCATCCCTTGACAGAATATTAGGTATTCATTCACATATAAGCAGCACCAGTTTATAAGCCGTAGAGAAAATGATACTCTTGAAATAATTTTGAACGTTAACATTTTCACTACGTAGCATGTATATATGCGCAGTAGAATCTTCCTCCTTACAGCACGCTCCACGCACATGTGTGTGGTGACGTAGCATGTATATATGCGCAGTAGAATCTTCCTCCTTACAGCACGCTCCACGCACATGTGTGTGGTGACTTTGACTCTGAACAGTGCACTGCTAAGGGGGAAAAACTGCTTTCATTATATTCAGCAATCATTTATCTGTCTTCTGAGTGCTTTCCCTTGAGCAAAACTGGGCGAAGTTGGTCACATTGACACCAGCAGCTTTTGAAAAAAGACAAACTGGATCAGTGAGTGCTGGTCAATAGAGGCTAAGAGGAAGCAGCCCCCCTATTTGTTCAACATGATTTGTCAGTTGAGTCCACGCAACCAGGAAACCCCCTATAATCCGCCCCTGTTATAGGATGAAGTGAAAAGTGATAAATAATGATGAAGACTTTAAAAAAAGAAGAAATAAGCATCAACATTTCTTGCCCGTTTTACCTTTAGTTTGGTATTAACACAAACGGAAAAGAGTGTAAATTATGGTGGTTTTTTTTACTCTGTTACCTACGTTACTTTCAGAGACAAGCACGGCCAAACAGCATCAGCTAATGATTTATCTCTACCATAACCGTTTAGTTCAGTGTTTGCTCTTTCTGTTGATACCAAACGCTTTGTTGTTAGTATTTCATTTGTTTAGCTATCAGGGTGGGGGGGATCCGAAAAATGCTGAAATGAGCCGTCTACAGGGAATAGGCAACAGCTGTGGGCACACAGCGCACGGGAAGCGTTTCTCTGGCACAGCTTTCCGCGGGGTTGTGTGAAGGTGTGACCTGACCGGGTCCCAATGAAGAAATAAAACTGTTCATGAAAACAACGACATTGAATGGCGTGAGATGTTTGTGTGTGTTTCCCCCACCCACCCACCCATTGCGCACTGCCCATTGCCCCTGCAGGCTGCACTCCCAGACTGCAGGCTCTGAGAGAAGAGGTGTCACAGGGTTCCCACAGATCTCCAACAGAAAAATTCATGGGTGCTCCTGGGAAATTAAAAAAATCTTGCAAGGGGGCGGCCCCGGCGGAGTGCAGGAGCAGCACACACACACACACACACATTTACTCTTTTTTCACCCCTCTAGACTAGTACAAGTGCTACATTCCTTTGAATATAGCAAGTGCTTATATAGGCCCTTTTTATTGTACAAGTGTGCGTGTGTGTAAGAAAATCATTGCTTCTTAAATTCTCATAATCCGGCGACGCCGGCTCTAGGTATTTTAAAAATCCTGCAATTCAGGACATCCTGCATGCAAGAAGGAGCATCCATGAAAATTCAAGGACTATTCCAGGACCATGCTGGTAAATTTCAAGGACTGAAAATACTGCTTGTAATATTGATAATAAGCATTACCGTAAGAGGTGTGCTAATATCAAACTATTCTAATTATTTGAAACCACACAACCTGCACACACCAAAAGACCATAATTAAGTAGTAGCATGGTCGGCTGCTGTCACAATAAGTCTGAATTTTTTTTTAAACAAGAGTTAACTTTCAGTTTTACTTTTACTACATATTTTTTTCTCAGAGATCTAGTGTTGGTTTTGCTTGCTTGAAAGTTGAGAATCTAATCTGGTCAGCAGACTAAGAAATTTCCAGGACTTTTCCAGGAGCTTTAGGGCCTTTTTCCAGCACTTTTTATGCACTGGAAAAGGCCTTGCTAGTTTTCCAGGACTTTTTTAAGTTTTCAAGGACTTGTGGGAACCTTGGTACTAGTTTTATTACAAAAAAACAAAAACAAAACGACATTCGGACAATGAAATGTTTGCAAATGATTTAAAATCGCGCGATGAGTTTAGTGATCATTCCATTCCGACGCAAATAGCTTCAGAATAAACGTATTTTAGTCATTAATAGTTTCTAGATTGATAAGGAAAGTAAACGGAGGTCTCTGCCCGACAATTTGTCGGCGCAGGCGCTGGTACAGTGGTAATTACCCCAGAGGTAATTTTAACACTTACAAAGAAGGGTAGTGTCTCAGAGAAGTAGGTCTTATGTGGGAGGGAGTCTTATAAGGGAGGTAATTTTAACACTTACAAAGAAGGGAAGTAGGTCTTATGTGGGAGGGAGTCTTATAAGGGAGTCTCAAAGAAGGGCAGTGTCTCAGGTCTTATGTGGGAGGGAGTCTTATAAGGGAGGTAATTTTAACACTTACAAAGAAGGGTAGTGTCTCAGAGAAGTAGGTCTTATGTGGGAGGGAGTCTTATAAGGGAGGTAATTTTAACACTTACAAAGAAGGGTAGTGTCTCAGAGAAGTAGGTCTTATGTGGGAGGGAGTCTTATAAGGGAGGTAATTTTAACACTTACAAAGAAGGGCAATGTCTCAGAGAAGTAGGTCTTATGTGGGAGGGAGTCTTATAAGGGAGGTAATTTTAACACTTACAAAGAAGGGCAGTGTCTCAGAGAAGTAGGTCTTATGTGGGAGGGAGTCTTATAAGGGAGGTAATTTTAACACTTACAAAGAAGGGTAGTGTCTCAGAGAAGTAGGTCTTATGTGGGAGGGAGTCTTATAAGGGAGGTAATTTTAACACTTACAAAGAAGGGTAGTGTCTCAGAGAAGTAGGTCTTATGTGGGAGGGAGTCTTATAAGGGAGGTAATTTTAACACTTACAAAGAAGGGTAATGTCTCAGAGAAGTAGGTCTTATGTGGGAGGGAGTCTTATAAGGGAGGTAATTTTAACACTTACAAAGAAGGGTAGTGTCTCAGAGAAGTAGGTCTTATGTGGGAGGGAGTCTTATAAGGGAGGTAATTTTAACACTTACAAAGAAGGGTAGTGTCTCAGAGAAGTAGGTCTTATGTGGGAGGGAGTCTTATAAGGGAGGTAATTTTAACACTTACAAAGAAGGGTAGTGTCTCAGAGAAGTAGGTCTTATGTGGGAGGGGGTCTTATAAGGGAGGTAATTTTAACACTTACAAAGAAGGGTAGTGTCTCAGAGAAGTAGGTCTTATGTGGGAGGGTGTCTTATAAGGGAGGTAATTTTAACACTTACAAAGAAGGGTAATGTCTCAGAGAAGTAGGTCTTATGTGGGAGGGAGTCTTATAAGGGAGGTAATTTTAACACTTACAAAGAAGGGTAATGTCTCAGAGAAGTAGGTCTTATGTGGGAGGGGTCTTATAAGGGAGGTAATTTTAACACTTACAAAGAAGGGTAGTGTCTCAGAGAAGTAGGTCTTATGTGGGAGGGAGTCTTATAAGGGAGGTAATTTTAAACACTTACAAAGAAGGGTAGTGTCTCAGAGAAGTAGGTCTTATGTGGGAGGGAGTCTTATAAGGGAGGTAATTTTAACACTTACAAAGAAGGGTAGTGTCTCAGAGAAGTAGGTCTTATGTGGGAGGGAGTCTTATAAGGGAGGTAATTTTAACACTTACAAAGAAGGGTAGTGTCTCAGAGAAGTAGGTCTTATGTGGGAGGGAGTCTTATAAGGGAGGTAATTTTAACACTTACAAAGAAGGGTAGTGTCTCAGAGAAGTAGGTCTTATGTGGGAGGGAGTCTTATAAGGGAGGTAATTTTAACACTTACAAAGAAGGGTAGTGTCTCAGAGAAGTAGGTCTTATGTGGGAGGGAGTCTTATAAGGGAGGTAATTTTAACACTTACAAAGAAGGGTAGTGTCTCAGAGAAGTAGGTCTTATGTGGGAGGGAGTCTTATAAGGGAGGTAATTTTAACACTTACAAAGAAGGGTAGTGTCTCAGAGAAGTAGGTCTTATGTGGGAGGGAGTCTTATAAGGGAGGTAATTTTAACACTTACAAAGAAGGGTAGTGTCTCAGAGAAGTAGGTCTTATGTGGGAGGGAGTCTTATAAGGGAGGTAATTTTAACACTTACAAAGAAGGGTAGTGTCTCAGAGAAGTAGGTCTTATGTGGGAGGGAGTCTTATAAGGGAGGTAATTTTAACACTTACAAAGAAGGGTAGTGTCTCAGAGAAGTAGGTCTTATGTGGGAGGGAGTCTTATAAGGGAGGTAATTTATTTTAACTTTACAAAGAAGGGTAGTGTCTCAGAGAAGTAGGTCTTATGTGGGAGGGAGTCTTATAAGGGAGGTAATTTTAACACTTACAAAGAAGGGTAATGTCTCAGAGAAGTAGGTCTTATGTGGGAGGGAGTCTTATAAGGGAGGTAATTTTAACACTTACAAAGAAGGGTAATGTCTCAGAGAAGTAGGTCTTATGTGGGAGGGGTCTTATAAGGGAGGTAATTTTAATACTTACAAAGAAGGGCAATGTCTCAGAGAAGTAGGTCTTATGTGGGAGGGAGTCTTATAAGGGAGGTAATTTTAACACTTACAAAGAAGGGTAGTGTCTCAGAGAAGTAGGTCTTATGTGGGAGGGAGTCTTATAAGGGAGGTAATTTTAACACTTACAAAGAAGGGTAGTGTCTCAGAGAAGTAGGTCTTATGTGGGAGGGTTCTTATAAGGGAGGTAATTTTAACACTTACAAAGAAGGGTAGTGTCTCAGAGAAGTAGGTCTTATGTGGGAGGGAGTCTTATAAGGGAGGTAATTTTAACACTTACAAAGAAGGGTAGTGTCTCAGAGAAGTAGGTCTTATGTGGGAGGGAGTCTTATAAGGGAGGTAATTTTAACACTTACAAAGAAGGGCAATGTCTCAGAGAAGTAGGTCTTATGTGGGAGGGAGTCTTATATAAGGGAGGTAGAAGGGTGAGAAGTAGGTCTTATGTGGGAGGGAGTCTTATAATGGGAGGTCTTGTAAGGGAGGTTCCACTGTAGTTGCACTAGGGCGCCCATTGTCAGATGCAGGACGAAATGAGTTAAAAAATAACCAACCCAACAAACTGTCGTACAAGATGGCTTAGAGTCAAAACGGACTATCTTTACATAGTCCATTGACTTATTATTGATGTTATTGCAAAAACTGAGAACTTGTATTAAAAAGACTGCAAATAATGTAAACTGTGGATTATGCTTTTTATATTTCTACAGTATTTTTTTGAAACAAGTTATTAGTTTTCACTATATGTTCAATAATAAGTCAATGGACCATGTAAAGATAGTCCGTTTTGACTCCAAGCCATCGAATTGATTTCAAATAAGAGCACACCTAAATAACACCCAGGGTCAAGCTTTCGAGACCTTTTTATTGATATCTCTTTTTATTGAGATCTCTTCATCAGGAACATCATTTAAAAACTGACACACAGATCCTAAAAAGACTCCTCTTAAAAGAATAAAAAGGAAAAAAAATTGTTGTACAATTGATGTTTCATTTTTCCATGGTCTAGTGCTGCAACAAAGGGAATTGGTTGGCCTTTGGTGAGAACCTTCCCCTGACACCAGCTGTCCAGAAATCCCCCCAAAAGGATTGGAATGCGTTTATAGTTACAGAGGCGTCTTTGAAATTCGGGGTGTAGAGTGGCACAGTGGTAGCGCGTTCGCTTCGTGTCAAGTAAACCCGAGTTCGAACCTGGGTACAAGGGATTTTTCCTCACTTTGCACTAGGCCTTATGGTCTGAACGTGGAGTCTTTCGGATGAGCAGACTTGCCTACCCCCAATTTCTTTTTTAGATACTCCACGAAATAAAATTCCGTACTTTTTCTAAAAATTCCGTATTTTGCAAGGAACATTACAGAACATTAAACCGCTATGCGAAATGACGAAAAACACTCGATTTTGACCGATCTTAGAAGACCTTAAGTTAAAATGTTTGCCGTATTAATTTTCCATTTACCGTACTGCAGTACTGGGGCTCAAAATCGTGTACAATATACGGGAAAATCGTATGGGTAGGCAGGTCTGGATGAGACGATAAACCGAGGTCCCGTGTGCCCATGCACTTAGCACACGTTAAACCCAGTGGCAACGAAAAAGTTGTCATTTGGTCAAAATTTACCCCCACCCCCTTTCCTTCATCAATCACACCAAAACAATTGCATGCGACGCGCTCTCCGGGTGGGAGCAACCCGAATTTCACAGATGCCTCTGTGACTATAAAGTACCTAATACCTAATAATTATTTATTTGCATGCACGTTTTGGAAAGGGGTGTGTGGGGTGGTGGTGGTAAATGTTGACCAAATGACAACTTGTTTACTGCCACTGGGCTTAACGTCTGCTAAGTGCATGGGCACATGGGATCTCGGTTTATCATCAGTATAAGTCTTGAAAGGATCGTTGGCAAATACATGTGCAAACATGCTGAGGGTCTTCCGACATATCCACAGCTTCAAGGAAGCCAGTCAGAAATAATGCGACTATCCAATATGGCAGTTTAGTTCGTTTTAAGCCGGCGACAGACTATGTGAATGCCTCATGTGACTGGATCAGGTCATGACGTTTCACCTCATTTGCATACCATCCTGCTTGATCAGTCTGACCCAGTCAGGTGACAGGGCCGAAAAGGGCGGGTTCTAAATTTCACTGATCGAGTCAGATGGCTTGTGACCTCTTCTGTGTGGGAAACAAAATTTGGTCAACGTCACAACCTGATCGAGTCATATGAGGCAGTCGCATAGTCTGTCTCCAGCTTTAGTGATGCAAGAAGTAACCGCTTCTGCCTAAGGAACTGCCCCACTAATTTACCTGAAACTTTTTTTTTAGCGGTTGAGTCTAATTAAAATTAAAATAATTCTCAGGGAATTCGAAGGCCTCGACTGCAACACAGGATAGCCAAGCGAAGATAGAATGCAGATTATCAAAAGACAATCGAAGAACGCACGCACGCACACACACACACACAGGTGACGCACGCACGCACACACAGTAATTTCATATTAATCATACAACTTTTATTTCATATCTTTGCAAAAAGAAGACGTTCAACAACATTATTCCCAAGTCCCTCCCTCCCACCCCCTTCCCTTCTTCATCTCCCCCCCCCCCCCCAACCCTTCCCCAACAACAAAACCCCCCCCACCCCCCCTCTCCCTAGTATAACAATGACAGAAACCAGACAAACAATCCTCAACAATATTGCCATTTTGGAAAACAACAAATACTTGAATTATTGATATTTAGAGGGTAAAAGGCTTAGGGGCCAGCCACACACGTACGAATCGTATCTGGATGCGATGCGATTTTTGACGATGTGAGTCATGAATCGCGTGAACTACTTCCGTCTAAAAATAATTCTGCTGTTTTCTCTCACTACACTCAAGTAGACCCAATGCATGAATTTCACGTGACTTATGACTCGCATCGTCAAAATCGCATCGCATTCAGATACCATTTGTGTGTGTGTGGCTGGCCCTTTACAATTTTTTTAATAAAAAACAACTAAAAAAAAACTACACTTTAGTGCCTAAATTGCTATGCTATTTCAGGAACTGAACTGTTACAAATCGCTACCCCCCGTCTCCCACCCCCGCCCCCCTCTCTTCCGCCACTCATTCAAGGTGAATGCTCTCTCTCTCACACTCACTGTTCAACCTAGTCGAGCCAAACAGGTTGTGAATTTATTGTTCCTCGGATGAACTTTCACAGAACACAATTATTTTGTCCAGTCGTGGGAGACACAACCTGTTTCTCTCACAATATTGGACTGTGTGTGTGTGTGTGTGTGTGTGTGTGTGTGTGTGTGTGTGTGTGTGTGTGTGTGTGTCTGTGTGTGTGTGTGTGTGTGTGTGTGTGTGTGTGTGTGTGTGTGTGTGTGTGTGTGTGTGTGTGTGTGTGTGTGTCAGTGTGTGTGTGTCTGTGTGTGTGTGTCTGTGTGTGTGTGTGTGTGTGTGTGTGTGTGTGTGTGTGTGTGTGTCTGTGTGTGTGTGAGGGGCTTTTATTTTGAACTCGCTTGAATTTGGAAGTGTGAATGCGGCTTTGTCGTAAATAAATATGCACTAAGTAAAACAAAAATTACCCTCCCCCCCAAAAAAAAAGCAAATCAAATACAAATAAGGCAATCTACAGTCGCACCTCGTTTTAACGGAAAACCCTGATATCGCGACAATTTTTTTGAAGCCTCTTTTTCTTCTTAAAATAATCTCTGAAATAACCACCTCGCAATCACGGACAATCTTTGAATCGGTTTATCTGGAAGGGGGGGGGGGGGGGGGTGGTGGATAGGATTTGACCATATTTCCATAACAATGACAGGGTCAAGAATCGCCCCAAAACAATCCATCTTTAGTATATATATATATATATATATATATATATATATATTAATATGACACACACTAGGTAGGATCACACACAAAATACCACAGACCGGAACCAGTATGGAATGGAAAACTGAACAAACATGTGACAGTGCATGAGAAAAACAGACATAAGGGAATTTTGTCATAAATTGAGATTTTAATTTTACTAGATGAAGCAAAGATCCCTAGTAATAAAAACACAGAAAACAGAATTGAATTATCTTTGCTACTTTCGATTTTATGGCCGTTTCAAGTTGGACATTTCAAGACATTGCAGAAATCGGATTTAGAATTTTGGCTATTTGTTTCTGTTAACCCTCTCAAGGCTACAAACGTCAGACTTGTCAGATTTTTTTTTTTACCACTGGCTACCGTATGTGCCGATTGCGCCCGCTGAACGCCCGGTCTAGTAGTTTCACTTTCACTTTTGCCCTACCCACAATGCAATATACTAACTTAGTTCTTCCTGTTCCTGACTCTCGGTGGTCCGTTTTGGGTTCTTACAGCAAGGGAAAGCACCCACTAGTCTTTTTGAACGGATTTTTCGAAGTGACCCCAAATGTTTTTCTTCTTTCCACGTGACGTGCGCAGTATTGACTCGGCGCGATGCTCGGAGTGCCATTACGGATTTTTTTAATTCCAATTCATGGTTTGTTGTGTGTTAGCTTTGGAATGAAAATATCATCATTGCAATTCAATATGCATCTTTCAGAAATTAAATGTGAGTTATATTCTGGGTGATTTTTTTAAATAAAAGATTTGGTGTGACGTTCGGAGTTACTTCCCATCACTTGGTACTCAATATAGATTCTCGGTTCGATTGATCAGAGTGAGAGGGTTAACTTGATGTGAAAAATAGTCACAGAAATGGTTCAGATTGGTCTTTCATGCTGTGGATACTGGCATAGACTAAACAAAAATAGACACATAAATATGCCATGAACAGAAAATTGGGGGTTGAACATTTAACTATTTTCTTTTCTACTGCTCAAAAACATTGTGAGCGACTTGTGTCTGTTTTCCCCATGCACCGTCACAACATTTGGTTATTATTATTATTACTACTGGTCCAAGCATGCCAACGCAGTGTGCGAACCAGAGACAAGAGAAATGCAACAAGCTGTCATGTACAAATTTATTACGCAATACAAAAGCACTCAATTGAAGAAAATGATTAATACTAATAGCATCGAGAACAGCACAAAGTTTTCCGTTCAAATCCAACATAAGCTGGGTGGGTGCCAAGAAGATATGTACAGCTTTGAAATTGAATATCGCAACAAAACAAAACTAAATGGGTGACGAATCACGCTTTGTTCTGTTCTGTAGAGTCAAAATCGCATTCGACATTTCATATACTTTTGGGGGCAAATGTTAAGACAAGCTCCCTCCTCTGCCCCTTACATTCATTTCAGACGGCTTCAGTTAGGGTTAGGGTTAGGAATAGGGTTTGGGAGAGGTTTAGGAATAGGGTTTGGGATAGGGTTAGGGTCAGTTAAGTGTCAATCTTATACCATTTTTTTTTTTTTTTAAATTTGTGGATTAGACGGTTTCAGGTTAGGGTTACGAATAGGGTTTGGGATAGGGTTAGGGATAGGCTTAGGGTCAGTTTAGTGTCAAATACACAAAAACATAAAGTTGATGACTAAACTGACCCTAAACCTAACCTGAAACCGTCTGAAATGAATGGCAGAGGCAGAGGAGGGGACTTTTCTTAACATTTGCCCTTTTCTTTTCTTTTTTTAAGAAAAAGAAACAATGATGACTGACATTCTATGAGAATAATGCTGCCTGTATTATCACCAAAAGAAAAAGAAAAAAAAGATGTGAGGCAATGTTTGCCTAACTGATATCGGTCACTGATATTGATAAGCGTCTTAACTGACAAGTGACATACTTTGATTCTGTCAAAATGACTTTGGGAATATTTTCTGTGTATAGTTTACACATTCAAAAAGTAAAAAAAAGTGTCTTAACAATTAAAAAGCACTGTATGACAGTGTATCCGATGACAGAAGAATCCTAAAGTTTTCAAGTTGAAAACATCCAACATTTTATTCAGTCTCGATGACAGATCATTTCTTTTTATTCATTCTTACAAACAAACAAACAAACCAACAAAAAACTTACTGTCAAAGTATATACACTTTACTGCATAGATCCCTCAAACCCCAAGAAAAAAAATCTGGTTTTCTAAAAAAACAAAAACATTCTGAATGAAGTTTTTTCTATGCTATATACAGGAACATGAACACCAAAGACTATGGTACACACACATTTTCAGCAAATCCCTTTTAACCAAAGCAGAATGATCAAAAACAGAAAACGGTCGATTTTCTAAAGTGCGTATTTGCAAGTTCGAACGAGTAAAGTATTGAGTTAGAAATAAAGAGAAATATGAAAGAAAACGATTGGATAAGATACAAAACGGACTATTAGTATTACTTTTATCTTGACATCTATTTTACAAGCAAATGAGGAAAGAAGAACAAGACAGGCGAAAGAACTCAAATGAATGTTACAAGGAAAATCAGAATGAAAAAGAATGAAAGACAAACCAAACTGTACGCCAAACAGAGCAGAAAGAAACAAAACTTAATACTCAATTCAATAACTTCTGCACATTTCCATGATGTCATTAGTTTTTATTTTTTTAAATCTATTGTGGTTGGTGGGAATTTTTGTAACACAAATACCAAGTACAGTGGAACCTCCTTTATAAGACCTTCAAAAACCATCCAAAATGAGGTCTTATAAGGGAGGGGTGTTATTAGGGAGGTAATTTTAATACTTACAAAGGGCAATGTCTCAGAGAAGTAGGTCTTATCTGGGAGGGAGTCTTATAATGGGAGGTCTTAAAAGGGAGGTAATGTTAATACTTACAAAGGGCAATGTCTCAGAGAAGTAGGTCTTATCTGGGAGGGAGTCTTATAATGGGAGGTCTTAAAAGGGAGGTAATTTTAATACTTACAAAGAAGGGCAATGTCTCAGAGAAGTAGGTCTTATCTGGGAGGGAGTCTTATAATGGGAGGTCTTAAAAGGGAGGTAATTTTAATACTTACAAAGAAGGGCAATGTCTCAGAGAAGTAGGTCTTATCTGGGAGGGAGTCTTATAATGGGAGGTCTTAAAAGGGAGGTAATTTTAATACTTACAAAGAAGGGCAATGTCTCAGAGAAGTAGGTCTTATCTGGGAGGGAGTCTTATAATGGGAGGTCTTATAAGGGAGGTAATGTTAATACTTACAAAGAAGGGCAATGTCTCAGAGAAGTAGGTCTTATCTGGGAGGGAGTCTTATAATGGGAGGTCTTAAAAAGGGAGGTAATGTTAATACTTACAAAGAAGGGCAATGTCTCAGAGAAGTAGGTCTTATCTGGGAGGGAGTCTTATAATGGGAGGTCTTAAAAGGGAGGTAATGTTAATACTTACAAAGAAGGGCAATGTCTCAGAGAAGTAGGTCTTATCTGGGAGGGAGTCTTATAATGGGAGGTCTTTATAAGGGAGGTTCCACTGTATCCCCAAACCTGAACATGTCTGATGAGATAACAAACCGTTCAAAGGCATAATACCATTAACAGTGATCTTTTCTTTACGGTAAGAAAAACGATACTAACCATGATGATAATGGTGAACATACTCAGTTATTATTAATTGTTGGAACACAGTGAATTCATTACAACAAAACACACATGGTAGATATACCGATTTAAAAGAAAAAAAGAAAGATGCTGCAAAAAACAAAGTTTTGAAACACACAAATCTGATCATGTTTTATGTCTTTTAGAACACACACACACACACACAACTGATTCAACCACACACAATGATTCAACCTATCTCCTCTTCCAACATAACATGTTATTTAACAACAAAATAATTTCCGTCACATTCAGTTAATGGTCAGAACAGCTATAGGTGATCTAAATCAACGATACCCAAAATGCCCTGCGGTAGATCAACAAAATGCTTCGTTTTTCTTTCAACTATAAAAGTTAAAGCGAAGGGTTTGCGAAAAGAAATCACCGTAAAAAAACATTCAAAATGGAAAGAAAGTTTAGCTCCACACAGACTATGCACTGCTCGGCTGACAAATGTGACATATATACATAGATCAGAACATTATTTTGCATGCACACACACACATTCGCATTATATAAAGCGATATAACGTGGACTCAAACACACAGAAATCTCAGAATCAACAAGACATTAGTGTCAATCAGACATAACGACCCCCCACGTCACGTGTCACATTCCCTCTTATGCTTGGAAGATTTCTTAAGATTTCTTACCAGCTATAACTAAGAGGGAAAACACGTGAAAACCGTGATTTTGACACGTGACGTGGTGGGTCTTTACGATGCAGTGACATACAGGGGAGGGCACAAGCAACATATTTCAATATTTAATGTAAATAACACAATAATTTAATAATCATCATATTATAAAAAGGCAACTGTCCGTCCGTGTGTGTGAAACACAGAACGGGCCTTATAACTCCGCCGTTTTTCGACCGAATCGCTTCAAATTTGCTATCAGCCCTAACGTGGTGATGGCAACGGCAACCAAGGCGGCCGTGTCATTCACGTGGTTTGGCAAATGTGTGAAACGCGTATCCACCGGCCTCTCGGCGCCCGTATCTCTGGTATTTTGGGACGGATTTCCTTCAAATTTAGAAGGTAGATGACCGGGGAAGCGAATCGATTTATAAATGCGCGTGAAATGCGCCGCTTCACCTTTTCACAAACCGCGGCGAAACGAGACCCGACATTGACTCGAAATTTGGAACGTGCATGACCAGGGATAGTGACTATCTTGCTGCAAAATTTCAACAGCATCCATGAATTCATAAACGCGCGCGATATGAGCCGATTTACATTTGTGCGGACCAAAAATTAACAAAATTTCAAGCCGTCCACAACAAGCAGTTTACACAGAAATAACTCAGTACTGCGTGCGCGCGGCCAAGAAAAGGGTTGCAGAGCGGAGATTACTTTAGCCAGGTACAACATCCCGCTATTCACCGCTATTGTCTTCCAGCTCATTCACGTTGAGTATGAGGTTAACGCGTGCGCGTGTGTGTATGGGGTGGGGGTGGGGAGTAGGGGAGCGGGGTGATGGTTGGGGTGGGGTGGTGGTGGTGCGGTGGGGGGTGGAACAGGATGAGAGAAGAAGATGGAAGGAGGGAGAGAGACAAAAGTAATCATATATTTTGCGGACCCGACGAAACCGGTACTCGGCGTTACCGGTGCCCGGCGTTGCGCTAGTTTTAATAAAAAATATAAAGGCAATGCTGCAAACCTAAAACTTCTGCCTTACATTCAAGTTGAACTCAAATTCGCATAATCCGGCGACGCCGGCTCTAGGCAATTTAAAAATCCTGCAATTCAGGACATCCTGAAAGGAGGATCCATGAAATCACCGTATATACCCATTCAATACAGACACAAAAATGAAGAAGAAGAAAACACACACACACACAATTCACATCGCATTTCGCAAACACGCATAAATCCAGCAAAGCAAAGAAAGTGTGTAAATTGTTCAAACTACGACAAAAGAAAAGGAAAACGCACACATGCGTACACAAAACATCTCTTTCACTAGTTTCAGGTGACAAAGTCAAAGAAACGCTTAAATTCAAGATTTTGCAGTAGTCTTCTCTGGCCACAGAAATTGATCCGAACATTTTGATATTTTTATCTTTCAGAACACTGGCGGCGATTCATTTATTATTTTGTAAAAATCAATTTAGTGCCTTTTCTCACTAAAAAATCCAACAAACTATTTCATCTATGTTTACTTTTTCTTTACTTTTTAATTGCATTGGATTTGTAAAAACCTTTGTTTCTTAATGATCAAATTCACACTTGCAAATAAAGATTGAGACCCCTCTCTCTCTCTCTCTCACACACAAACACACTTTTCACAAATACATGCACAATATACTTGCATATTGGGAGAGGGGCAACAGAAAACCAATAACAATTACATTTGAGTTGGAACTTTGAGAGACAAGAGACTCTCTCTCTCACTGGTTGGCTTAACGTCTAATTAGGCATAGCCTCTTATAGAGACAGTCAAGACAAGAAAAACCACCACCACATCTTATACACTCGGCACAACTGAATAAGGCAACAGTCCCTGCAGGGGAAGAAGGAGCGTGGGGGAGGGTCAGGAGACAGGCAGGCAGGCAGGCAACAAAAGTCGGAACAAACAGAAAAAGAGCCTTCAAGGTTTCAACGCAAAGTGTAGGTAGCAGAATCTACTCATTACGTTTAAAACAAGAAACTCGCCTTCGCTTAAGGCTAGGTCGGACTAGTCGACATAGACTAGTTCTAAAACACCAAGGCTACATCAAAACGTTATGCTCTGCATAGTTATGCCAGGATTGTCTTTAGCCATGACAAGCTGCTAGCATACACACCATCAGTCTCCAAAATCCCCCACCCCCCAGAAGACAGAGTGTGGCTACCCATGTGGTGGGGGTAATCGAAAGCGATCACGCACGTTATGTTCTCATCCCTAGCTGCTGCATTTGTTACCATAGTTTTCCGACTGCTTCGACTGTTGGGATGATCCCTGGAGTCTTTAAGCCAGGGTATGTCAACAACAACAACAAGAAACCAGCTGTGCCAACTACTTCTGCCAACGAAAAAAACAACAAAGGAAAAAAAACTGCCAAATGTTTTAACAATGAATCGGTATCGTTTCCGCTCATGTAACCAACACAGCCAGGGGCACTATTAACCAGAAGGTATTAACATTCTTCTCGGGTGAAACCCTGAAGGTACCTTCACAAGGGGAATACCAAAAAAAGCTGATATGTGACCCAGCACCACGAAAGGGACATAATTTAAGTCGATGGGCTGGTTTCTCACAACAGGCTTGCAAAGTCAAAAATCTCATTTTGGGGGTCAACTTTGAATGAAAGACAAGTCTGAATGATTTGTTAGTTTTTCAATTCAAGTCAATAGAAAGAGGCAACGTCTGATTTTTGCAAATCGAATGTCAAACAGTGAAAAAAGCAAAACTAGACAAGATCTCTCAATTCTGTTTTCTGTGTATTATCGACCAGGGATCTAGGCTTCATCTAGTAAAAACAAAATCCCCATTTATGCCAAAATTCCATTATGTAAAAACGATCCTTTCTGTCTTAAAAGTGTTTTTTGTCAGAAACACCTGGTTGTTTTGTACACATTTTGAAACTTTCCGGTTGCATTTGGGCTCATTTGAGGCAAAGCGCTATATAAATGTACTATTATTATTATTATTATATCTGTTTTTCCCATGCACTGTCCCATAATTATAACTCTTGAAGTAGGAAAACACTTCTTTTATAACGAAAACCTGAAGATAAAATAGTCATAATGGTTAGGAAACGTTTTGGACCGGACTAAAGCCGCAAAACAGCAACAATTATCACGCTTAACTCGCAATAACATGGGTGCTCCTGGTAAATTTCCCAAATCCTGCAAGACAGGGGTCCAGGGGCCGACCCGGCCCCGGCGGAGTGCAGGGACAACACCCCTCCTGGGGGTTCCAGGGGGCATTGCCCCCTGAAAGCTGAAGGGAAACAACAGTTTCCAATGCAATTGACAGGCTCTCGTTGCACTTTCACTTCTGGTTAAACTTCATGACCTCTATAACCAGCAAGATGCATCTTCTCAAATTCTCATAATCCGGCGACGCCGGCTCCAGGCAATAAAAAAAATCCTGAACTTCAGGACATCCTGAAAGCAGGAGCACCCATGTAATAATCTATCAAGCGAAAAACAACAACAAATGTATATAAGTTATGGAGAAGTTAGATGTAAAGCGTGGCAGCTCTCCGGTTATTCGCCCGTGCTCTAAAAGAAAAACAACAAAACCACTCACACCAGCGTTTGTGACAGAGAAGGCCCGTGCTCTAAAAGAAAAACACTCACACCAGCATTTGTGACAGAGAAGGCGTTGCGTCTTTTCAAATCCTACACCACAATTTTGCGGTTAACAGCTGCAGTGTGACAAAACAATAACAATTTTTGCAGTTACCTACCCCCCACCCCCTTCCCCAATTCCTACTTCAATGCCTGCATTTTGAACTTCACTCAAAAGGAATGGGGATTCAGAGTTGGCGTCATCTCTGTGCAATCCTCACAAGATCTTGAAGGCTTCCCACTTCCTCAGATATGACGCACCGTAAACAATCTTTAATTTTTTTATAAAAATCACAATTCTTTCGTCAACGACTCTTTCGGTTTGTTGTCCCAAGCTGTAGAAAGCAGTCCCACAGCGATGAAGAATTCTTCTTTTCCTTTCCAACCCTCCTCCCAAACGACTAACACCACAGCCACGGAAAAGAAGAGAAGGCAAAGCGTTTATTGCTGATCCAATCCCCACAAAAACAAACCACAACACACACCCTACCCCCTTCCCTTCCCTTCAAGTCGATCACTCCCGGCTCTTTTTTCTGTGTGGCTGGGAGGAGGGGGAAGAAGAGGAAGAGGAGGAGGAGTTTTTGTGCTCGGAATCACAGTCTTTGCTGCCCGAAGGCAGCGACGACAAAGATGAGGAAGACGACAGCGACGCCGGTGGCGACAGTGACAGCGGCACCGGCGGAGACGTGGCATTCCCCGTGGCCTTGCGCACCAGGAAGACGTTCCCGTCGCTGGACTCCTGCAGCGAATACTGATTGGGGTCGTAGGGTCGCCCGTGCTCGTCCCGCAGGGAGTTGAAGATGTGCTGGTAGAGCTGCACGTAGCGCTCCTTGGCCCGCCGCGTCTCCTGCTCGAAGCGGCGGCGCTCGGCCAGCAGCTTGTCGCGCGTGCGCTCCATGTCGGACATCTGCTCCTCCAGCCCCGTCAGCACGTCCAGCTTCCTCTTGCGGCAGTTCTGGGCCGCCACCTTGTTCTTCCCGCGACGCCGGATGTCCCGCATCAGCGCCATCTGAAACAGGCGGCGGAATACTCTAGAGTCCAAGCCTCTGAAAATTGAGGCGATACTTTTTTCTCAGACCGAGACCCCTGCGCCTTATAATATGACCAATAA
Source organism: Phymorhynchus buccinoides (assembly GCA_017654935.2). Classification (NCBI taxonomy): domain Eukaryota; kingdom Metazoa; phylum Mollusca; class Gastropoda; order Neogastropoda; family Raphitomidae; genus Phymorhynchus; species Phymorhynchus buccinoides. Next base: position 5,864,308 of record CM065703.1, on the reverse strand, counting down.
AATAGTAAGAAAATATGATAACAAAATCTGACATTTGGGTAAAATTTGGAGGGTGCGCCTTATACAAAGGTGTGCCTTATAGTTATAGTCCGAAAAATACGGTAGTCTGGATAGCTGAAATGAGTAGCATTGGTGCAAAATGTGTAGTTTTATTCATTAAACCATCAAACAATGACCTGTTCACTGAAAATGAGTAGTAATCAATAATTATAGAGCATTCAGTTTTGAAGAGTAGTAGAGGTCCAAATTGAGTAGAATACTACTCGAAAAGAGTAGACTAAACAGGTCTGTCAAAGGGCCATCAAGAGGGACAACACTGAAATGAGTTTCCAACACAACCATATCTGAAACAGGCGTCAGAATAGTCTCTTCTCTTCTTCTTCTTCTGTGTTCCTGGGTCATATGGCCATAATGGATAAGGTACGTATGTGTCCGTTTTTTAGTTTTCACTGGTCTCCCTGCTGCGTACAGCCGACACATTCCAATTTCGGAATCCGGGATTTGAATTCCTCCACCGAGGCTGATGATATTGCCTCAGGTGGAAGAGAGTTCCACTCACTCACAGCCCTTGGAAAGAACGAGTACTTCCTGTAATTTGTTTTACAGGCAGGAAGTAGGTAGGCCTGTGAATAAGTCTGTCGCATCTGTCGTGATGGAGGATGGGGGACTGGCTGGTGTGGGGTGTTGATGGCCACATCTCCATGGTGGAACTTGAAGAAGGTGGCCAGCCTAGCGGAGCGTCGCCTGTCCTTGAGTGGAGGCCACTGCAGCTGGGTCAGCATGTTGTCCACGCTGGATGTTTGACAGTGGCGATTTACGACCCATCTAGCTGCGCGGCGCTGGACCCTCTCAATCTTGCCGGTGGTTTTGGCTGTATGAGGGTCCCAGACAGAAGCGGTGTACTCAAGGGTGGGACGAACTAAGGCTTTGTAGGCAGCTTCCTTGACGGAGATGGAGCCTATCTTCAAATTTCGTCAGATGCGTCATACAGCTGAACTAGGAAATAGTTAGTCCCAGTATATATGTATTCGGATGGAAAAGATCTTTGTAAGAATTTATTTGAAAAAACAAACAACAACAAAAGGCAGGAGAATGGACTGGTTAGGCAGAAAGGTAGTAAATGAGAGTAAGCAAAGGAAAATGGCAAGAGTCAAAGACAGTGACAGATCAGAGGAAGCTACAAGCAGAGCTTCCAGAAGGTGGGGGAACTGCTTGTAAGAAAGAGTCCCCGGTATCCCCACGGGGGAACATATCTGTTTAAAGCTGTAAGGCAGCTTTCGACACACTAACAGTCACACACACAGACATAGGTCTACACAGTGTTGTCACCTGTGTGTCAGTGAGTTTGCTCTTGGTGAAGACTTCGTTTAACTCAGGGGAGTCCACAATCTGCTCGACGAGCTCTGTGGGGCAGCTGTACAGACAGACAGACAGACAGACAGACAGACGTGCAAACACACACAGTGATGTGACCTGTGTGTCAGTGAGTTTGCTCTTGGTGAAGATTTCGTTGAACTCCTCAACAGGGGAGTCCACAATCTGCTCGAAGAGCTCTGTGGGGCAGCTGTACACAGACAGACAGACAGACAGACAGACAGACAGACAGACAGACAGACGTACATGCAAACACACACAGTGTTGTCACCTGTGCGTCAGTGAGTTTGCTCTTGGTGAAGATTTCGTTGAACTCCTCAACAGGCAAAATAACAATCTGCTCGAAGCTGTAAAGCAGCTATAGACAAACATACACACATGCATACAGAGGGGCAGACAGACAGACAGACAACACGTACCTGTGCGTCGGTCAGTTTGCTCTTGGCGATGGTTTCGTTGAACTCCTCAACAGGGGAGCCCACAATCTGATCAAAGGCGTAGGGCAGCTATAGACAGAGAGACAATATATACATACAGACCTGTTTACCCTTATAATGAACATCCTGGAATTTGCCACACCAAACCTCGGAATTTGAGGGGGAAAAAACAGAATTCACATCGGTACACGACTCGCGATAAAACCCTGATTTAAAAGGTATCTTGCGAGCGCACTGTGCGAAATTTTGAAGTCAATGTTGCAGTACTTGCAGTGTGCATGCTCGTCTCCCAAATGCCAACTTGTTATTCCTGGCACTTTCAAATACTTTTGAGAAAACTTCTGCTTCACTTTTGGTTGTTTCACCCTATCACTCCAAGGTTTCGGTCAACCCTTGCGTCTTTTCATACAAACAGAAATAAATAATAGACGTTTTTTTCGAAATCACAGGATTTTCAGCGTTCACCCGGAATGTATTATTTTACCCAGAATTTTTGCAAATTCCCCGGATAATTCCGGCAAAACCGGGAAGGTAAAACAGGTCTGTACATACAGACAGACAACACATACCTGTGCGTCAGTGAGTTTGCTCTTGGTGATGATTTCGTTGAACTCCTCCACGGGTGAGCCCACAATCTGCCCGAAGAGCTCTGAAAGGCAGCTACAGACAGACAGACAGACAGACAGACAACACATACATACAGACAGACAGACAGACAACAAATGCCTGAGCATTGCTGAGTTTGCTCTTGGCGATGATTTCGTTGAACTCCTCCACGATCTGCTCGAAGGTGTAGGGCAGCTTGAGACATACAGACAACACACACCTGTGCGTCAGTGAGTTTGCTCTTGGCGATGATTTCGTTAACTCCTCCACGGGGGAGCCCACGATCTGCTCGAAGGTGTAGGGCAGCTTGAGGTCCTCGGCTCGCTTCCTGTCCCTGGACTGCGGCCCCTTCTGCCTCGGCCCGTCCTTCTTGGCGTACTTCTTCACCTGAACAAACGGGGGCAGAGAACACGCCTGGTTACAATCACAACACGTTTTGATCTATGCATTTGATACTTGGTACTTTATAGTCACAGAGGCGTCTCTGTGAAATTCGGGTTGCTCCCACCTGGACAGCGAGTCGCAGCCACAGGCGCGCTACCCATTTTTATCTTTTAAATTTTCATGCGATATTTTTGTGTGACTGATGAGGAAGGAAAGGGAGGGTGGTGGTGGTAAATTTTGACCAAATGACAACTTTTTCGTTGCCATTGGGTTTAACATCTGCTAAGTGCATGGGCCCTCGGTTTATCGTCTTATTCGAAATACTCCACGTTCAGACCGCAAGGCCTAGTGCAAAGTGAGAGGAAAAATCCCCTGTACCCAGGTTCGAACTTGGGTTTATTGTATACGAGGCAAACGCGTTACCTCTGTGCCACTCTACATGAGAAAGGGCCACAAGGAATAGAGGAGAGGCCCTTCTGCCTCGGCCCGTCCTTCTTAGCGTACTTCTTCACCTAGAAGACAATACACCTGGGCCTGTATTCACATTGAGATAGCAAGAGACTTAGCATCATGCTAACTTAGAAGCTCTTCCAATGTCCTATTAAATCCTAGCATGATGCTAAGTCTCATGCTATCTCAATGTGAATACAGGCCCTGGCCAGAATCACAAAGCAATTGTTGCAATCTAGCGTATTTGTCTATTTGTAGAGCTTTCACCACTGGCTCTTCACTGATGACACCTACCTCTCTGGGTATCTGTCCGGGCTGGGTGGGGTAGGTGTGGTTGTGGTGGATGTGGTGGAGCGAGGGAGGGGTGTGTCCCGAGGAGTGCTCCGTGTCGTTGGACCCCGTGGAACAGTTGGTGCTCACCGAGGCCGGGGACCCATATGAACTGCAGCTGTACTGGTAGTGCTCGTCCTGAAACAGTTAAATTATCATCGTCGTCATCGTCATCGTCATCATCATCATCATCATCATCATAGGCCGGGGACCCATATGAACTGCAGCTGTACTGGTAGTGCTCGTCCTGAAACAGGGAAATTATCATCGTCGTCGTCGTCATCATTGTCATAATCATCATAGGCCGGGGACCCATATGAACTGCAGCTGTACTGGTAGTGCTCGTCCTGAAACAGGGAAATTATCATCGTCGTTGTCATCATCATTGTCATAATCATCATCATCATAGGCCGGGGACCCATATGAACTGCAGCTGTACTGGTAGTGCTCGTCCTGAAACAGGGAAATTATCATCGTCGTCGTCATCATCATTGTCATCATCATCATCATCATCATCATCATCATCATAGGCCGGGGACCCATATGAACTGCAGCTGTACTGGTAGTGCTCGTCCTGAAACAGGGAAATTATCATCGTCATCATCATCATCATCATCATCGTCATCATCATCATTATCATCATCGTCATCATCATTGTCATCATCATAGGCCGGGGACCCATATGAACTGCAGCTGTACTGGTAGTGCTCGTCCTGAAACAGGGAAATTATCATTGTCATCATCATAGGCCAGGGACCCGTAGGAACTGCAGCTATACTAGTACTGCTCGTCCTGAAACAGGGAAATTATCATTGTCATCATCATCATCATTGTCATCATCATCATAGGCCAGGGACCCGTAGGAACTGCAGCTATACTAGTACTGCTCGTCCTGAAACAGGGAAATTATCATTGTCATCATCATCATCATTGTCATCATCATCATAGGCCAGGGACCCGTAGGAACTGCAGCTATACTAGTACTGCTCGTCCTGAAATACTGGAATTTATTATCATTATTATTATCATCATATCGTTATCATCATCATCGCCATTGTGTAGCACAAGGCGCAAGGCTCATCCGTCCCGAGTTGAGTTAACTGAACAGGAAAATGTCCGATGATGAAAAAACTACACCAGACGCACACAATCACCACCCATTCCCAATCCGACCCCAAACCCATCTCTCCCCAAACCCATCTCTCCAAGTCCAACGATTTGACTAACGGCATTATATACCTCTGCACTGCCGCTGGTAGACATGTGCGTGCGGCCGTTGTGGCTGTAGGTGGCGCTAGTGTTGTCGTAGTCGCTGCCCCCGGTGGCGCCCTCCAGCCCCTCAAAGGGAGACAACTGCATGGTGTCATTAACGTCCTGCACACATACAAACACAACACGTTGCTTAGCTACACCTTGCAAAGTCACATCGCTGAGACTGACGATATGAGAAGTTTACATGGGTGCTCCTGGGAATTTTCAAAAATCCTGCAAGAGGGCGGCCCCAGCGGAGTGCAGGGGCAGCGCACACATACACACACACACATTTACTGCTCTTTTTTCACCCCTCTAGACTAGTACAAGTGCTACGTTCCTTTGAATAAAAAATAGCAAATGCTTATATAGGCCCTTTTTATTGTAAAAGTTTGTGTGCGTGTGTGGGTGTGTAAAAAAATCGTTTGTTTCTCAGATTCTCATAATCCGACAACGCCGGCTCTAGGCAATTTAAAAATCCTGAAATTCAGGACATCCTGAAAGAAGGAGCATCCATGAGTTTATCATATCAGCCTGGGGAACTTTTCTGGAGCGAAATTCCACTGATCGGGCTGACCAAAGACAGTCAACATTTTCTCAAAAACAAAACAGTTCCAGGGATCCCTAAAACGTTGATGGGTGTGTAGAGTGGCACAGATGAGGTTACTCCAAACCAACACATGTGACAAAGTTTATATGGTTTTTTTTTATATTTACTTTACAAAATACATAATCACCACCATCATCAACATCTCCATCAAAAACACAACTCATTTTGCAACAAATTTCAAAATAAGCTACAATCATTTTTACACCCTTCCACCAAGTTTCATGGTGTTTTTTATGAGAATTTTATTTTCTGTATTAATTTTTTAATAAAAAGTAGGTGATCAAATTCAGAATCCATCAAATTTACTTGGTTTGTCAGGGACAGAACGTCGTAAAATAGATGGCGTGAGAAGAGTTGAGACATACTTCTCGGAGACACTGCCCTTCTCTGAAAGTATTAAAATTACCTCCCTTATACAACTCCCTCCCATTTAAGATGATTTTTAAGACAGACTGGTTTACCACCTACACAAGTCTCGAGTAGTCTGGATGGCTGAAATGAGTAGCTTTGGCTCAAAATGTGTAGTTTTATTCACATTAAACCATCAAACAATGTTCACTGAAAATGAGTAATTAGAGCTTCTTTTTTTGGGGGGGGAATAGTAGAGGTCCAAATTGAGTAGAATACTACTCGAAAAGAGTAGAGTAAACAGGTCTGTTAGGATCTTATAAGGGAGCTTCCACTGTATCTAAATCAAGTTCCCGATGAAAACAGAAAAAAGCATGTTATAAGACTTCTAAAGTTGCAGTGTAGCTCTCCAATATATTGTCGTTTTCTTTTCTTTTTTCCTACCTCCACTTCATTAAGACGCTAGTACTCACATTTATCCCCCTCTGACATAGCAAAGCGCCTCTCAGCGATGACACAGCAGATCTCAAAACACAACATCCTGCACCGGTCTTTTACTGCACTGACACGCCATATGCTACAAATCATAACCATCATCACTCTCGACTAGTAGTTCTTTTATTTTTTATTTGTTTAAACTTATAATAATTGCCCTCCTGGCAAAACGAGGTCAGTCTAATTTTCGAAAACAAACTTTTTTTTAATGTTTACAATCCATGTTATTCCTGCAAGTTTTCTTTTTTCATTTCATTTTTAAAAAAATACTTATCAATGTCACAATCAAAATTCATGATGACCTTCAAAATGCCTTTATTAAAATTAAAAAAACAAAACAACAACAAAACAACAACTGACCAATGTAAGATTTCCTCTTTTTTAAATTTCCAATGTCACTTCACTCATTTGCACACAATGACTTTTGTTGTTGTTGAAAAGAAACAGTTTGCATTTTGATGGCTATCACCCACTCTTACTAAGGTCAAAGCACAGCCAATGAAGGCGATTAAAAAACTAATGGTCACAACATGAATCAGGATGTGACTGTGTCTCCCTACCGCTCTTATCTCCTCGTTTTATGCTCTCTCTCTCTCTCTCTCTCTCTCTCTCTCTCTCTCAAGGCAGGGCCACCACAAGGGTGACACAGCAAAAATTGCCTGTTGTGATGAGTAGTGAGGATGGGGAGAAGAGAGAGACTAGACGGATCAATGAGCGTGAGTGTGTGTGTGTGTGTGTGTGTGTGTGTGCATGTGCGCGTGCGTGCATGCGTGTAAGAGTGTGTTGTAAAAGTTTGCAAATACCAATACTTTTTGGCATTCTTTATCTGCAAGAATGCTTAACCCTTTCACCGCCAATGTAGCATTTCTGCACCACAGTGGTTTATAACACCTATGTCACTAAAAGGCATCAAATCAGGGCCTGTTATCTGAAGACCATATTTTCTTAATTTTGGGAGGCAAGGATAAGCCTAATGTTGTGCTTGTCACAGAGGAACTCCCCAATATTGCATATAATTTTCCTTCTCTACCCAGTTAAGTTTAATGGCATTTTTTGGTTGAAAAATGGCTGGCTGTCGCATTTTTGCACCACAATGATTCTTCAACACCCATGTCACTAAAACTAAGGCATCAAACCAGGGTCTGTTATTCAAAGACCCTATTTTCTTAATTTTGGGAGGTAAGGATAGGCCTTACTTTATACATGTCACAGAGGAATTCCCAATATTGCAGATGATTGTGCTTTCTCTACCCAGGTAAGATTAATGGAAAATTTTTGCTGAAAAAATGGCTGGCAGCGAAAGGGTTAAGTTATCTCTGAGCGCATGTCAAGCCTGAATGCCTATGCCTAAACATCCCCACATACCATAGTATGCATCCATGCGATTGCACGTGCGCACACACACACACTCTCTCTGTGTGTCTCAGACCCTCCGCATTAGTGTTAAAGGCACAACTGGGCTATAAAAGCCGATCCCAGGAATCGGGTAGTCAGTTGTGAGTGGGAGAGAGAGAGAGAGAAACAAGCCGGCGACTCTCCTAGCTGCGGGCTTTCGCCTGCGCCAGTTTAATTTTCCCATCCTTTTCAGTTCAAAAAAGGATGCTTTCACTACGAGCGCCAAGCAGAAACTGACATTTTTAGTCTACTGCTAGCTTATATACTGTAAAATGCGGACTATAAGCCACTACTTTTTTTCCTCAACTTTGACCCATGCGGCTTATAGACTGATGCGGCTTATCTGTGGATGTTTTTTTCATTTCTACATTTATCAACTGATTAAATCTGTTTCTGGCCACACTCTTCAGCTTATTTTGAGCTTCTTTAGACTCAAAACTGGTTTGGGTAATCAATAGATTCAAATCTCATGTTTAAAGTGTCTGAGAGTGAGAACATTAAATACTCATGTTCTGATAGAAAAATTTCGATGTTTGTGTTCCTATGTTTGTGTTGCTTTGTGCACATACAATTTTCTCTGCGGCTTATAAACTGGTGCGGCTTATATGTGAATAAATACCTAATATTTTGTAAATTTTAACCCTTTCACCGCCAGTGTCGCATTTATGCACCACAATGGTTTATCACCCATGTCACTAAAAGGCATCAAATCAGGGACTGCTATCCAGTGTCGCATTTATGCACCACAATGATTTATCACCCATGTCACTAAAAGGCATCAAATCAGGGACTGCTATCCAGTATCCGAAGACCTGATTTTCTTAATTTTGGGAGGCAAGGATAGGCCTAATATTATTTTCTTATACATGTCACAGAGGAATTCGCAATATTGCAGATAATCTTCGTTTCTACCCAGTTAAGCTTATATTTTGGCTGAAAAATGGCTGGCGGTGAAAGGGCTAAGGGATGCGGCTTACATACAGGTGCGTCTTGTAGTCCAGTTTTTATGGTAGTACGGCGCTGCCTCTAAGCGGTTCCTACCTGTTCAGGAGAGCTGTTTCCCATGGAGGAGATTGCCGAGTCACTGGCACTGTCCTCCAGCATGGGGAGGCTTCCCAGACCTGCTGCCAGACACAACAACACACACACAGAATAGGAATTTTTTTTTATTGGAAAGGATAAGCTTGGAGAGGTTTTTTTTACACGCTGCCCTCACCCCTAACTACAGAAATATTGGCATGTGCACACTAAAGAAAGAAGAAAAGGCATACACTGAAAAAATAATTAAAAAGTGGAAAGAGAAAAAAAACCACGTATTTTTCTGACTATAAGGCGATACTTTTTTCACAGACTGAGACCCCCGCGCCTTATAATATGACTACTAAAATAGTAAGAAAATATAATAACAGAATCTGAATTTTGGGTAAAATTTGGGGGGTGCGCCTTATAGTCAAAAAAATATATAATATAGTGACTATACCATATTTGACAAGGCGCACCTTATTATAAGTTACCCACACCAAAATTTACACAAAAATCAGATTTTGTTACTTTAGGTTTTTTTACTATTTAGTATTACTATTAGTCACATTATAAGGCGCAGGGGTCTCAGTCTGGGGGGAAAAAAGTATTGCCTTATGGTCCGTAAACTATGGTAATTATCAAAATACACACACAAAGCAGGCAGACACAAGCGCACAAGCAAGCTAGGCAAATGCATACACATGCATGCTCAGACACGTAACACACACACACACAAAAACAATATACACACCCACCCACACATACAGTGACACAACACAACACACACACAGAGTCATTACTAGGCTGTCAGTGTACATCAACATGATAAAGAAGATGAATCACTACACAGCAAACAACATGCAACAATATTGATCTTTCTCATGTCAGCAAAACAACATTCAGTATCTGACAGGTGACACGAAGAAACATGGGAAGGTGTGTGTGTATGTGTGTGTGAGTGGGGGAGGGGGAGGGGGAGGGGGGAGGGGTAGTATCGAAAAAGGGCTAAGAAGCGAAGGGAGTGATATGGTAAAGGCAAACTGGGTAAACGAGAACATTAGAAACTATAACTTACATTTGGAATGAGTCTTTGTGCACATGCATCTGTTTGGGTGGTCACGGATGCAGCTAAGTGGGGGTTTTTGGTGGGGGTTTTTCTTTCTAAAACAAACTATGAATAGGCCTTAACCCTTCGCCGCCAATGTCGCATTTGTGCACCACAATGATTTAACACCCATGTCAATTAAAATCCTTGAAATCAGGGTCTGTTATTCAATGACATTGTGTTTCTAAATTTGGGCAGTGAGGATTGACCCTATTCTAAATGTGTCACAGAGAAATCCCACAATATTGCAGACAAAATCTTTTTTGTATCCAAGTAAGTTTAATGGACATTTTTGGCTCAGAGATGGCTGGTGCCTGGCGGTGAAAGGGTTAACTTCTAACATCAAGTGTAGGAAACATACAGAAAATAATATAAAAAATATATTTTTAAATCTTTAAGAAAAAAAAACCAAAACCTTTCACAAACTAGTCCACTCACTGTCTGTGGCAAAGCAGATGACAACAGAACACAGCAAGAGGGTGGGAAACTAAGAACGGCGAAACAGAAAAGAGAACCACCACTATCACTGTATCAGACAGCAAGCAGGCTCTCTGCCTTTACAAGTCACAGAGCATGACACAGCACAAAGTGGAGAGGCCAAGATGAGGTAACCCCCCAATCAGACAATGGGTCAGCACATTTCAACAAGTCCACACACAGACAATAAAGTGAAGGAAGTCATGTGACCCACCCCCTAAGAAAGGCCCCACTGGGGAGAAGCAAAAACCTCTGAAACTTCGTGAGAAATGGAAGGAGAGTGTCCCAAGGCCTTTGGCAATCTCTCAATTATTACAGTCGTCCTACTCTTCGTTTACTTTGCCTAGTCAGTTGTTGGTTTTTTGGGGGTTTTTTTGTGCTGTCCCATCTTCTGGGCTGTACAGTGGCATTGCTCCCACGCCGCTCGTTCTAAATCCCAATTCGCAGCTACACCCGGGTTTGTTCAAGTCGCAGAAACCGAGACCAGCAGTCCAAGGGGAGAGAATCTATGTTAGGCCGTCAGGAGGCAACCAACCGAGGAGACACTGCAGTTCTGCTGAGTCACTTCGGTGGAGTTCAGTGGAGCCTGTTCAGGACACCACCTACTAAGCCCCCTACTGACGACACTATTCTCTTAGTCGCGGAGCCAGCGTGAGTGAGGTCCTCCTCCGAGGGCGCCACCACGACCGTCCACCGACAGCTCCCCAGAACACACTGATCCCCATGACTTTGACCCGAACGCACCAAGGCATAGACTGGATTGGAAACCGAAACTGAGGTCACCATGAGAGCAGGGCATGCAAAGCCACAGAATTTGAGACATTTTTTAAATTTTATGATTGATGGAAAATGAGGCCGATGATAACGATGATGATGATGACTATGGAGTTCCGTATCGGTCTGAGACTGCATGGCAGGGCTGTATTCTACGCTTCCTTTCATAATGATATCCCGGCGTTAACCAGGCCCGAGAATTACAGACACCTGCAGTGTTGGTCTTGCAATTAGAGCAACACTCTCAGAATCGCATCCGTTAAGCGGATGAAACTCGACTGTGTGGTTTCAGTCTTCCCATTGAGCCCACAGCCACTCACTCTGGGTAGGAGTCGGTCCAGGACCGAAAAAACCCTCGCCTCTGATGGGATTCGAACCCAAGACCTCCCAGCCAGTAGTCCGCGACGCTAACCACTACACCACGGCGGCTGGTGCCTAGTCAGGTATTAGGTACGTTATATTATAGTCACAAAGGCGTGGAGAGAACGTCGCAGCCAGAGGCGTGCCACCCAATTTTATTGTTGCGATTTTTGTGCGAATGATGAGGAAGGAAAGGGGTGGGTGGGTAAATTTTGACAAAATGACAACTTTTTCATTGCCACTGGGTTTAACGTATGCTAAGTGCATGGGCACACGGGACCTCGGTTTATCGTCTCATCCAAAAGACTCCACATTCAGACCGTAATGCCTAGTGCAAAGTGAGAGGAAAAATCCCCTGTACCCAGGTTCGAACTCAGGTTTACTTGACACGAGGCGAACGCGCTACCACTGTCACTGACTGTGCCACTCTAAAAATGGAAGTGTTTACGCCAAATCAGCACCAGTGCTTAAAAGTGACTGTTGATAATACAAGATCCCATTACGTGAAAGTAATCTGTCACCTAGTTCAAGCTTTTATTATTCATTGGTTGATACTAAGTAATACATAATCTTTTATCTGTAACCCTGTGTAAATTGTGTGCTTCTGTGTGTGTGGATGTGTTGCATGCTCTTTCTTCTCTCTCCCTATCTCTGTTTCTCTCTGTCTCCACTCCCCCCTCCCCTCTCTCTAAAGTTTATAGTCTTTAAAGACACACTGAGCCAGCATGATTAAGTCCCTTGGTTTCTTCTCATACACTGATACAGACTTTCCTCATATATGATCGAGGCTGCTCTCTTAAAGTGATGTCTCGTTTTTGTGCATGAGGAAATTTGTATGGGAGCCACATTTGATCAAAATAAGATTTCTTACAAGCTATAACTATTAAGAGGGAAAACATGTGAAACCCGTGATTTTGACACTTGACGCACTGGGCCTTTAAGTAGTTTAACCCTCTCAAGGCTGCAGAACCGAAATCCGCCCAATTTTTTTTCTTCCCTGGTGGCTGATGACGCCCGCTGAACGCCAGGTCTAGTGCGTTCACCTTCACTTTCTCCCTACCCACAATGCAATATACTAAGTTAGTTATTCCTGTTTCTGACACTCCCGGGTCGGTTTTTGGTCTTTACAGCAAGGGAAAGCACCCAATAGTCTTTTTTAACTGATTTTTCAAAGTGACGCCAAATTTGTTTTTGCCACGTGACGTGAGCAGTATTGACCTGGTTGGATGTTTGGAGTGCCATTACGGATTTTTTCTTCTAATTCATGGTTTGTTGTATGACATTGTGTTAGCTTTCAAATGAAAATATCATCATTGCTATTCAATATGCATCTTTCAGAAATGAAATGTGAGTTCGACTTTATTTTGGGTGATTTTTTTAAAATAAAAGATTTGGTGTGACGTTCAGAGTTACTACCCTTCTCTTATGCAATAGGATCGATTCTCGGTTCGATTGATCGGGAGGCATAGGGTTAAGCCTGTGCACTGTTCAAGTAGTAATGCCACATGAAAATTTGAATCTTAGAGTTTGCATTAGGTAACAGTCGAGTTTTGTAGAATTTAGTGTACTGATGAAAACGCACTTTGAAGTTTGAAAATCGGACTAGCCGTTCCTGAGTTATGATTTCCCCATGGCCACACACAGTATTAGGCCACTCATAATACATGTATGACTTACAACTCACTGTGTCGCCATGAGGAAATAGTGATATTTTGTGAATAATGTCAATGTGTACACAGACCTTTAGCACAATCAACTTTATCACTGAAGGATACAGAATCGTGGGCATTGCTATCAACCGTGTAAACAGATAACTATAGTATAAAGTTACTGAGCAGAACTTAGGATAGCCTAAGCTAAATTAACCCTTTCACCGCCAACGTCGCATTTTAGCACCACAATGGATTAACACCCATGTCAATAAAAGGCATCAAATCAGGACCTGTTATCCAAAGACCCTATTCTCTTAATTTGGGGAGGTAGAGATAGGCCTTACTTTAAATATGTCACAGAGGAATCCCCAATATTACAATTTTTTTTCTCTACCCAGGAAAGTTTAATGGACATTTTTGCTAAAAAATGGCTGGCGGCGAAAGGGTTAACCGCTTCACTGACGGACAAAAATTGAGTTTATCTTTTTTGTAATTATAAAATAAACTCAAGGGCAAAAGAAACGCAACTGAAATGCAGACATTTGAAACGCTGTTATCAGTGCTTAACCTATTATTTATAAACTCTGTGATGAAATAACATCGTAGCCCAGTGTCTGAACGCTGATGCAATATGAAAATATCATGCACAGCATTACAAATGCGCAGATTAGAGACGGCTTAAGTGAAATGGTCAAATGAGGTGCACTTGCACAAGAAATCCAAAGCTTTTATCGTCTGCATTAAAAATTGCAAACATGTTGAGGGTCTTCAGATATATTTTCCTTTCAGGCCCCAGCTACTTGGAACAAACTACCACCATCTCTCAGACATTCCAACTCTCTGTCAATCTTTAAGGCCAATCTGAAAACACACTTCTTCTCTCAGCAATAATGTTCGCAATCTCAGCATCACTTATTGAAATGCTATGGGTCTGCGTAAGTGATGTGTGTGCGGATGGGGAGGAGAGGATTGGGGAGCGCGCGCGTGTGTATGTGTTTGTGTGCGTGTGCGTGCGTGCGTGTGTGTGCGTGTGCGCGTACGTGTGTGTGTATGTGGACCCGTTTGTGTGTTATGCGAAGATGCATGTTTTTATGTCTATGAATATGTCACAGCGTGAGGGTGAGGGTGGGTATGCGAGCGCGTCTGAGTATGTTTGATATGTCTGTAATTTTGTATGTGGGGCGATTCTTAGTTTGTGTAAAGCGCCATGAGTAGTACACCTAGAATGCGCGCTATATAAATATTCTTTTATTATTATTATTATTATTATTATATCCACAGCTTGTTAACCCTTTCAGAAATCACGTGACTCTTCTTCTGTCGCCCAAATCACAGCAGAGTAGAACACACATGGTTTGAAGGTTTGGTGTACATAGTGACTGACAACAACATTGAAGAAGAAGAAGAGAAGAAGAGTTTGGTGAAATCATCCTTTTTATTGATATTAAATCCCCTAAGTTGTAAATGTGAACAGACCTGTTTACCCCAAATTTCCACTGTCAGTAACCCCAAGCTCTCAAATCAGTAATTTTCGGCATCTGTCAGTAATTTCCGAGGCATCTGTCAGTAATTTCTGAGGCATCTGTCAGTAATTTCTGAGGCATCTGTCAGCATGGGTGCAACTACACAAAATGAAAAACCCTGAAAGGCCGGGGTCCAGTGGTAATGTCCCCCAGCAGCTGAAGAAAAAATTGATTTATGAAGGTATTTTGTTTGCTTTTTTCCACAATTTATACAAATGCTTATCTTAAAGTGTTTGAAAAATACAGTAGACACACAAAGATCTTGCTTGACAAATTAAAAAAAAAGGAACTTTCTTTTCTGGTAAAATTAAAAAACAGGAAATCCTTGCATACCAGGAAAAGTGGCACCCATGAGTCAGTAATTTCCCGATCGCGATGCATATATTCCACAAAAAAAGAGGAGCTTTGCCGGCCAAGAAATACTCCCACCCAGATTTTCCGCTACCATCAGAATTTCACGGCCTGCCTTGCCTTCAAACACTCCATTCGCGAGGTCGCTGTGTCGGCCACTTTTACTCCCGACCGCAAGCGTACACTCGACCGATTACGACCGACAGTACCACGCTGCAAAAGACGCGGCTCTCACTCTTTGTGCATGCCCTCAGACAAGGCCACTTTTCATGATAGTCACGCCTGTACCAGACCAGTTTACCCTGAAATCGGGCTTTGTGTATTCAAAATCCAAAATAAGCGTATTTTTCACAAAATAGGAGTGCTCCAACAGGAAAGTTAAAAACACTGAGTGCAAACATGCATCCATTTTTATAACAACTTATAGAAAGACTGTCAAAAGTGTCATCCATTATTTATAACAACACACACACACACACACACACACACAGATCGCACCAGTTTCCTGAATCAGGCAATATACAGAAATGATAAAATTTCTGTCACCATAATTATTTTTCCCCATGTATCATATTTGTCAAAATTTGTGTCAGATATGTGTACAAAATATGGTGAAATCTTATGGGTAAACAGGTCTGCTGTACCATTGCCCTACACTGAATCCACTAGTTCCAGGAGCCTGACCTGACCGTACTTTTTTCTTTGGCATCTGATCAGGATCTGAGACGGAATCATCCACTTGCGTGTTTGTTGTTGTTTTTTCGGCATAATCTCTTCCAGGGATGCATCTAGAAATTTCTAAACTGGGGGGCATTGCCCCCCTTGGTGTGGAAATTTGGGGGGATCTGGAAATAGTTAGGGGGGCGAGGGTAAATCAATGCCAGCTTGTTTTATACTTGAACAGTACACACTGTGAATCGCTCTTGTTAGCGAATCAGACTTTTTTTCAAAAGCAGTTTTCCGTGATGCCTCAAACTCTTTTCTGAGTGAAACGTCTTGCACTGCGTCTTTGTGACTAGGTAGAACAACGTGTCGATCAAGGGATGTAGTGCGGAAATTTTTACAACCTGTGGTGAACGCATTGTTCTTTTTGCTTTGTAAGCACCACCAGTCACAAAACATTGCTTTTGATTCGCTGTCAAATTCTAGCCAAGGTCTGCTTTTTTTCCGACTTTCCATGAACTCATTCATGCTTTCGCTTTTTGAAAGGTGGTGGAGCGACACTACTAGCAATGGGATCGTCAGTGACATCACAGTCCTGATCCGATGCTTCGTCATTCGATGAACTTTCCCCGTTGTCATCACTAACTGCTGATGAGGAACAAGGTTGTTGATCAATGTTGCACTCCACAGTCGCACTGTTTTCTTTCTTTTTAGAAGTCACAGTAAAATAATCCAGAAGCGATGCCATTTTTGAGTGGGCTCGCTTACACTGCGCCCGGAAATAGTAAATTAAAGAGAAAGCCGTTGATTGGCTATGCTATTTTTAAGACCCAATCAAAATGCTTGTTCTTTACTGTTGAAAGTAAATGCAGACTCGGTACAGCCCACGCAGACACGCAATCTAGGCCTAGTGCCGAACAAGTTATTTTCAAACGATTTTTTCGTTTGCGGGATTTCACAAAATTTGGGGGGATTTTCCCGCAGCATATTTTTATTTTTGCGGGAACATCAACAATTTTGAGGCAATGCCGCGCTCTAGATGCATCCCTGCTCTTCAATTCTGAATTGCGGTCACACCTAGAAACCGGAAGCGCAGAAGTACAGAATGATTCAAGGGACATCACTAGCTTTGATAGCTGACGACAATGCTGAGTACGGCTCAAACGCTATGCCTTCTTTCGATTAAAAAAAAAATTTGCACTCGTTCAGCGGAAATGCGGATTTTTGTTGTTGCTGACCGTAATCGCGTAATCGGAGGTATCAAAACATAATTACGGACAAATCCATAAGGAAAACATCTCTGTACAAAAGAATGACAAATGCAGACATATTTTTTTCAAAATTTGACATGTATACAGAAAGAAAAGTGTTTACTAATTTAGTGCAGATGGTCTGTGAGCAAGCCAGGCCAGACAAAACAAAGCAACAGATTTCCTTCCGTAGGCACAGACACACAGTTCACTCAAAAGTTAACTCATCCACATCGCAAATCACTCCAGCCATACACACAAACAAAACAGACATAAACAAAAGGAGAAATGAAAGAAGATTACAGGTTTTTACTTCAGGTTTAGACATAGGGAAGTGGTAGATCAGACTTTTTTATACATAGACTTTATATAGAAAAACACTACAACAATTAGTTATCAAACTTCAAACCACTACAAACGCATAGTAAGAGGCAAAAGTGTGGTCTAAGGGAGCGAAGTGAGTTTAGAAGCGACCAAACTGTGGTGTGCACAGATTGACTTCCACCCCCAACGTCGCATTTTTGCACCACAATGATTTAACAATAACACCCATGTCACTAAAAGGCATCAAATCAGGGTCTGTTATCCAAAGACCCTATACTCTTAATTTTGGGAGGTAAGGATAGGCCTTACTTTAAATATGTCACAGAGGAATCCCCAATATCACAGACATATTTTATTCTCTACCCAGGTAAGTTTAATGGACATTTTTTGCTGAAAAATGGCTGGCGGCGAAAGGGTTAAACCAATTAATCAAATTGACAGCTTTGTATTAATTCCGGCCACATATGGGTGGAACGACTTAAATGAGTTAAAACAAAATGATTGACAGTGGGCAAATAAGACCAAGAGGAAAGCACAACAGAAAGGTAAGAATATGTGTACCAATTGAAAGCAAAAACTCTGTACACTGACAAAACTCTAGAGCTCCCTTAAACAATGTTAAGATGATTTTTCAGTGGTGATTTTCCCCCCTCCATTTTGTGCAGTCTACGAACCATAAGCAAACTTTCATTTAAAAAAACAAATTGTTTCAGGATACTGAAATTATATTGTTTTATGATGTGTGTGTTTGTTGGGGGGTTTTCCATGGAAAATCGCTTGTAACTTTTAAACAAGATTTTCCCAGCCTACTTTTCCCTGTTAAAAAATTGTGGGTGAAGTAATCTCTGAGGAAAACAAAAGGCTAGCGCAAGACTTAAGACTCTCGGCGCTGCGTGGTGACCTTTTTTTTCTTCTCATTATGTCGGGGGCAGTCGTCTTCAACCCGTTGAAGTTGGCCGATTGATATGAAGAAGAAGAAGAAGAAGAAGACTCTCCTCTATTGACTGAAGTTTGATTTACAGCAACAACAAAAAGGAGCTTGTTAATGATTGTACACACACACACACACACACACACACACACACACACACACACACAAAGAACTGGACTTTGATGGGCAAAGCACAACTTAGCCAACACCTCTCTCTGCCCCCTGAAGCAAATGCTTCTTAACCCCTTGACTGCCAGAGAAAATTAAAGAAAAAATCATTGGGCAACTCATGCCATGAAAAGGACAACTGATAGAGCCAATCTGGCTACATGCTCTGGGGATATACCTCTCTTGACTGTGTTAGAGCGAAAGCCAGCATATCAGGGTTATTCCTCTTCATCTGATGACATCATCAGTGATGTCATCAGGTCAGTATGCGACACGTTGGTGGCAGTCAAGGGGTTAATCCTCGGAAACTTCCACATTTATCCTGACAGTTCTGATGCCTGCTAGAAAAGTAACTACAACAGCGCAACACAACACAGTACAACACAGTGCACTGACCATTGTCCACGCTGATGTCCAAATCGCCCACAGGCAGCAGACCGACCAGTAGGTCCGTGGAGTTGAGCACAGTACAACACAATACAACATGACATGACACAACACAACACAGTACAACGCAACACAACACAGTACAACACAACACAGTACAACGCAACACAGTACAACACAACACAGTACAACACAACATAGTACAACGCAACACAGTACAACACAACACAACACAACACAGTACAACACAACATAGTACAACACAACACAGTGCACTGACCATCGTCCATGCTGATGTCCAAATCGCCCACAGGCAGCAGACCGGCCAGCAGGTCCGCGGAGTTGAGGAGGTCAGTGGTGTTCAGGGCGCCAGTCAACGCGGCCAGGTCAGTGCCGTTGAAGAGATCACCCGCGCTGCCGTCCCCTCCAACCCCCAGGTCAAACAGCGAGGTGGACGAGTTAAGCAGGTCTGCAAGGAACCAACGCAGACCACCGGTCACCATGGGTGCACAGGCACGAGATTGAGAAATTATGATTTAGCCTGATAAACATCCGAAAAAAGCTGAAGCCCCCCTGAAACTAAAGCCTTTTAGTAATCTATGCCTTAAAAACAGCATTAAAAGTGGAATTGATAAATTTAGTTCATTCTTAATCACTTATAAGAGGTATTTCTATACTCATTTGGTCTCTTTTTTTTAATCTAAAACATGACATCAGTGGCCATCAAAAAGCCTAAAATCAGCCTAAAGGCTGAAATATCTCATGTCTGGTGCAACTCCCCAAAATGAAAAAAAACTGAAAGGCAGGGGTCCAGGGACCCATGGCCCCGGCAGGGTCACAGGGGCCCCATCGGACGATTCAGGGGGGGGGGGGGGGGGGGAGTTTGGAGAGAGAGAGATAACGAGATAAACCCAGTTAAAATGATAGACAGACAACGAAATTGAACAAAGGGGGAAAACTCTTTCTAATTATTTCATTCTTTTATAGACAGTTTGTGTCTGATAAGCCTTGTAAAATTATTACTGCCTTTGTAAACTTCCAAGATAGAACCACCAAGTTCAAAACGCCCCAAATCGCTTGATGAATTTTAAAAAAACCTGAAGTTCAGTTTCTGGTCAAATTCAAAATACTGAAATCGGTGTGAAAATGAAAGAGTAGCACCCATGCGGGGTCATCATGATTCATCATCAGTGCAACTCCCCCTCATTTTCTGCAAGGGGTCATGTGACCCATAAAGTCTACAGTAAAATTTAAGTGCAACATTATTGGCCCATTATTTTGGAAATTGACCCGTCATTTTCTGCAATTGCGGGGTCATCTGACCCATGACAGGGTTCATACAGATTTTTCATACCAAAATTCACAAACTTTCAAAGACCTTTTCAAAGACCCTTTATATATTTTCAAAGACCTCTTACGACATACAATCCCAATAAAGTTTATAAACTGAAAAAACCCCCATTCTTTTCTATTTGATGACGATTGCTTCGATCACAATTTTGCACCTGTGTAGCCAAAAGACCCAGATATAGCGAAGGGAAGTAACTCTCAACAAATCGAGGATGTCTGCTAGACAGAACTATATCGTTGAACTGCGGATATCAGAAAATAAACCAATTTTCACAGACCACAGCCAATTTTCAAAGACTTTCAAAGACATGAAAATGGCACTCCATTTCTCAAAGACTTTCAAAGACCGTGCGAACCCTGCATGAAGCTTGAAAAAACAATCTGAAGCTCTGAACACACCTGTTTACCCCTATTTTGCAAATTTGCAATTTCTGAAACAAAAAATAGTAATTTTGAAAAATAAAAATGTAATCCAACGTGCGGCCGATTCTATTTCTTCACAAAACCCAATTAACAAGAAAACTATTTGTAATTACACAATTATATGCAAGCAATAGTGCACTGGGAGACCTTTAAAAACATTTTTTAAACCATGTATTTGCCTTTTCTTTGGTGTCTTTCCATCAGATTTTGGATCATTTGACCCAGAACTCTCACCATGCGGTCGCTTTGACGCCATCTTGAAACAGAATTAAAAAAAATTGATGCGTGTTGGATGTTGGGAACCGGAATGACTTTTGACCGCATTGTTTCAAAAGCATCGCTTGCCGACACAACTGTAGTGGGTTTTTTTTATTATCGTACAGTGGAACCTCCCTTATAAGACCTCCCATTATCAGACTCCCTCCCATATAAGACCTACTTCTCTGAGACATTGCATTTCTTTGTAAGTATTAAAATTACCTCCCTTATAAGACCCCTCCCTTATAAGACCTCATTTTAGATGATTTTTGAAGGTCTTAAGGTTTCACTGTATTTTTTTTCGTCGCCGTAATTTGACTTTTGTTTCGTAAAAATTACGGCAAAATCGTAAAGTTAACAGGTCTGTCTGCATTACAAGACTACAGTGCGGCAACTGACCCGTTTCGTTGCCCATCTGATGCTGGTGGAGTCCCTCCATCCCCCCAACACCGACAGTGATGTTGTCAATGGGCAGCAAGGGCAGGGTAGCGTTGCTGAGCAGACCGCTGAGCGTGCTGTTCACATCGCTGCTGCTGCTGTTCTCCTGCAGCAGGCGGCGCGTCAGGTTCATCGACGACGCCAGCCCAGAAAACGACGACGACGATGACGATGACGTCATCGCCTGATGAGGCTCCATCAAGACACAATCCATGCCGGTCTGGAACTGATTCGGAGGAGGAGGAGGAGGTTGGAAGAAGGAGGGAGGTGGGTTGTTGAAGAAGTTTTCTACGTGGTTTGGTGGAAGCGGTGGTGGTGGGTTGTTGTTGTTGTTGTTGTTGTTGTTGGTGGTGATGTTTTCGTCGCTTGTGGTGGTGGTGGTGGTGGTTGTTGGGGACAGGGGGGATGGAGGAGGAGGGGGTGCCTTCGGTGAAGATCTGCTCCACCACCTCCTTCCACGTCTGCTCTAGGCGCTCCTGTAAAAAATTAAAAAAAATAAAAAAAATTAAAGTGCAAATAAAAACATGCCAACGATGAATGTTTTCGGAGATGGGCACCAAAAAATGCTAACACGAAGCAACAGCCAACATTGTTTCAGAGTTTGTCAACATTGTTTCAGAGTTTGTCAACATTGTTTCAGAGTTTGTCAACATTGTTTCAGAGTTTGTCAACATTGTTTCAGAGTTTGTCAACATTGTTTCAGAGTTTGTCAACATTGTTTCAGAGTTTGTCAACATTCTTTCAGAGTTTGTCAACATTGTTTCAGAGTTTGTCAACATTCTTTCAGAGTTTGTCAACATTGTTTCAGAGTTTGTCAACATTGTTTCAGAGTTTGTCAACATTGTTTCAGAGTTTGTCAACATTGTTTCAGAGTTTGTCAACATTGTTTCAGAGTTTGTCAACATTGTTTCAGAGTTTGTCAACATTGTTTCAGAGTTTGTCAACATTGTTTCAGAGTTTGTCAACATTGTTTCAGAGTTTGTCAACATTGTTTCAGAGTTTGTCAACATTGTTTCAGAGTTTGTCAACATTGTTTCAGAGTTTGTCAACATTGTTTCAGAGTTTGTCAACATTGTTTCAGAGTTTGTCAACATTGTTTCAGAGTTTGTCAACATTGTTTCAGAGTTTGTCAACATTGTTTCAGAGTTTGTCAACATTGTTTCAGAGTTTGTCAACATTGTTTCAGAGTTTGTCAACATTGTTTCAGAGTTTGTCAACATTGTTTCAGAGTTTGTCAACATTGTTTCAGAGTTTGTCAACATTGTTTCAGAGTTTGTCAACATTGTTTCAGAGTTTGTCAACATTCTTTCAGAGTTTGTCAACATTCTTTCAGAGTTTGTCAACATTGTTTCAGAGTTTGTCAACATTCTTTCAGAGTTTGTCAACATTCTTTCAGAGTTTGTCAACATTCTTTCAGAGTTTGTCAACATTGTTTCAGAGTTTGTCAACATTGTTTCAGAGTTTGTCAACATTGTTTCAGAGTTTGTCAACATTGTTTCAGAGTTTGTCAACATTGTTTCAGAGTTTGTCAACATTGTTTCAGAGTTTGTCAACATTCTTTCAGAGTTTGTCAACATTCTTTCAGAGTTTGTCAACATTGTTTCAGAGTTTGTCAACATTCTTTCAGAGTTTGTCAACATTCTTTCAGAGTTTGTCAACATTCTTTCAGAGTTTGTCAACATTCTTTCAGAGTTTGTCAACATTCTTTCAGAGTTTGTCAACATTCTTTCAGAGTTTGTCAACATTGTTTCAGAGTTTGTCAACATTGTTTCAGAGTTTGTCAACATTGTTTCAGAGTTTGTCAACATTCTTTCAGAGTTTGTCAACATTCTTTCAGAGTTTGTCAACATTCTTTCAGAGTTGGAAAAAAACACCTGAAACTGTGAAAGAGTTTGTCAACATTCTTTCCGAGTTCGTCAACATTGTTTCGGAGTTGGAAGAAAAAAAAACCAAAACACATGTATGCTACGGTCTACATCCTTTCACACAGTTCAAAACTTCAGGCACGGCGCATCAGCATGCGAGATAAAAGATGTCGATAGCCATCAACATCTCCTTGCTTAAACTGAAAGCCAATCAACCAAGGACAAAGGAAAGACAACCCATCTTTTCATCTAACAGGCAGTGATTAAGGCCCTTTCCAAGTCAAGAAGCCCATAGTACGAGTGTGATTGTACACTGCAGTGAAAGTAGTGGGTAAGCTACCATTTAGTACTAACTGCACATAGATTTTTTTTTAAATTATAATAATAAAAATAATGCATAGTATCTCCATTATACAGTGGAACCTCCCTTATAAGACTCCCTCCCACATAAGACCTACTTCTCTGAGACATTGCCCTTCTTTGTAAGCATTAAAATTACCTCCCTTATAAGACCTCATTTTGGATGATTTTTTAAGGTCTTATAATATAAGGGAGGTTCCACAGTACAACCATGACCAGTGTAAATTTGATCTTTGAAATCAGGGGGTCAGAATGATATGAGAATCAGAGCGTAAAATAGATTCAGATCACTTGAAAAATGTGTGTGTGTGTGTGTGGGGGGGGGGGGGTGTCTTTCTTTACAAGTTTGTAAACATTTCCTATCAATATATCCTAAAACCCCTTCTCTGCCTGGCCCCGTGTCTACTAAGGGGTGTGTGATGTCATCGATGATGGCATAACTTTGGATGTCAATAGCCCTGGAATGATGGTTCATGGTTTAGACAAGTCAGCAAAGATAATAAGCCCATGACCATTTTCTCAGATGGAGTCTTAACGGGTCTCTTTTAAATTTTATCATAAGAAAATCGATAATTTTTCAGTTTTCCTCGGGCATTGAAGGGGTTAAAAAAATAAGCGTCATGATATTAACCCGTAAATCGAAATGTCACGACTGTTGGAAATAAATCTGACATCTGGCATAGCAAATCCCAGAACTATCCATTCTTCGTTTCTTTATCATCACTCACCTGTTCGCTCTGGTTGACATAGTGAGTTCCGTTCAACGGCAGGTACTGCACCTCGGCGCCGCCTTCCAGACCAAACTGGTTGCCAGGGGAGACCACGGTAGCGGTGGGGGGAGGATGGGGATGGGGGTGGGAGTGGGGCTGTTGGTGGAAGAGGAGGGGAGGGGGAGGGGGCAGGCCATAGGAGTGGTTATCTTGCAGCTCTCCTACGAAGCTCAGAGCCTCTTCCAATGTCGATGGAAACGTCTGAAAAAAACAAAATTCACAAAACTAGAGAACAAAGGCAGACATATTATTTAAGCTTACAGATGAAAAGCATTATTGAGATGAAAGAAAAGCCAGGAAACAGACAGAGCTGAAAACCCAACAAATGTAAGATTCAAAAGTCTACCACTACCCATTTGAAAACCCAACAAATGCCCAGGCAAAAACCCATGGATCCAATGGACAGCTTTAAAAAAAAAAAAGTAAATGCAAAGCTAACCTAACAAATGTTTAGCTGAAAATGGTGGATTTTGATTAATCCTACTATCTATTTAATTTAATACTTACCAACACTCAAAACAACTGCATTAGCCTAAAACAACCTGGAACCTTACCCTAGCACATAGCTAAAACGAAAGTGGCCCCAAGGGACTGCACCCATACCGCAGGGAGTAGCGGGAGTGACTCCCCTTACTTCCGGGTATGACGCGCACCCTTGGGGCACCGGATATGTCATTCGTGTAATTTTACAGCCCCGCATCAGGAGGGAGGCTGGGAGGGAACATTTTTTGTTTTGAGTGTTGGTAAGTATTAAATTAAATAGATAGTAGGATTAATCAAAATCCACCAATCTAATTTAATCATACTATACCAACACTCAAAACAACTGCAGATTACCACCGTGGTGGAGGGTGATGCGTGCCAACTGACACACCAACAACCCCAAAAGCATACCAGTAAAAGAGGGGAAACACTCCTAAGAGAATCCCCCGAAAGATGTACAACATCCCTGAAAATATGCAAATAAATACCCCCAAACAGTCATGTCAATGATATACCAAAGAACACAGAGAAAAAACAGAGGCACAAAAAACACCGGAACTCACACTACAAGGAGACCGGGACCTGCGAAACGACCACCTTCTAGATGGAAAAGGAGTCGTCTTCGCCCTGAGCAGAGATATCCCTCAGGTAAAAACTGAAGAAAGGTGTTCTGCGACTACCAGAACGCTGAGGCCATAACCTTCACAAGAGGGACACCCTTGACTACCGCCAGGGAAGAGCTGATGGCCCGCAACTCGTGGGCGCGAATGGGGTTATCAGGTAACCTAACCAGCGAGCGGGCATAGGCCAACTTAATGAGGTCGAGGAACCAACGGGACACAGTACCCTTAGCCACATCGCTGCAGTACTTGGGATTAAAGGAGACGAACAGGCGACGTTTAGCCCTTCTGAAGGACTTGGTACGAGCCAGATAAGAACGAAGAGCCCTAACGGGGCAGAGGAAGAAATCACGATCATCAGGACCCAGAACGGAGCGAAGACTCGAAAAAGAGGCCAAGGGAGAGGAAACATAACCAGACTGGTTCTTTGCACGGAACTCCGGGAGAAAAGAAAGGGAGACAGACGAGAAGTCCTCCGAACTGACATCCTTGGTGAGACCTCTCAGAGCATGCAAACCACTGAGGCGACGGGAGTGGCGAAAGAAATGAGAAAAAACTGTCTTGAGAGTCAGAAGCTTAAGAGACAACGACTCCAGGGGTTCAAATTTGACCCAGAGAAAAACCAGAACCAAAAAGATGTCCCACTGAGGACACTGGACCGTTCTGGACGGGGCTTGGAGGCGCACAGCGTCCAGGAAGTGAGAAACTGGCAAAGCCGAGAGATTCCCCGTAAACTTGGAACCTAAAGACAACGAGATCGTGCTAATCAAGACCGCCCTATAACCTGACAAGGTTTGAGAGGAAGAGTTCCTAGTTCTAAGCAAGTGAGAGAGGAACTCCACGAACTGAACCGTTGAGGGACGAAGCGGGTCAAACTTTCTCTCCTGACAAAACGCAAACCAGGTGGCCCGGCGAAGATCATACAGATCGTTTGTAGACTTACGCCGAGAGGAGGCCAACAGATCCACGGTGCGCGTGGAAAACCCCTGAGAGCGAAGGCCTAGTCGGACAGCCGCAATGCGACCAGGTTTAGCCTTGAAGGGCAAGGGTGTCCGACCCCGCTTCTTGACTGAAGAAGAGTGGCGGGAGTGAGATTGAGCGGAAGAGGACCGTCTTGCGCCATGTCGAGGAGCTCTGGGAACCAATGGCTCGTGGGCCACATTGGTGTGACGAGAATCAAGTCCGGGTGCTCCCGGAGGACTTCTTCAACACCCGGGGGATTAGTGCCATCAGAGGGGAGGAATACAACGGCATGCACTTCAGGAAGAAGTGCGAGAAGTGGTGGCGTACAGCTTAGCGGTACGGTAGCACCTAAGGCCATGGAACTCATACTGAAGAAGACAAACTCCGCATCGAGTCACCTAGAGCAGCCAAGGCCTGATACATTACGGACTATGAGTGGCCGGACCGGGCCACTACACACTGCTACGCCCTTTCGAACTGGAAAATATCGATCGAAGGGGCGAGTCTGGGTCAGAAAACAAACTGGACAAGACTAGTTCAGAATGTCGGGCAAGCAAAGGACCGATGGCGGGATAGAGACAGATAGTACTAGGATGAAAATCCGCAAGAGCAGCAGATTCAGCCTCTGACCTAGCAAACTGAGAAACCACGGTACGAATGTGCGACTGCACTTCGTAACCAACTCTACATGCTAAGACCGACGAAAGGGACCCCCGTTGACTGGGTGAAAAACCAGCGGAGACAAGTCGATCGGTAGGGAGGTAAAATAAAAATAAAAAACTGCCTATGAAGTAGGAACAGACAGCAACAGCAACATAGTTGCTATCGCATGACGTCAAATCGAACCAGATGACGCGGAAAAGTCCCCACCGAAAAGGAAAACATGTAGACAAAAAGCGAAACAGTGTGCAAACGTGACGATGACACACCTCGACCTAAACCATAAAAAACGGTCGGAACGAGACGCCGAAGACCAAAAAGGGGGGGGGGCCTGAAGGAAGGCAAAAATCACCCCGTCGAACAACTTTAGGTTGAAAGCTGTGCCGTTCGGTGATCTGACGGCTGAGAAGGGAAGATCATGCTAGCCGGACAGTTAAAGCCAGATCGGGACGGAACCAGTCCGAAACAGGATGACTGGAACGGCCGAACGAGTCAACAGGTTGAACAACTCATGGTTGAAACCGTGAAAGAAGGAGTGCGCACTCTGACTTCTCTCTGCAAGGGCCTATGTATACCCAGGCCAGAGGAAGGAGCTCCGAAGAAGAACAAAAAACCCTTTAAACGGCCTAAGAGATCGCCGGCCAATTAGAGTCAGAATGGGCCGAAAACGGTCGGAAATTTTGATAAAACCGGTTGACAGGACCGGTTGAAAAAGTCGGGAATAGAAACCCGGACTGGGATCGTTCACTCGCGCCCGCGCCCTTCAAGAGAAGGTCCTCCACTTCCTCTGGAGGATCTCCAACGGACAGGATCGCCGTTTCTTGGAAGGCTCGGCCTCCTGTTGCCACGAGAAGACTGGGAAGGGGGGCCTCAAGGCCTTGAACTGGGGAGGAGGCCTAGAGGAGTATCCCACACTCCTAGAGCGGGACGCGAAGTACCCCGGACGAAATGGTTGGGACGGGGCTGGTTCAATAGGGCCCGATAGATAGCCTTCTGGCTATCAGCTGACTTCCTCTTTGAAGAGGACTCGAGAACTGGGGGAACCGATTCTTCCCCTAACAAGCCCGACTCCGGAAGGGGAAGAGAGCGCAAAACGCTCCTTTTCCCTGGACGAAAGAGACCTGTTCTGCGCCAGAAAGAATCCCGGGCCAAGGCACAGGTTTGAACCTTCAAACCAGCCGTGACATCAGAGAGGCTCTGTAGCACATTGCCCAAAAGGGCTAGAGAGACTCCAACGGAAGCTTCATCCACCTGATCAAAGAACTGAAAAACCGCCGGTGAATCAGAGGCTGAATTGCCTAGAGACTCCGCCAAGGTTTGCACGAGAGAGGTGGCCATGCCACAAGCCCTGAGAGAACCAGACAGAGATTCCTCGAGAGACTTGAAGGCGAGGGAACGTGACGGGAGGAACAGCAGCAGGACCCCAAGGACTCCACCTCCTCAGAAGGTTTGGAGACGGAGGGGAAGGGCAGGTATTCCGTCGGTAGGGGGACGAAAGGTCTGAATCCAGGTACCAAAAAGGAACCGAACTGAGACGAGGCCGGCTGAGAACGCCCCAGATTAGCCTCAGCAATCTGTTTCAACGAAAGGACCTTGCCAGGTCCTCAACGTGAACTCCGCTTTAACCACCAAATCCTCCGGGAAGGAGGGGGCTTGGAGAGTCAAGGAGCTCTTGGCCTGCAGAAGAGAGCCAACCGCGTGATCAGTGGCGGACTCCTGATGGGAGGAACGCACAGGTACCACGTAAGGGCACGATCGAGACAAAATCTTGAGAAGATTCTGAACCGAGGACTCAGTGAGAGAGTGAGGGACCTCCGACTGAGGGTCCAGTTCCATGTCTGACTCAAAGTCGGACTGAAACTCAGAGAATTCCCTGGAGGGGTCTGGCCGTTGAAGCTTCTGATAAGGGC
>CM065703.1:5815540-5830540 GCA_017654935.2 Phymorhynchus buccinoides | reverse complement strand
TTGAAAATCATTCTGTAAGTCACACTTGAAAGGACAGATTTTATTTTTCAGATAGGCGATATTTTCCGATCAATAGAAAAATAAAGTTTTGCCATAACGAAGATTAAACTTGGACCCAAAATTACTGTGAATTTTTTTCCAAGCAACTCGTTTTTGAGTAAGCCGGTTTCCCCCGTAGGGATACCGGGTCTTTTGCATAAATAGTTCTCCCACTGGAAGTTCTGTGCTTGTAACTTCCTCTAATCTGTCACTCTCTTTGACTCTGCCTTTTCCCTTTGCTTACTGTCATCTACTATCTTTCTGCTTTACCGGTCCATTCTCCTGCCTTTTTTTTTTTTTCATGAAACGCTTTAAAAAAGATTTCCTCCAGCCGAAGTCGAACTTGCTGGGCCTAGCTATTTCTTAGTTAGGCGCATAACGGCAGCATGACAAATCGCGCTCATAATTGACAGGAAACTGTGAGCGATCGAAGAAGAAGAAGAAGAAGAGAAAGACGGTTTCCACCATATAATAAATTTCCACGCGAGTAGTGTTCAACTCACCAGTCTCTCCATCGCGAACAAAGTTCTGCGACAGCCATTGCTGCGCCTGCTGCTGTCTCTCCCTCTCCCGCCTTTCAGCCTCCTTACGCTGCAACCACAACCAGCCAGGGTCAGTTAAGTGAACGCCACAATGCAGGCCACTGGCTACATTACTTGCAATGCGTTCCAAAGAGACGCAATGCAGCCCACTGGCTACATTACTTGCAATACGTTCCAAAGAGACGCAATGCAGGCCACTGGCTACATTACTCACAATACGTTCCAAAGAGACACAATGCAGGCCACTGGCTACATTACTCACAATACGTTCCAAAGAGACACAATGCAGGCCACTGGCTACATTACTTGCAATGCGTTCCAAAGAGACGCAATGCAGGCCACTGGCTACATTACTTGCAATACGTTCCAAAGAGACACAATGCAGGCCACTGGCTACATTACTTGCAATGCGTTCCAAAGAGACGCAATGCAGGCCACTGGCTACATTACTCACAATACGTTCCAAAGAGACGCAATGCAGGCCACTGGCTACATTACTTGCAATACGTTCCAAAGAGACGCAATGCAGGCCACTGGCTACATTACTTGCAATACGTTCCAAAGAGACGCAATGCAGGCCACTGGCTACATTACTTGCAATACGTTCCAAAGAGACGCAATGCAGGCCACTGGCTACATTACTCACAATACGTTCCAAAGAGACACAATGCAGGCCACTGGCTACATTACTCACAATACGTTCCAAAGAGACGCAATGCAGCCCACTGGCTACATTACTCACAATACGTTCCAAAGAGACGCAATGCAGGCCACTGGCTACATTACTCACAATACGTTCCAAAGAGACACAATGCAGGCCACTGGCTACATTACTTGCAATACGTTCCAAAGAGACACAATGCAGGCCACTGGCTACATTACTTGCAATACGTTCCAAAGAGACACAATGCAGGCCACTGGCTACATTACTCACAATACGTTCCAAAGAGACACAATGCAGGCCACTGGCTACATTACTTGCAATACGTTCCAAAGAGACACAATGCAGCCCACTGGCTACATTACTTGTTTGTACGTTCCAAAGAGACACAATGCAGGCCACTGGCTACATTACTTGCAATACGTTCCAAAGAGACGCAATGCAGGCCACTGGCTACATTACTTGCAATATGTTCCAAAGAGACGCAATGCAGCTTGTTACTATGTTAGGACACGACCCAGTAATGCTAACAAGCAAAAAGTAATTTTATTTGATTCATTCAAGTTAACACTTTCCACACAACCCCTCTCACTGCTCAGTGCTCCCTCAGGACACTGCCGTCAAGGAGCAGAAATCCCTTCAGGGCTCTCCATTCTGACCCTTTTCAATAAACTCTCTTAAAAAATATGGAGATGTATCACAGTGACTTTATTTTTGCATATCGGTTTAGATTTATCTTTAATATATAATTTGAAAACCAACTTGTCATTTTGTGTTTAACCGAATGACTTGAATTAAGTTGAAAGCAGCCACTAACGCTGTCGATCACAGGGGCATTTGGCCTTTTGCCTGTTGCTAACATATTAGCGGCATGTTAGTAACGGTAAACTCAGACGTTGCTCGTATTCTAGCAGTGTGTTGCGAAAAAGTTAACCTTAACTAATAACACCCAAGCTGGAACAGCAGCTAACACTTTTTTTGACCAACTAAATATGTTAGGCCAAATAAAAAAATATGTCTGTTTCCGAGAACATGGCCCCCAAAAATAGGGTAGGTAGGTAAGCTTTCAATTTTTTATTTTTTTTTATTTTTTTCCCTTCGCGGTGCAAGATTTTTGCCGTATTTGCTGAAACATGTGAATGTGAGTATCAATCAACAGATTATTTTTACCACTTGACTTTTTCACATAGGTACGCTGATGGAAATGTACCAATTGATTTCACTGCATCCGCATGATCACATTTAGACATAGAAATGGCAATCGCGTGCCTTGCCCACCTGCCCGATAAATGAATGTGCCACGAGTGAAAAAGCTAGTAGAAAAGAGTCTTCATGATTGGCCATCCTGTCACACAGCTCCTCGGGAATGACATAATTTAATCTGTCAGTATTTTTCAGACGTTGTTTTTATTTAACGTTTCTCATGCGCGCGTGCGTCTCAGTGTGTGCGTGTGTGTGTGCGCGCGTGCGTGTGGTAACAAACATTGATCTATCAGCATATCATACGTATAGGGGGTTATTCTGTGACAACATACATTATAACATACTACAGTAGTATCACACACACACACACACACACACACACACACACACACACACACACACACACACAAGTACACAATCAGAGAGAGCGAGAGAGAGGGAGAGAGAGAGAGAGAGAAAGTCAGAGTGAGTCAGTGACAGACAGACACATACACTATGAACAACTTTTTTAAACTAAAGACTTGCATTCAAGAAGAATGCTAACTAAGTTATGACACTGACTGACAGTGAGTGACAAGTCAAACAATCATAGTTACAATGTCAAACTGTCTTGGACTCTTTCACCAATCTGCTCTATCTGGGTCTATCTACAGATTTTCCATCAAAGTATGTGTGCAAAACGAATTGTCATTTTTTGCAGTTTTCTGGATAGCTTGTGCTTTTGTCTCATGCCCAGCAAACCAAACTGCCAACTTCATCAAAATCAAATCCACTTTTAGGCCCTAGACTGACTGATCACGAAGTGATGGAAGTCAAAATCGCACACTGCACGCCGATGGCGATACTATCCAAACTATCGGCGATAATGACACATCTTCGGCACTTTCGAAGCAATAAAGCATGTGTCAACCTCGGAATATGACAGCAGAAAGTATTGTTGTCATGTTTTCTTCCAACCACTGCCCGATGGCTCAGACTCGATGGTTATTTTTCGCCCAAAGCACGTTGCTCTAACTTGCAATTTTCTCGGAAACCTGTGCAGTCCGCACGAACGGCCTTCATCTATTGGATGAAATCACAGGAGCTATGTGCGACGATTGGTTCGCTTGGCAGTTTCTGCTGGGTTGTTACTAAAAATAGCTTAGTCTGTCCTCATCAACATGAAGAGCTTCAGCAGAAATAAAACATACATGTGCAACTCTGCACTTGCCTGGCGGGCAGGTCGTCGAGTTCGCCATCTGCCCGACACTTACGACTACCTGCCCCGGGCAGTCGGGCAACCGTTAGGCCTACTGTCCGACCCTGCCTTGACTACGCCGAGTGAGAGTGCAATGGTTGTTTACCTTGCATCGTCTGCTCAAATTGCTTCTTTTTTCTTTTTTTTTTGAAACGTAAAAATAAAAAAATTAGGGTCGGCAGCAAAAACTAGGCTCGGTCGGGTTACCGGAAACAGACATTATATTTTTTTGGGGCCTTATCAAAACTGGCATTAACAAAAAATGAAAAAAGCAGACAGGTTCATATAATTATGTTAGCACTTACATTTCTTGTAAAACTAATAGTTCATTAAATGCACATGCAGGTGTGCATACACACAAACACACAGTGAGTGAGTGATGTAGTCTTAGAACTCGTCTACTGATTTTGACAAAACTTCTAAGTGTACATTCTATCTTTCATGATCAAGTAACACATGTAAGCGTGTCAACAAATATGCACATCATTTGTTAGGACTAGGAGTGGACCCTTTCTTTTGCCCGATTGTTTTAGAATTCAGTTTACATTCTTCTCTTCGGCCACAGATCACAATTGCCTCTGCTAACAAATTAAATAAACATTGGCATAATCCACATTTTCGACCATAAGAGAAGATAATCTGATGACGGAAAAAGCAACCTGTTTCACTCTTTACTGTCATCAAATTATCTCCCTTACGGGCGGATATGTGGATTATACATTTACAGCCTTAACATTAACTTCTTTTTTTTCCCAAGTGTTGACAAACCTTCTCCTGCTCCTTGTGCAGCTCGAGCTCCCTCTCGTGCTCCAGCTCCTTACGGAGGTTGGGGTCAAACACCTCCTTGCCCACGCCAAGGTCCACGTCCTGTCGCCACAGTACCTCGATCAGGTCCAGGTCCTGAAACAACACACACACACAGGGCATGAGTGATTAAGATCATGCACAACTAAACGCCCGGCTACACATCGAAGGAGCCTATGAAGGCTATGGATGTCGAAGGAGCCTATGAAGGCTATGGATGTTAAAGGAGCCTATGATTTTATGAAGGCTATGGATGTCGAAGGAGCCTGTGAAGGCTATGGACGTCGAAGGAGCCTATGAAGGCTATGGATGTCGAAGGAGCCTGTGAAGGCTATGGACATCGAAGGAGCCTATGAACTTGATGGATACGATTCGATTCACTACAATCCGATTTTGACATTTGTGAGGCATGATTGAAGTGAAATTCTACTGTCTGAATAAATCTGATGAAATCCTACTAATTATGTTCACTGTATAGTGTATTTGTAGTCTCTCGTAGTCGTACACGAATATGATAAAATGTTATTTTAGCATCGAACATTTTATTTATTTGTGTATTGCAGTTTACATGAGCACAGTGAACAAAAACAGTAGTTATTTTCAGACGGAAGTATTTCACGTGAATCATGACTCACAGACATCGTCAAAATCTATTGGGGTCAAATCATATATATGCAGGGTAGCTATGCCTTTACTGCTTTAGTGAACACAGTGCACAACTGGCTGAACATGTACAAACTAACTCATGTTGCCTGTTGAATACTCTCTAACCCACTAATCTAAAATGTTATGTTTTTATCTGCTTTCACTTACAGTGTTGTTTTAAGTATCTAATTATCCAATAACAATAATAATAAT
This sequence comes from Phymorhynchus buccinoides, assembly GCA_017654935.2. Classification (NCBI taxonomy): domain Eukaryota; kingdom Metazoa; phylum Mollusca; class Gastropoda; order Neogastropoda; family Raphitomidae; genus Phymorhynchus; species Phymorhynchus buccinoides. The sequence goes on along the minus strand of CM065703.1, from coordinate 5,825,196 downwards.
AATAATAATAGTACATTATTATTATAGCGCTTTACCTCATATGAGCCCAAATCATTATTGTTTCAAAGCTTTCATTTATAAACATCTATATCGATTCATATGTGTGCAAAGTTTGATCGATGAACGCCTTTTAGATACCGAGAAAAAGCCAACGTTAAAGTTACCACAGACGAACACACAGACAGACACCCAGAAAACTGAAGAAGCAAGAAAACAGTGATAGACTCACTTTCATGTCGTTGACACGAGTGAGCCAAAAATGGGAAAATAAATGGTATGCATCCACTTGTAAATTTAGAATGATCTCCATTGAATTTCATCCAATAAGACCAACCGATTAAATTCAGGGGAGTTAAATTTGGACTGTTTATTTTGTATTTTTGTGTTTAATATTGTCTGTATTGGTATAACATTGTTTAGGAATACAATATTTTGTAACAAAATAGTATTAAGTAACCACTTTTCAGTACACTTACTTCAGTTTGAATCTATCAATTTACCTTTTAAATAATCAGTGGGGGGTTTTAAAATTCAAACTTTCCTCACTTGGATTACGTTGATATGGCTTGTCATTCTGTGAATCTGACATGATGGACAACATCTGCATGGTCTAACTCTAAGGAATCATTGTACCAAGTTTTATTACGATCGGTGTTGTGGTTTAGGTACTATGGACTAGCACATATTTTGGTAACACACCTGAGACACACACACACAACAACATACAGTATTTATACGGTGCTGAATCTTGATATAAATCAAATCAAAGCGCACACACACATTAGCATTCATAACGCATTCAAACACACACGATTGACATAAATGGTATACAGCAGAAAGACCTAAAGGCAAGAGAGAGAAGAGAAAGATAGTGGAGCCTCAATCACGGGGGAACAGGTGAGTTTTGAGGTTAGATTTGAAGGCTGAGAGGGTCGGTCGCTGACACACTCTCACAGTCACACACACACACACACACACAGAGAGAAAACACACAGCCCTCGTCCCCATCGTAATGTAGTCCTGTTCTTATAGACGTGTGTGTGTGTGTGCGTGTACATGTGACTTCCTTCCATATAGCGACTACGATATTGTTGACTATTCAGTCGCTGTTATAGTGTTAAACTTTTGAAGGATCTACCGTACGGAAATGCGCGAAATGGTGGAGAAATAAAAAAGAAGAAAGCGGACAGGAAAAAAAGAAGAACACAGAAAGCTTGGCTCAGCCAGACAGGTCCTGGCACTGCTGAACTGGCCCCAACGTGATGCCGCGCCAAGCAAGAGATTAGAGAATGACCCAGTCAGGTAGGTCCTGCTGATCGACAACATACAATAAAAACAACATTCGAACACAGCACAGACTAGTACAACATAGCCTGGCCAGTGTGCGTTTACCTCTTTACTGAGGCCAAGACCAGGAAAAGGGTGGCTCAAGTCACCATCGAAGACCACAGAATTATGATTGGCATCCACCAACTCCCCCTGAGTTGTTGCTTCCAACGACGCTTCAGCCCCATTGTTATTGTTTTCTACATTGGCGTTTACGGTATGCGCTGACGGCGCATCAGCACTGCTCTGTTCTGTTGTTGGTGGAGGTGCTGCACCGCTAAAAGGCGCATCAGCGCTCACCAAGAAAGCTTCGATGTTTGTCGACAGTCTCCGAAACCTCCAGTTGTTGAAGATTGACGAAAAGAACACATCGTCAATATGTTTGGGGTTTTGTACAGCGTGCAAACTGTGCAATGAATTGTATTGGTTGTGAAAATTGGTCGGCAAGTAGGCGACAGTCTGTCCTTGCAAAATATCTTGAACTTCAGGGTAGTTCAGAATTTCATTGTTAGGAATTGTCAGGTTGTTCAAATCCGTTCTCAGCAGACTGAGAAGAATGGCTAATTGTATGAATCCGTCACCAAGGTATTTCTTCATCATTGTTTTGAAGTTTGTAACACGTTTCACAACGCTGTCTGCTATTAAAAACAAAAACAAAACGCTGAAACAGCCTGATTCTCGATGTTTCTTTGTGTGTAGCGTAATCAAGGCAATGTTTTGTTAGCCATGCTAAAAATAGATTTATATCGCCACAGGGCCTTTGTCGGCTTTGTCCAACACAACACAAGCCAAAATTGACCGCAATGTAGACCAAATAAACTCGTTAAACTTTTCACTTCCGCTCCCGAAGCCCTGATTTACAGGTGCCCAAAATAACTAACAATACCTTGTAGAATATGTTTGTAAATAAACACAATTTAATACACGAAATCTCTTCTCGAAGTTTCCACACTGCTTCTGCTTTGCGACTCGTGAATCAGCAGGTTTGATCTGACGTCATTTCCAATCTGCGCATGCTCAACGACATACCGGAGACATCCAAAATGTAATCTAGCTTCCGACAGCTGGTGAAACGAATATTTTAAAAATAATATTACATTAAATTAAATTATTCTCCCTATTTCATTTCGGCACAACAGAACAAAAACATCCCCGAACCCATTTGTACAAGCCAACATGAACTTTTCTGGGGCGATCGCGCCTAGTGAAAAAGTAGGACAAACCACCCATTTCTCTTCTGCTACGATTTTAAGTCTTGTGACACATTCCTCCGCGGATGATATAGGAACCATTTACTTTTTTCTCATTCGATCGGTTAACCGTTTAAACAGACATACGACAAATTCAATCCTACTTACCGGCGAGAATTCCGAACCCGATCCTTGAGGCAGATACTGCTCCATTTGCATCATTTTGGAAGGGCTTGGGTCATCAACTTTGACAGCCTTTTTCCTCAGCCACACTCCCTTCTCGCTTCACGCAATCCAACCTGTGACCTCCACCACAACAACTCTTCTGATTGGCTGCTCGCGCTGCACTCGGTGCAAAACCTCCACGAGACACAAGGCCACGTGAGGTCACGCAAGGCCACTTGGGGTCTCCAACCAGGACGGTTGTCCCAAATTCGGTCGGTTGTAAAGTGTGTACACACACACGGCCGGGGTCTTGGTCCTATTTTGTGTAGATACATTTTATTTTATCAGATTATGTTGGTTGCTGATGTAATAAGACAAGACTACAGAACAGAGTTGTTCAGTTGGACTCTCTAGTTATGTATTAATTGATCGTTTTATGTGTTGTATTTTTTTTATAAATATTCCCTGCTCTTTAAGAACAGGAGTACATTGGAATCGGAACGAGGGCTGCGAGCTTCTGTGTGTGTGTGTGTGAGAGAGAGAGAGAGAGAGAGAGAGAGAGAGAGAGAGAGAGAGAGAGAGAGAGAGAGAGAGAGAGAACGAACAAAATGTTGTTTATTCAGGGTAATGAGATAAGCTAATTAGTTACAGCTTTTTTTCACTCAGCCCTGATAGACAGACACAGAGGAAGAGAGAGAGAGAGAGGGGTTCTTCCACTTCACAGCACCTAATACCAACCTTATAACTTAACAAAACTTAATTAACTAATTAACTGGTTCCCCAACTATAGGCACTCTAGATGTGACGCATGGACGGAAGTTCAGTTTAACGTCGCGTATCGGCTTTCGCCATGTACGACGGGCTGAACAAACCAACCAGGATATAAACAAAAATTTATCACTGTCTTAGCCAAAAGGCCAAGAAGCGATCAGAATTTGAACATGCTGAAACGCATGGTGTCAGATTTAACAAATTAATGGAAAGCCATAATAACACAATCCCTATTAATTAGATTTGAATATTACAAAGACACTGATTTTTTTTATAATGGATGTGACTTTAAACTAAAGTCAGTTTTGTTCAAAAAAAGTGTCATCTAAGGATTTTTGTCATAACATGAAAAAAACCCTACTGAACATGCATTGCTTTTTTCTTTGCTTTTTTTAGATATCCGATTTTTGTAGCTTAGGAACATTATTGCAAACCACCAATACAAATACTCAAATAAAGTCGCATGTTTTGTTTTTTGGCTTTTCTGCATACAATGTCTCTGTCTTGTGTTGTTTTGTTCATTGTTTTATCGCTGCAATAAAGAATTTCCTGTAAAATGGACAATAAAAATATTGATTGATTGATAAAAAAAATCAAGATATAACAAAATGATAGAGCATATAAGGGCCGCGAGGCCCATAATTATCAAGCCCTTGTCACACAACTACTTTTAGCTGACCTAAAGCCTCCACCCTCCCCCTTTTATGTAATCTCTCTTATAAACTCTTTAAAACATTTTATCGCTAGTCCCCAGATACGCGAAAGCGTGGTAGGGACTATAAACTACCAGAACTAGAACACTGCTACTACTACTACTACTACTACTACTACTACTACTACTACTACTACTACTAATAATAATAATAATAATAATAATAATAATAATACTGCTGCTGCTGCTGCTACTACTACTACTACTACTACTACTACTACTACTACTACTACTACTACTACTACTACTACTACTACTACTACTACTATCACTACTACTACTACTACTACTACTACTACTACTACTACTACTACTACTACTACTACTACTACTACTACTACTACTACTACTACTACTCAGTTATTGATGGTACAGGATTGTTTCTTACACACACACACACACACACACACACACACACACACACACACAGAATTGAAAGGTGGCAGAGTGGGTAAGACGTTCACCTGCCAACTGTAATGCGTGAGTGACCCGGGTTCAAATCCCTGCTTCGCCCTTTCTTTCTAGTTTGAAAGGAAAATCGAACTGAACGTCGAGTCCTTCGGATGGGGACTTAAAGCTAGTCTGACCCGTGCGCTTTACGCACGTACAAATCCAACGGCAGTTGAAAGTCGGTAAGAGCAGGGAGAAATCCCGCTGCCTGGTATGGCCAAATTGATAGCTAGGTTTTCCAAGTGTACCCACACCCCCCCGGCCCCCCTCACCTTGTGCCCGCCCCAATTTTTTAAAATATATTTTTAATTGGGTAGGCGCTGCACTTGTGGCGACGCGCTCTCCGGGGGAGAGCAGCCCGAATTTCACAGAGATAAGTCTCTGTGACTAGAATATACCAAATACCAATTAACCCAAGAATAGAAAACGATCTCCTTTACCTTTCATATCAGTAAACTGGGAGTACAACTTATATGGCTGTGCCATCTCGTTTGCTTGGTGTTTTTTTTCCTCCCCCTTCTCTACAACTGAACCACGATATTATGAGGGGGTACGATGTGACATGACATATCAAAACACTCAACTGTCAAGCAGCCCGTTGAGACGAAGGTAAAAGCATGTATGGCCTGCTTGAGTCAACTTTAACGGTCTGCTTAGGCTAGATTGTGTAGTGACTAGTTTGCAGTTTCCGACAATGACAACCATACTCCAGATTTCCTCCGAAGTCGGGGTGTGGCTGCCCACGTGGCGGGGTAATCAAAAACGACCCACTGACGCACGTCATGTTCTCATCCCTAGCTAGTGCATTTGTACCATAGTGTTCAAGTGCTTCGGCTGTTGGGGTGATCCCTGGAGTCTTTTAGCCAGGGTGGGTCAACAACAATGCTCCAGATATGCTATTCCGGGTGGATGGGCTGAATTAAATCTGTTTATATGTGGAGATGTCTTAAGGCCCAGCCACACTGCATACGATTTGACCCCATACGAAACGATTGTGACGATGTCTGTGAGTCATGATTCACGTGAAATACCTCCGTCTGAAAAATAACTCTACTATTTCCGTTCACTATACTCATGTAGACCGCAATGCACGAATCAAATAAAATGTCCGATACAAAAATAAGATACGTTTTAATCAGATTCGTGTACGGGAGACTACAAATATATTGAACATAACAAGTAGGATTTCATCAGATTTATATTTGAAAACAGGTGTGTTATGTGTGTGTGTGTGTGTGTGTGTGTGTGTGTGTGTGTGTGTGTGTGTGTGTGTGTGTGTGTGTTGTGTGTGTGTGTGTGCGTGTGTGTGCGTGTGTGTGTGTGTGTGTGTGTGTGTGTGTGTGTGTGTGTGTGGTGTGTATGTGTGTGTGTTGTGTGCGTGTGTGTTATAGTGCGTGCGTGTGTTATGCGGTGTGCACACACATTTAATTGTCTTCCAGAGAGTGTACACATGTGTTAGAGAGTGAGACAGACGTGTGTCTGTGAGAGAGAGACGAGTGCGTGGAGGCGAGAGAGAGAGAAAACACATGTGAACTGAGAGACCATACAGAAGAGAGAGAGAGAGAGAGAGAGAGAGAGAGAGAGAGAGACACAGACACACACACACACACACACACCCACACACACACCACACCACACACACCACACACACACACACACACACACACACACACACACACACACACACACGCACACGCACACACACACACAAACACACACACACACCACACACACACACACACACACACACAAACACACACACACACACACATGTGAGGCGGATTTGGAGTGGGTTACAGTGGTTCCGCCTCCTCTCAAACAAACAATAAATGAATATATAAATAAATGAATAAATTACAGGAAGAAATGCAATTCCATGTCATAGTTTTAGCGCATTCTCGCAGGAGAGGCCTTCCATGCATCTTTTTTAATCCAAAAAAGTATTGTCAGCTTCTGGGGGATTTACCTCCACCCCACCCACCCCCAGTCGACCACTTACCCCCCCCCCCCCCCCCCACTCCATGACCTACTGATCCGCCCCTGAATTTAAATCAGTAGCCCAACTGTACTACGTACTCCGTGCATGTTTAATGAGGATCTCTGGGTCCTCCAAACCAAACACAAACTGTCTTCATGACTGGCTCAGTAAAGTTCACAATCACTTCTTAAGTTAACTGTGGAGAGGGGGTATTAAATCACAAAAACGACAAGGATATATAGACCCAGACCTGCAAACAAAGGGCGGATTATGCTATTGAGAAAGGGGGGTTTACTTACACAACTGAGATTGTTGAAACTGTTCGTTGTTACGAAAAATGATAATCCTATCAACATAGTAATTTATTGTTGTTGAATTTGTTATAAATGTTCTCTCTTGCCCAGGGCACTCCCCCACTTTCTTGGTTTGGGGGAGAAAGCGTTGGCCAGGCAAGCTGGTAGTTTGCCCCCCCCCCCCCCACACACACACACACACACACGTTGTTACGAAAAATGATAATCCTATCAACATAGTAATTTATTGTTGTTGAATTTGTTATAAATGTTCTCTCTTGCCCAGGGCACTCCCCCACTTTCTTGATTTGGGGGAGAAAGCGTTGGCCAGGCAAGCTGGTAGTTTGGTCACCCCTCCCCCCCCCCCCCAAACACACACACACACACACACACATACATAATGCACCTCAAATTTTCGCTATGACAATTTGAGCTGAGAAGCAACATTTGTTGTTGTTGTCGTTGTGCGTACCCTGGCTAAAAGACTCCAGGGATCATCCCAACAACCGAAGCACTTGAACTCCATGGCACAAAATGCACCAGCTAGGGATGAGAACGTATTACGCGTGTGGCCGTTTTTGATTAACCCGCCACGTGGGCAGCCACACTCCGACTTCGGAGGATTTTGGAGACTGATGATGTTTTGCTAGGAGCTTGTCATAGCTAAAGACAACCCCCGCGTAACTATGCAGAGCATAACAACATTTTGATGTAGCATTGGTGTTCTAGCCTATGTCCATTGGTCTGATACAGCCTTTACCATCCATCCCCGCTTTCTGCCTCTATTCTGTCTTTACCACCACCCCTCCCCCCACACTTCATCAGCATTCTCTCCCATTTCCCCTACCCCACCCCTCCATACTCTCTCCCCATATGTGTGTGTGTGTGTTTGTGTGTATGTGTGTGTTTGTGTGTATGTGTGTGTGTATATATATATGAGTAAAATGATAAAAGACACAAAAACACAGTTTCATTTAAAAAAATATATTCTCTCTGATAAAATTTTCGTTGGTAAAAGCCAACTTTTTCAATATCAACACTGGCAACTTCTAAATAACGCACACCTTTTATATTTGAATTGTGAGTGAAAACTCAAAACATCTGTTAAAGAAGAAAAAAAAGAGAAAAAAAAGAGAACACTTAAGGGTGAACTATGAATTCATTTCACGAGCTTTTCTCCATGACCTGTTTGTTATCTAAACATGCCTCGTATATACTCTTCAAAAAGTGTACAGAAAGAACAATATTGTTTGTATAATACATTTCAACCACCTCCATTAACCAAGACATCCCAAGTAAAATAGTAATTATCCATATCATAATGAAAACCAACCCCCCAAACACGCAAATCACATTCATACTAATACAATACAAAAGTCCTTTCAATAACAGAAGTTTTGGAATCCAGATAACCAACTATTATTCGGTTGTATATTTCGGATTTGTTGTTTCCATTAAAATTGAATGACCAAAATGAAATTTACGTGTGGTTGTATGTGAGATTTAAACATGTTTGCTCATTTGTGTGTTTTCTTGCATACTTGGATTCGACTGTGTAGGGGAAGACGGGGTAAAAAGCGCATGGGCGGGTAAGAAGCCCACCCCAATTATCTCATGAAATAAGGAAAATTTCAGTCACATTTGCCCATGAGACGAATGTTAGACATTAACTCTCGTCTCATGGGCAAAATGAGACTGAAATTTGCTTCATTTCATGAGATAATTGGGGTGGGTTTCTTACCCGCCCATGCGCTTTTTACCCCGTCTTCCCCTATGCATGGTTGTGTTCGCTCACGCGCACATGTGCGTGTACATGCGTGCATGTAAGAACTTCTTTCAATACTTTTTTGTGTCCATTAGAACAAGTCTAGGATAACATTGTTTTCAGGGGATGTAAAATAGGGTGTGTTAGGGCTTAGGGATAATATTGGTCATAGGAGATGTGAAGTTTTATTGTGTTCATTTTTCTGTTTATTATAAAATTGTTATTTAAAAGTGGGACAGTCATATCTATATATATATATATATGTGTGTGTGTAAGTATTAAGTATAGGTACTTTATAGTCACAGAGGCATATATGTGAAATTCGGGTTGCTCCCATCTGGAGAGCGCGTCGCAGCCAGAGGCGCGCCACCCATTTTTGTATTTTTGTTTTTTGTTTTGCATGCGTTTTTTGTGTGACTGATCAGGAAGGAAAGGGGGTGGTGGTACATTTTGACCAAATGACAACTTTTTCGTTGCCACTGGGTTTAACGTGTGCTAAGTGCATCGGCACACGGGACCTCGGTTTATCGTCTCATCCGAAAGACTCCACATTCAGACCGTAAGGCCTAGTGCAAAGTGAGAGGAAAAATCCACTGTACCCAGGTTCGAGCTCGGGTTTACTTGACACGAAGCGAACGCGTTACCACTGTGCCACTCTACACCGTGTGTATGTGTGTGTGTGTGTGTGTGTGTGTGTGTGTGTGTGTGTGTGTGTGTGTGTGTGTGTGTGTGTGTCTCATTTAACGTCTATCCACTTCTCGTGATATTAGACAAAAAGAAATATATAAAATAAAAAAATATTTAAAATAAAATATTTAAAAAACAATTGTATGCATATTAAAGTGGTTGCGTGCATGTGAATTGGTGGATATGTGTGTGAAATATCAAAAGTGGGTGCATGCAGGTGTATGCACAATCAATATGAATGGATAGGACTGAACTGTAGAAGTAATACATAAACCACATAAGATAGGAATAAAACCAGTAACAGTAAAAACAAAAATCA
>CM065703.1:5805540-5810540 GCA_017654935.2 Phymorhynchus buccinoides | reverse complement strand
TGTCTTTCTCACTGTCTGTCTTTCTCACTGTCTGTCTGCCTCGGTGTCTTCAAACGAAGCACTGACAGTGAAGGGAGATTAATCCAGCTACTGATCAATAACTGAAAGTCTGTTGAAAAAAGTCAGTTATTTCCCTTATTGAAACGAGTTTCTCAGGTTAGATCGTCGTTTTCTTTTACAAGCACCGTGAAATTGTGCCACAACGACGACAGTGATGTCTTTTTACACGATTTCTTAATTGTCACAAGACACAGCTTTCGCACCTGTTACACAAGTAATGCAAACAGCAGGCTCTAAGTTATGTAGCTCTGCAAAATCTGCGGAATGAGAAATATTTGTATCCGGTTTCATTATCCGTACTAGGGGAAGACGGGGTAAAAAGCGCATGGGCGGGTAAGAAGCCCACCCCAATGAAACAAAGAAAATTTCAGTCAAATTTGCCCATGAGACGAATGCTAGACATTAACGCTCGTCTCATGGGCAAAATGAGACTGACATTTGCTTCATTTCATGAGATAATTGGGGTGGGCTTCTTACCCGCCCATGCGCTTTTTACCCCGTCTTCCCCTAATGTTTTAGACCGTTGTTAGATGTTATGATTAGTTAGTTTTAATTACAAAACTTTCATGTGTTATGATAGATTGTCGTTCTTCCCCATCCCCCTCCCCCACCCCTCAATCATCCACACTTCTAAATCAACTGTGTTCATCTGTTTATTCTCTCTGACTCTGTCTCTGTCTGTTTGTCTGCATCTCTCTCTCTCTCTCTCTCTCTCTCTCTCTCTCTCTCTCTCTCTCTCTCTCTCTCTCTCTCTCTCTCTCTCTCTCTCTCTCAAGACGCCTACAATCTTTATCCTTGTTAAATAAAGTTTGTCAGTGTTCAGTGCTCTCTCTTTCTCTCTCTCTCTCTCTCTCTCTCTCTCTCTCTCTCTCTCTCTCTCTCTCTCTCTCTCTCTCTCTCTCTCTCTCTCTCTCTCTCTCTCTCTCTCTCTCTCTCTCTCTTCTCCTCTCTTAAATAAAGTCTCAGTGCTCTCTCTCTCTCTCTCTGTAAGCATGTACACAAGCACGCGCGGCGCACGCACACACACATGCACACACGCGAGAGCGCACACACACACACACACACACACACACACACACACACACACACACACACGACACACACACACACACACACACACACACACACACACACACACACACACACACACACACACACACACACACACACACACACACACACACACACACACACACACACACACACACACACACACACACACACACACACACACACACACACACACACACACACACACACACACACACACATCCTTACACACACACATTCTCGACTTACACACATTTACACAGCGTTTTTTAAACATAGGTGGCTTTATAACCCGTGGAGTATAGCGTACTGTCTGAACACGGAACCCGGCAATACATTTTTTCAAGCCCGGAGATTGATGTTGAAGATTGTAAACGGAATGCGGTGGCGGCGCTGGTTGGCCAGTTTTTATCATTGTGAAATTAAAGGATGCTAATTTCACTACAGAAGTCCGTCCAATTGTTTTGCTCGACAATTTCCTAATAAATATAAATATGTTGGGAATATCCCGCCCCACTCCCACATTCATTTCCCCGTTAACAAATTCCAGCTATTCGCTGGCTTATTATTTCTGAATAATTGAGGATATCCTGCCCTTCACTTTACTTTACACACACCCCACCCCCACCCCTCTACGTTGATTTGACCCATCACGTGAAGTCCTTTCATAAATGCGTGCAGTGATATTTTCTAGATAATACTGCGCGTCCCATCTCCTTCGCTTTAAGCCCTTTGTAGTTTGTCTTCAGTAGCTGCCACAGCAGCAGCAACAAAAGAAGTAGAATAATAATAATAATAATAATAATAATAATAATAATAATAACAAGGGCGTCGCCGAGCGGCAGACATGTCCGTCACCAGCAATGCCACGCACTTGCGACACCCCGTAGAGTGTCACATCCTGACACAAAATTGGAAGGGATTCTGTCTTCTAGTTCACGAGATACAGCTTGAAGAAGAAACATATAGCGCAAAGAAGGAAATTTCGGTTTTCAAGGTCACACTTCAAGGTCAAGGTCAGCATGGTGATAATTTATGCTCGGATGTTTTCTTCTCTAGGGTATACAGTACCACACACAATCTGAAGCGCTTCTGTCAAGTACCAATGTGGAACATATGGCTTAAAACCCAATGTGTAGACCCCTACCACTTTCAAGGCCTACTGATCGCCCGGACCGTGACCTTGACCTTGATCGGTATGCCACCATCAGAACGGGCATAAACCAAAGTACCTTCATGCCAAATTTGAAGACTCTAACACTAACGGTGGGGAGTTATGGCCCCTGAAAGATTTTCGGTTTTCAAGGTCGTACGCCAAGGTCAAGGTCACGACGGCAAAATGGTTTGCGCGGATGCCTTCCTCTCATGGTGACACACCAGCACACAAAATTTGACGTGATTCTGTCAACCCGTTCGAAAGATATCCTTGGGACAGACAGAAGGAGAAAAAAATGACCCTCCGATTTTCAGGCTCCAGCGATCTTTTTGACCTTGACCTTGACCTTGATCGGTATGCCATCATCAGAACGGGCATAAGCCAAACCACCTTCATACCAAGTTTCAACATCCTATGTTGATCGGTGCCCGAGATATGGCTAAAAATATATTTTCGGTTTTCAAGGTCGTACGTCAAGGTCAAGGTCACGACGGCAAAATGGTTTATGCCGATCTCTTCCTATTAAGGCGGCACACCTTCACACAAAATTTGACGCGATAAAAAAAAAACAAAAAAAAACAACAACCAAACAGACAAACCAGCCCATCGCAAAGTCCGTTACCTTCGGTGACGGACAATAATAATAATGAGGAAAATTTATATAGCGCCCATCCTACTATGTAGGCTACAGGGCGCTTTACTGGCACAGAATTGAAATGGAATAAAAACATGAAACAAAAATCCAATAACATGAGCAGACAAAACGATAGCGGTCAGACTTCGTTTCGCCGGTAAAAATGCACATAACAATCAGCAACAACAACTGCTGTGACTACTACTACTAATAATAATACTACTACTACTACTACTACTACTACTACTACTACTACTACTATTTCTACTACTACTACTATTACCACTACTACTACTATTCGCGCAAGCGAACAAAAACCTTGAAGTTTCAAGGTTATACTCGTTGAGTATCTCAAAATTTACTCATACCCCCCCCCACACACACACTCCCCTAATCTCCCGCCTCAACTAATAAACAACAAGAAGATATTGAGTAGACTCAGGGCCGGACCAAGTGATTCGTAAAAAGGGGGGGGGGGGGGTTCGGTCGGGGGTCCAGGGACCTGCACAGGTTTCGGGGTAATGCCTTTTGGGGAGCCCAGGGAGCGAAGCCCCCGGACATTGTTGCAATTTAGTTATTATTAACCCTTTCACCGCCAGCCATATTTCAGCCAAAAAGTTCCATTAAATTTACCTGGGTAGAGAACAAAATCCATCTGCAGTATTGGGGATTCTTCTGTGACATATATAAAATAAGGTCAATCCTTACTTCCCAAAACTAAGACAACAGGGTCTTTGGATAATAGACCCCAATTTGATGCCTTTTAGTGACATAGGTGTTAAATCACTGTGGTGCTAAAATGCGACTTTGGCGGTGAAAGGGTTAAGGCAAAAATCGAGCCATTTGCTTAACCCACCCCCCTACCCCACCCCCGTAGATCCGGCCCTGACACTTCAGCGACAATTCCATCAACTCTGTGACAATGAGTCACCGCAAAGGTTCACAGTTCCAGAACACTGGGTCTGTATCGTTGCTGAAATAGTACAGAGCGTAGTTTTGACCATTTAAGCAGCTACTAAACAGTTGGACAGATTGGGTCTACTGCTTTTAACTCTTGGGAGAAGGGCAGAGACTATGTTAAAGGCAACATTTTATGTCAAGGTCTACAGATTACGAAATTTGTAGATGAGTAAATGTTTTCCTGCATTAAACAACAACAACAACAACAGCAACAGACACAAAGGCCTATGCACTCACACACAGACAGGCAGATAGACACACGGACGCGCGCACGCACACGCACGCACACACACACACACACATAACCCCCCCCCCCCCCCCCACATCATCCACCCCCCACACACACATATATATATACCGGGAGTATGTTGGTGTTTACTACGATTTATATGACCTCCCCTATTGAATCCTTCACTGGATCCACCAACATGGCATCCCATCTTTTCTACTCTCTTCGAGGGATTGTAATTTTGGAACATTACTATTTTTGTTATTTTACACAAGATTTTTACCATTTCTTTTGAATTAAGTGCTGGTTTGCTTTTATTGTGGACTTTCAGTCTGGTGCAAAGAAGACAACCTTTCTCTTGGAGAAAGTTTTCTAGCTCAGTTTGAATGTTCACAGTGGACATTCTTTGCAGGCCGATATGCAAACTGAAGAGTCTTTCTCAAAGACGAAACAGCTGTCTTTGCATAGGCATTGTCTATCTCCCCCCCCCCCATTGGGAGAAAAAATAAATCAGCACATTATTTTCTTTTATTCTTTTCAGAACACAGAACAAATCGTAAAGTTAAAATTAAATTTATTGAGTTTCTTTCTTAAGTTCACAAACTGATACATTGGACACAAGCAAAGTTTTATTAAAGCAAACTATATATATATATATATATAAGAGGAAAGTTTAATGGTGTGGTTGTTTTTTCTTCTTCAATTCTTGTACGTTTATATATATATATATATATATATATATATATACACACACACACACACACACACACATATATATATATATATATACACACACATTGTGGTAGGGGAAGGGTGCTTAATCACCGATAGCAAAAAGGTTAATTTCAGCAATAATATACATTATAGATGTTCCGACTTTACACCAGTTTAGCCATGTTTTCCCTTTCCAC
>CM065703.1:5793040-5795540 GCA_017654935.2 Phymorhynchus buccinoides | reverse complement strand
ACACAGAGACACAGAGAGAGACGCTTCGGACATTGTTTTATTGACAATGGCACAAACACAGCGACAGAGAGAGAGAGAGAGACAGAGATACAACAGCAACAAACGAAAATTTAAAAACACCAAAACCGTTTGTGTTTGGAAATTACCCCCAGGTAAAAAACCCCACAATCTTTTTATTTTCATTAAAAAAAAATATTTATGACTGACTGAGCAAGAACTGACACAAAAACCATGACCACACCAGAGTCGGAAAGTATCTTTGGACTAATCAACAAGAAACAACACAAGGAAAAGAAGTGTGGCAGATTATAACTTAAGGGCCTGCTACACTACATACGAATCGATGTCAATCCCGCACTTTTGTCTGGTTTCCCACTCTCACCTCATCAACAAATTTAAAAAGTTCAAAATCATGCTGCCCGCCTCATCTTCCGCTCTTCTAAATATGACCATGTTACTCCATCGCTGCGCCCTCTCCACTGGCTCCCTGTTCAGCAAAGAATATCCTACAAGATTGCTTCTCTCTGCTTCAAATCTATGGAGTCCTCCTGCCCTGAATATCTCATTGATCTCGAGCTCTGCGCTCCTCATCCGACACCCGTCTCTATCGCATCCCTACTGTCCGCACAAACAAACTTTGGCCAACGTTCTTTCGCCTATCAAGCTCCTGTCACTTGGAATCAGTTGCCCCACTCTCTCAGACACTCACCTCTGCCCACATTCAAACGCCATATGAAAACTCATCTGATCTCTCCTTTCATCATCTGATCTCTGCGCTTGTATGTGTTGGTGCCTGCGCGCGGCCGTGTGTTGTGTGTGTTGTGTGTGTGTGTGTGTGTGTGTGTGTGTGTGTGTGTGTGTGTGTGTGTGTGTGTGTGTGTGTATGTGTGTGTGTGTGTGTGTGTGTGTCTGTCTGTCTGTCTGTGTGTGAAATTGTGTGTGTGTGTGTGTGTGTGTGTGTGTGTGTGTGAAATTGTGTGTTGTGTGTGTGTGTGTGTGTGTGTGTGTGTGTGTGTGTGTGTGTAATCTGTGTGGTGTGTGTGTGAAATTGTGTGTGTGTGCATGAAATTGTTTGTGTGTGTGTGCCGTGCGTGTGTGAAATTGTGTGTGCGTGTGCGTGTGCGTGTGTGTGTGTGTGCGTGTGCGCGCGTGCGTGCGTGTGTGCATGCGTGCGTGGTGCGTGCGTGCGCGTGCGTGCGTGCGCGTGCGTGCGTGCGTGCGGTGTGCGCGCGCGCGCGCGCGCGCGTGTGTGTGTGAGTGTGAGTGTGTGTTGTGTTGTGTGGAGAGAGAGAGGGGTGCGTTGTATACTCGTGTACTTCTCATCTTGTGTTTCATCACCAAAGTACCGTAGATTAGGCAAGTAATAAGTTACAAGTGTGCCACCGTGTTGCCATGGGGAAAGAGGGAGAACTAACCGGAGCAGTCGAAAAGAGCGCACCGCTAATAAGAGCGCGCCTAAAAGAGCGCATTTTGCATGCGAATAAGAGCGCGTGTTCATGCCAAAAAGAGCGCACGTGAATGTGTGGTTTTCGTGCTAATAAGCGCGCATAGGTGACATCGTTCTCACCAGACATTTACCATTTGCACTCGTCTGTTTGCTAAACTTCAGTCTTCTTGCTGTTTGGGAGAAAGAAACTTTCGATATGTCCACGATTCAACACATCACCACGTTAGGGATAGGGTTAGGGTTAGGGTTAGGGTTAGGATCGCGTCTATCGTCAGAAGTTGGGTCTGCGACGTATAGATCCAGATCCAGATCCAGACAGACAGACAGAGAAATAGAGAAAGACTCTGGACATAAATACTTAACAAAAATAAATCAACAACATTAAAACTTACTTACCTTGCTCTGTCTATAAGCCCTGGAAAAAATAACCCCCCACACATAATATCCCACAATTTCAACAGAAAATATTACAATTAACTACAAAACTCACACAAGCTCTTATACACAGACACAGTCGAAAGAAAATGAAAATGTACAAATCTTCTACTATGCTATAAAACTAGCAGTGCCTACCACGAGATTTCCACGCACACAAAAGCTGTTTTGCTTTTTGGGGGGCACGTTTAGCCAATGAAAACCGTTGTTTGTGGCGTGTCTCGTGCGGGCTCTCTCTCTCGTCTCTCTCTCTCCTCTCTCTCTCTCAGTCTCTCCCTCGAGTCATCTCTCTCTCTCTCTCTCTCTCTCTCGCTCCTCTCTCTCTCTCTCTATCTCTCATCTATCTCTCTCTCCGTCCTCTCTCTCTCTCTCTCTCCAGCTCAATCTCTCGTTCGGATTGTTTTGTGAATGTTTGCTATAACGAAATGGTTTGTATGGGATGTCTGTCTGTTCGGTCTCTTCTGCTGTCTGTCTGTCCTTCTCGCTTGTATGTGTGCGTGTGTGTGGGTGTGTTTGTGTGTGTTTTGTGTGTGTGTGTGTGTGTGCGTGTGATGTGGTTGTTGTGTGTGGTGTGTGTGTGTGTGCGTGTGAGGAGTGGTGTGCGTGTGTGAGTGTGTT
>CM065703.1:5783040-5785540 GCA_017654935.2 Phymorhynchus buccinoides | reverse complement strand
TTTATGGGGAGCTGGGGAGATATCCTATTTATTTGAATTCTTACGTTAAATGTATTTCTTACTGGCTTAAACTGACAAGGATGGAAAACCAGAAATTACCTTTTAAAGCTTATAAAATGTTATATGATCTTGATACTAAGGGCAAGAAAACTTGGGCTGCAAATGTTAGAAAGTGCTTGCATTCATATGGTTTTTCACTTGTTTGGATTAACCAGGGAGTCGAAAATATTTCTGCGTTTATCAAATGTTTCAAACGGAGAATTATTGATTGTCGATGGCAAGACTGGCATGACCATATAAGCAGTAGTGAGAGATGTGTTGAATATAGTGCCTTTAAAACAACGAATTGTATTGAACCATATGTTGAAATTGACATGAACACAAGAAGCGCCCTCACTAAGCTTAGATTAGGTGTCTCTGAAGTAGCTAGTCATAGATTTAGATACAATGAAACAAGTTCCAGTATTGTTGTGTGTCGTT
Organism: Phymorhynchus buccinoides; assembly: GCA_017654935.2. Lineage (NCBI taxonomy): Eukaryota > Metazoa > Mollusca > Gastropoda > Neogastropoda > Raphitomidae > Phymorhynchus > Phymorhynchus buccinoides. The sequence continues at coordinate 5,785,060 of CM065703.1, read as the reverse complement.
TATGTCAGGATGCAGAAGAAGACGTAATTCACTTTATGTTTTGCTGCCCTGTTCTTCATGACTTGAGAACAAAACTTATACAGTCCAAATATTATAATTACCCATGTCGATTTAGTTTCAATTTACTGATGTCATGTAGAAATGAAAAGGTAATGTTTAATACAGCTTTGTTTGTTCACAAAGCATTGAAACGGTTACAAACTGCTGCAACTTAAGAGGTATAATGATAACTTTTTGTAATGGTTTGTAGATTAATTAACATGCATGTTATGTTTATTTCTTTGTTTGCTATCTTTACTCCATGCCTTATTTTCTTTTTGTGTAGGTAAGGAATGTGTACATTTTGTGTATTTACGATGTAATTGCCCCCATCAGATAGGGACTTAGGCCTAAAATCTGATTAAACAATTCGTATTCGTTTTCGTATATTCGTATTCTGTGTGTGTGTGTGTGTGTGTGTGTGTGTGTGTGTGTGTGTGTGTGTGTGTGTGTGTGTGTGTGTGTGTGTGTGTCTGTCCCTCCTCTCTGTCTCTGTCTCTGTCTCTCTCTCTGTCTCTCTGTCTCTCTCTCTGTGTCTCCCCCCCTCTCTCTCTCCCTCTCTCTCTCTCTCTCCTCTCTCTCTCTCTCTCTCTCTCTCTCTCTCTCTCTCTCTCTCTCTCTCTCTCTCTCTCTCTCTTCTGTCTGAATTTGTATGTGTAATATGCCTTGCCATGTTTGTATTCTATGTTCGTATATGTACCAAGGACAGATTGGAAGACTAGGCGTTGCCTAAAATCTTTATCCTTGAAAAATAAAGTTAAAGTTTTCAAGTTCTCCCTCAAGTCTCTCTCTCTCTCTCTCTCTCTCTCTCTCTCTCTCTCTCTCTCTCTCTCTCTCTCTCTCTCTCTCTCTCCCTCTCTCCCCCCTCCCCCCTTGTCGGATCAGTATACCCCATTTTATACCGTTTTCGTCCTCGAGAACTAATTGAAGCGAAGTGAACTGTGACGACTTTAGAGTTCCTACTACAGTGGCGTTTGAAGGCAATTATAGTTACTATTTTCCCCACTAGTTTTCTACACCCAGTGCTAAGTAAAGAACAGGAGTACATTGGAATGGGGATGGGGGCTTGTGATTTTCTTTGTCTGTGCGTTTATTTGCCTTTTGACGCTCTTGTTTGTTTGTTTGTTTGTTTTATATTGTTGTTGTCTGATATTGCGTAGCTTGCTTTCATAGTTCAGGAAATGTGGAGCGTTGACAACTGTCTCGCAAACATCGTCACAATCGCATCGTATTGGGGTCAAATCGTATGCAGTGTGGCTAGGCCTTAAGTCTAAAGCCGGCGCCACACACTCGTAAAATCGTATGGGGAATGCGATCCGACTGGGCCACGTGAGTCATGATTCGCGTGAAATACTTCCGTTTAAAAACAATTCTGCTAGTTTTGCTCACTGTATACTCAAGTAGACACAATCCATGAATTACACGTGAATCATGACTCACATCGTCACAAATCGCATCGCATTCAGATCCGCATCATATGCAGTGTAGCTGACCCTTAAAGACCCACCACGTCACGTATCAAAATCACGGTTTTAGCGCGTTTTCCCTCTTATAGCTGGTAAGAAATCTTAAGAAATATTTCTAGCATAAGAGGGAATATGGCACGTGACGTGGGGGGTCTTTAAGTCTAAGGAGTTGTTTTCTTAAAGACCCTGTCTAACAGAGCACCAAATTCGGCTGAACGACCTCTTATCATACACAGGACCCCTGCCCTAACAATCATTTTATAAAAATCGACACAGCTTTAGAATAAAACGGTAAAAACTGACTTTGACGCAGTTTGACACACCTGGATTGACCCCGATTGACCCTTCACATCGGAAGCAATTAAAAGACGTCCATGTTTGTTGGGAGTCCCAAACCATAATTATCAAGCACTGCCATTGTTTGGCAGTCAGTGCAGCAGTGTATCCCTTTGTTGCATTTGTTTTCTTTTGGAGATGCAGACAACGGAATGTTGTGTTTTATTTTGACAAAGCAA
>CM065703.1:5735540-5780540 GCA_017654935.2 Phymorhynchus buccinoides | reverse complement strand
CACGTGTGGATATTTCAAGGTTCGTGTTTCCTGCCAGAACTTTCCTCATATTCATTATGTTCATTCATCAAAAATGACGAAGGAGAATCTTGGTTTAAATGGGTTTTTATTCACCAACAACACATACAATAATTTATACAAATATGGATAATAGCATCAACAAGCTTGAAGCTTATAATGTGCCTACTTTTACCGTTGTAATGCACATAATATGGCAGCTGGCAAATACAACACACAAGTACTGTCATGCTTAACATGAATACATTTAAACAAAATAAATCAGTTTCCAAGATCGACAAGGAAAATAAACAAGAAAACAAGGGTTAAAGTAGAAACTGACATTATTAACAAACAACTGAAATAATTAAATAAACATACAAGGCGTATTGAATGGTTTTAATCTTCTCCAAGGAGAATCTTCAAACAAAAGAGCTGTCATAAATGTTGCATTAAGGTTCTCATATAAGTTGTGAAAGTATTATGACCCTACTCATATTGTCATGGAAGACATCAAGCCCCAATCATAAGGCACAGGGACTCATACCATGACCACAGCATACAGCATAGTGTAGGACGTCTTTGTTGAAGCAAAGGCTTCATAACCCGTCGAACACGGCACAAACAAAGACAGTCTCAGACCTGCTGCTTGTCACTGTTATTGTACACAGAATGGCTAAACAAAAATGCATATAATCTTTTATTTTCCCCATAAGTTTTAGCATGCTTCTCTTACTTCGGTCGCCACTGTTTATCTTGGTGACAAACACTGCTGTATTACTACGCCATTGATGTCGATTCTGGGGCTAGTTTCACAAGGGCTAACGTTACGTAGCGTGGGCGCAAATCGGCAAAAACGGTACTAAGAAATACCTCTTTCGCCGACGTTCACCAAAAACGTTTTGTGGCTGTCATCTAGCTAGCGAGCCACGAACTATTTGAAGGATCATGGGAAATATCACGTGACTAGCATGGAGTGAATACATTTCTTGTTTTTGACTGGTCCATTAATAGTTTGCTAAGTTTGGTTAAAATAATAAAAACAGTTCGACCAATCAGACAAGAGCTTGTAATATTCTTCCGCAAATGCTTCCTAAAGTGTTTCTTAGGTCCCGTTTGGCGTGAGCGTTATTCGCTCGGCGACCGTTATCTAGAGAAACTCGCCCCAGGACAAACTGCAATGTTTCATAAAGCATGATATATAGTTAGATAACTTAAAAACAGTGATTTTATTTCTTATTTTTGTGTTGATGAGATACTTTTTGTAAAGGGCACTTAAGTCACTGTAAGCCGTACAATATCGAAAGGAGCTAAATGTGCAAAACAAAAATAGTGCTTACTTTAAATAGCGATTTTACCCCCCCCCCCCCCCCCCCCCCCCCCCCCCCCCCCCCCCCCCCCCCCCAACATTTTACTTAATTTTGGATTGTTAAGTATGCCTACTAAAATTCGAAACAATTTTTTAAAAGCACTTTATATAGGCCAGAAGCATACTTCATACTTGTATTCCTCCACTATCATAAAAAAGGCATAGTGTCTATTATGCTTGGCTTTACTAAAAATCCAGTTATTTTGACAGGCAAATTATGGAAGAATCAACCAATGCGGAAGGAACGCATCCCATTGGATCATTTAAGGTACTGTCTTAAACGGTCTCCCATCGGCGCATTTGTAACGTTGTGCAGGATTTTTTTGATTTTTTTTACACTGCATAAGAGTTCGAACCTTGGACTATCAGGGCTTTCAATCGTCCCGCAAAACAAGGGGCCCCAGGGACTCCTCCACTTACAGTATAGACGGTCCTAGAGGAGGGATAGAGGGTCCCAGTGGCACTGCAAATGCTAAAAAGAATGTTTTCTAGTGCATCCCTGGGACCCCCTGCACATTCTTTTAGAGGGTCATTTAGAATTTTGGTACTTCATAGACCCACAAATGGGGGTCCCTGGGAGCCCTGGGCTATAATATTGCAGCATCAGAAAGTATATATACATGTCACTTAAAGCACTCAAAATGTTTGGAAGCAAATGGTCCTTAACGTGTTTTTACGTGGGGTGATCCAAAAGTCTTGACAGTTGGCCTGCCATATTGCATCTGACAAGTGTACATAAAAAAGTAAGATGTCAAATAAAAGCTTGGCCTTTTCCCTATTTGCTTGCATAAGCCTATGAATGATGTCACAATATTTCATCGCCTATGACGTCATTGAAAATATCATGTCATCAACTGTGGTTGAAAAACATGGATCCAAATCCTGAACAGCTGAGGTTTTATGTTTTTACAAACTTGGAGAGACTCCAATCAAAATTCATGCTGATTTGATTTCTGTGTACGGGGACCAGTGTACGTCACACATGACAGTTTGCAGATGGATTCAAAATTTCAAAGATGGAAAAGCTGACTTTAAAGATGAATACCGCTCTGGGCGTCCTTGTGATGCCAGGAACGAGCACAATATCCTGCTTGTAAAGAAAGCCGTTGAAGAGAACTAACATATTACAATTTGGGAGATAAGTGAAACACATGGGCTTTCATATGGTACAGTTGAACGGATCCTGCGTCAAGATCTTCAGCTAATAAAAATCGCTGCAAAATGGGTACCACACCTGTTGACAGATCAACAAAAGAAGCAGAGGGTTTTGTGTGCCAAGAAATTGCTGGAGATGTTTGAGCCAAATGGCCCAAAACGGCTGTGTGACGTAGTCACTGGAGATGAAACTTGGATCACATTTTATGGCATCCCAAGCAAGCGGTCGAATATGGCGTGGGTGAAGTGCTGACCAAGAGAGACCAGTTGTACTTCGTCCATCTTTTCAGAGTCGGAAGAGGCTTTTCTCCATTTTTTTCAGCACCCAAGGCTCAGTAGCAGTCGACATACTTCCAGAGAAATGCACACTCACTGCCAGCTATTATGTTGGAACAGTTTTGCCCAAAGTGGCTGGGTCTGTCTGTGAGCAGCGCCCAACCGTTGGTACCAGCAAAACAATGCTCCTGCATGACAATGCCAGTGCTCACAAAGCCAAGGTCACCATGACCTATCTAGAAGAGCAATCTGTCCAAGTTCTTCCACATCCACCTTACAGTCCAGACTTGTCACCATGTGACATTTGGTTGTTTCCACTTCTGAAGGAAAACCTCTCTGGCAAGAAGTTTTCAAGGATACAGGACTTGGGAAAAGCGGTGAAATCACAGCTGGACACCATACCTCTGCTGGAGTATCAAAATGCTTTTGTTTCTTGGCTGACCCGACTGCAACTTTGTGTGGAAAGAGGAGGAGAGTACTTCGAGGGACTGTAAAGAAATGGTAAGTTTCAAGCAATAAACACGGCCGTTAGAGACCAAGTGTCAAGACTTTTGGATCATCCCATGTAATAGTATATTAAGCTTGTGATGACATCATAATAGATTTTGTGTGTGTCACAACAATAATGGCGTAAAGAAAAGTGTGGAATACACGTGGAAATGTGCCACAAATTGTGAGCGTTTCTGTTCTTTGTGTACTTGTATGCTACAATATTATAAATAATAACACTATTGCAGGGAGCCAGGAGCTGTCTGAGATGGCGGAGCCCCCTCTCCGGGTGGGGTCGTTCATTCTGCAGAGGTTCGGGCGGGAGGACAAGAAGCCTCTGGTGGAACGGGACAAGGATGTCTCTGACGTTTTGGCCGATGTGAGTGTGTCGTCGACGCGTCGTCATTTGTATGGAAGTCAAACCTGGTCAAAAGAAGATTTCTTACCAGAAAGAATAAGAGGGAAAACGCGTGAAACCCGTGATTTTGACACGTGATCTGGTGGGTCTCTAAGAAACTGTTGAAGAGGAGGGTGGGCTTTACTGGTGAAACCTACTCAACCCTGCTTTATTGTCTGGACCAGCCTTGACATTAGGCCGTGTCCGACCAATTGACATAAGCTAGAACACCAAGGCTACATGAAAATGTTGTTATGTTCCGCATAGTTATGCGGGGATTGTCTTTTTGCCATGGCGAGCTCCTAGCATAACAACATCGGTCCAAAATCCTCCGAAGTCGGAGTGTGGCTGCCCACGTGGCTGGGGTAATCAAAAACGGTCACGCACACGTAATGTTCTCACCCCTAGCTGGTGCGTTTGCACCACAGTGTTCAAGTGCTTCGAATGTTGGGATGGTCCCTGGAGTCTTTAAGCCAGGGAACGCCGACAACAACATTGTCTGGATAAAAAAAAAATCCAGGGAAAGTGTTTACTGTAAGATTTGAAATCAAGGGGAAAAGCGAAAGATAATAAAATAGCAAAGAATGTTGTTTTCATTTATATAAAGCTGTGTGCGTGTTAATTGATGATTAATAGGCTTGTGTTGTTTATTTCTTGTCAAGTGAGGGACTGACCTATTTTGTTGTTGGTCCTTTGTTCATGGCATGGGTGTGTAGGATAGAAGGAATTTGGGTGGGTGCGTAAAAGAAAGAGAAAGTTAGGGAGGAAGAATGGCTGAATGTAAGGGATGGGGGTGGGGGCAATAGTTTTGTACTGTGACTAATCTCACTAACAGGTTATAACAACAGATTATTACTTGTGCCTCCATACGGGGAGCTGGACGACCCCGCCCCCTCCACGAGTCTCTCCCCGTGGGGATACCGGGGGTCTTTCGTAAAATAGTTCCCCCACCTTCTGGAAGTTCTGTGCTTGTAGCTTCCTCTAATCTGCCACTCTCTTTGACTCTGCCTTTACCCTTTGCTTTCTATCATCTATCTTTCTGACCATTTTCCTGCCCTTTTTTTTTCTTCCAACAAAAAAAATCTTTTTTTTTCTTCTTTTTTTGAACCCTCCACTGTCCCCGCCTTTGTTTCATCTTTATTCTTTCTTTTTTTTTTGCGGCTTTTTTTTTTCTCCTTTTTTTCCCAACATGTTTTCCTTCTCTCACACTTACTCGCATTTACATGTGGGTTTGTATGAATTACTACAATGTACAATTGTTACTAACGTTTAATGTTTTTCATGGTACACAAGTGTCTGGGGTTTTGTCGGACCTAGTGTGTAATGCATTATGACTCGTTCGTCCCATGCGTGCGACTGCGCGGAGTAGAATATTAAAAAAAAAGAAAAAAGTATGGGACACAAACTTATACATTCTTCCCAACGGTCACCACCCCGTTCGCTGTCCCCTGCTCCAAAAACGAAAAATTAAAGCGAGAGGGAACAAGGGAAGCAGAGGGCGTGACGGAAAGGGAGACAATCATGTTGCATTGATAATGCGCTTGTATGTTTGTGTGTGTCTGCGTGTTAGAACCTTTATGTGTGCGTGCCTGTCCGTGTAGGTGCTTGTGTGTGTATATGTGTACATGTCTGTGTGCTAGAATAGTTTTGTCGTCTGTGCATTTAACATGATAATCTTATACTACTTTGGACATTTAACAATTATACAAAGATCTTATTCTAATATTGTTATCAAATATTTCCCTTATAGGCAGCTTCGAATTAGTCTTTTTAAATATGCTTATACTCATTTTACCGATAAGCAGAATATGATTAACCTGTTTAACTTTAGTTTGCTTTACACTGGGGTTAGTAACCTCAAACAAAACAATCTTTGTATCTAGTTTTATGCGAAAGTCCAAATATGTAAAAATGTAGCTTTCAATATACTTCCAAAACCCAGTGACTTTTGGGCACTCGTAAAAGAAATGCTCAATAACATCCAGTACATCTGTACAGTAACTACAGTTACTGTCATCCCTAATTTTCATTTTGTGTAACAAAATATTAGTGGCATATATGGTATGCATGATCTTCCAATGTAAGACTTGAAGTCGGATCTCCTTAGTTGAAAGTTTAGCTAACGACCAAACGTCTGAGGTTATATCAATATTAAACTTATGTTTCCAGAAAGCAACACAACATGGCTGCACACATTTTTTTTCCATTAGCTGCTTTCTAAATTCTTTAACTGTGGTTACTCTTTTACCACAAAACCAAGGTGTATCCATGCTATGACTATCTATTGCAGTTTCGTACTGATAAGCAGATAGATAGGAATTAACAGATGAGCATACTACATTGTATTCTAACTGACGGCTGGGGGAATCTCCCACCTTAGTGCATATTTCATTAAAAGATAAACATACACCGTGGTCATTTAATACGTCCTGAACAACACGTATATCCGCCTTAACCCAATTAAGGAAGAACAATACATTTCCCCGATAAGTTATGGACTTGTTATTCCACAGACAATTAGAAAATTGCTCTGCCGGCAACACATTGTTATCTAACCAAGAAGCCAGCACAAAATACCAAAACTTTGATTTTACTGTCTCCAAACCTTTAAATAGCTTACGAGAGATAGCAGCGTCAAAGCAAACGCATTTGTTCACCAAAATAAGTAAAGAAGCGCCTTGCAATAAATGACCATTTTTTATCTGTATTCCTACGTATTTCAACTACCCAATGTAGCAAACATGCAGTTTGCAGATTTTTAAGGTCTATCATTTTTAGGCCTCCCTTCTCTGTATCACAGCACATCACTACTCTTTTGACCTTTTCAAAGGCTTTGCGGTTGCTGTCCCGTTTTCTCCATATAAACCGATAAAATAGCCTATTTACCTCACTAACAACCTGTTCAGGAACATGTATTGCTTTCATAATATAAGTCCACTGTGATATTAAGAATGTTTTTACAATGCATATCTTGCCCATTATGCTAAGATTTCTTCTTTCCCATGACGAAATAATTCGTTTACACTTTTCGATTCTACTCAACCAGTTTTCTTCAAGAATTGATGCACATTTATCATTACTAAATATTACCCCCAAAAGTTTTAGCTTATTAGTCCACTTAAAATCAAAATATTTGTCCTGCCGATATTTAAAGCACCCAAGCCACATTGCCTCAGATTTATGTTTGTTCACCATTAATCCTGATATAGTTGCAAATTCTTCCAAAATGTTTAAGCAGCTAAGCATATCATTTTCATCTGACAGAAAAAGTGTCATGTCATCCGCATACAGTGCAATTACTAATTTAATAAAGTTATCCGTTCTGTTGTCTTTTATGAGTATACCTTTAATGTTTGAACAATGTCTTAATCGAATCGCTAGCAATTCTAAAGACAAGGCAAAAGCCAAAGGAGAGAAGGGGCACCCCTGTCGAATTCCAGCCTCCACAGCGAAATACTCTGAAAGCCAGCCACAGTAGCCCACACAGCTTACATTGTCAGTCATCAACACAGTAACCCATTTTAAGAATTCTTCTCCGAATCCAAACAGTTTAAAAACCTGCAGCATGTAATCTTTAGAAATACAGTCAAAGGCATGGAAAAAATCCACGGCAAACAGAAGACCTGGTGTGTTTGATTGATTACAATAATCAGTGACGTCATCAATCATGCGTAGTAAGGTAGACGCCCTTCTACCTTTAATATAACCAAACTGATCCTCAGAGATCAAATTATCAATTACACCATTAAGACGCGTGGCTAGACATTTTGCTAACAGTTTGTAATCTGTATTAGTTAAACTAATAGGCCTCCAGTTTTTCATTTCATTCCTGGGCAATTCTTTCCCTTTGTGTATTAATGTGATAACAGCTTTGCGCTGTGACAGTGACATGTTTCCACACTCAAAAGCTGAATTTAAGGAAGCTATTACATGTTTGTTAATAGATTTCCAAAAAAACTTATAAAACTCAATGGTAAGCCCATCGCAACCAGGACTTGAACCGTTTTTCATAGATTTTAGTATGTTGAGAACAGGATAAAGGGGCTTCTAACCCAAAACTTTTTTAGCCCCTTTTTAACAAGAATTCGTAACTTTAAGGCATAAAAAAAGCAAAAAATCTAACTTTTTTAAACCCCTTTTTAGATACAAAAACGCTACTTTAAGGGGTAAAAAAAGTAAAAATTCGTCTCCCCTTTATTCTGCCAAATCAAAAAAAAAAGCCACTACTTTAGACGAAAACAAAATTAATTAATTTTGATTAAACTAAATAATTTGGGGTAGAAAAAGTAACCCAACATGGCAATGACAACTGATGAAATAATTGAGAACTTAAACAGAGTTTTTAAAGAAACGGATTTAGAAGTTATTGAACCAGAAAATGTAATTGAAAGTGTAAAACATGCTATTTCGCAAATACCCAAAAAACTAGCTATTGAACCACCAGTTAAAGTAATGTTGACAGTGCTTGTTGATTTTAGAACAATCCAAGGCGAGCAGCTTCAAGTATGGGTCTCTACTAAACAGCAAGTAATTCTGACTTATAATGATTTTACAGAAAACTGGGCAGACAATTTAATCACCAAGTTCATTAACGCATCAGAAGAAGCAAAACTAAGAGGGAGTGGTTGGTCAGAAGGAGGGGTGCTAGAAATTAAATTAAAGGAATCTAAATATGCCCCAATCGTAGGAAACTCATTTATTCCTTTACCTAAAGAACTTGTTTTAAAACGTGCAGTATTAAACATTAAAAATACAGATAACAAATGTTTTATGTGGTGTGTTTTAGCTAAACTCCATTATTTTAAAAAGCACGCAGATAGAGTAACAAATTATCAAGCTAACATAAATGAATTGAACTTTGATGGTATTGACTTCCCTGTCCCTGTAGATAACATTGATCAGTTTGAACTCCAGAACAAACCTATATCAGTTAACGTCTACACATGGTCATCGGAAGAAAACCTTAAACCAATCCGCGTATCAAAGAACCTCCCCCATATTTAGTAATGATCCCAGATAAAAATCATGTTGATCTACTCTTAATAACAGATGGATCAAAAACACACTATACATTAATTCGTACAATGAGCAGACTTATAAACTATACTACAAATCACAAAGAAAAACAGGAATTCTGCCGAAGATGTTTACAGAGAATGCCAAGTATTTATGCAGCAGTTGAACACAGAAAACATTGTAATTCATCTATTGACTGTAATACTGAACTTATTACTCCGAAAGAAGGAAGTAAGGTGTTCTTTAAAAACTGGAAGAAACTGCAATTAAGTCCTTATGTTGTTTATGCTGACTTCGAATCTATCATCGTTCCGTATCAAGGACCAGCTCCTAAAAATCTTCCTAAAACTGTTTTATTGAATAATCATCAAATCTGTTCATACGCATTTATTGTTGTTAGATCAGATGGGAAACATTCAACACCTGAACTTTATAGAGGATTTAATGCTGCAAAAATCTTTTTAATGAGAATGATGAAACTACGAAATGTACTATCTAACCAACTAAATTTATTAGATTTAATCATGACACCTGAAGATTTAATTCAATTTGAATCAGCTACTGAATGTTGGATTTGCGGAAAAGGGTTTGTGGAAGACTCCCCTGACTGTCCAGACATCTATAAAGTACGAGACCATGATCACATTAGTGGAAAATTCAGAGGAGCAGCACACAACTCCTGTAATTTGCAGTTAAAGTTTGAACCAAAGAATTGGAAACTGCCTATATTCTTTCACAATCTACGTGGATATGACTCTCATTTAATTCTACAAGCAGTTACTGATGAATTTAGAACCGTCAGTTGTATAGCTCAGTCTTCAGAAAAGTACATGACATTTACATTAGGTCAATTGTCTTTTTACGATTCATTACAACATCTGATGGGATCACTAGAGTCTTTAGGTCAGTCACTATCCAAATGCACTATAACAGAAAAATACTTTGATCCAGCACTTGTTCGAAAAGGAGTATACCCTTATGAGTACATGAGTAGTTGGGAGCGGTTCGACGATTTAAAATTACCTCCCAAAGGTGCATTCTACTCTAGTTTAAAAGGAAAAGATATAAGCGACTCTGACTACAACCATGCTCAGTCAGCGTGGATTAAGTTAAAATGCCAGACCATGGGAGACTACCACGACGCCTATTTAATGGCTGACGTTTGTTTGCTTGCAGATGTATTCGAGAACTACAGAAAAACGTGTATAAAACATTACAGTCTAGACCCTGCTAATTATATCACTGCTCCTGGTATGAGTTGGGATGCTTTCTTAAGATTTACCAAAATACAGATTGACTTACTCTCCGATCTACCAACTCTCCAGATGATTGAAGACGGACTACGCGGGGGAATCTCTATGGCTTCACACGGTTACTGCAAGGCTAACAACAAATACTTAGACGACTACGATCCTTCTAAACCATCAAATTATATCATGTATTTAGATGCAAACAATCTCTATGGTTGGGCGATGTGTCAGTCACTTCCATTACGTAACTTTAAAATGTTTACAGCTCCTTTTAATTTTAATATCGCAGAGTTTTTGCAATGGCTTTTGAAATTATCAGATTCTTACGAAACAGGATTTATTTTAGAAGTCGACTTAGATTATCCGGACGAACTCCATGACCTGCACAATGACTACCCGTTAGCAGTTGAAAGACTTCAAGTGGGGAATGACCTCCCTAAACTTGTGCCTAATCTACACTCCAAAAAAAAATACGTCTGTCATTATAGATTACTACAATTTTATTTACGTCACGGATTAAGACTAACAGCAGTTCATAGAATCATTTCGTTCACTCAGAGGAAGTTCATGGAACCATATATAATGAAGAACACTAATCTTAGAACACAAGCTACCGACGCCTCAGAAAAAGACTTCTTTAAACTAATGAACAACAGTTGTTTTGGAAAGACAATGGAAAACCCGCACAAACGCAAAGACGTTAGATTAGTTACCCAAGAAAACAAAGCAATCAAATTAACTTCAAAACCTAATTATCAAGACTTCAAAAAGTTCCATGACAACCTTTACGGGATAATGATGAAAAAAATTAATGTGAAGCTAGATAAACCAGTCTTCATTGGGTTTGCTGTTCTTGAATTGTCTAAGTTATTGATGCTAGAATTTCTTTACGACTACTTTAAACCACTCTATCCAGACTCCAGAGTACTTTATACAGATACGGACTCATTTATTCTAGACATTCCGACTGAAGACTTCTACAAAGATTTAGAGACAGATTCAGCAAAAGGTGTTGTCTCCTGGTATGACACCTCTGACTACCCAAGTGAATCTTCATTACATTCATCCGTAAATAAAAAGGTAATCGGTAAGATGAAGGATGAACTGAATGGAACTATAATCAAAGAGTACGTTGGTCTGAGAGCAAAGATGTATTCAATTGCCAGCCAAACTAGCGTAATTAAAAAAGCAAAAGGAATTTCTAGACCGGTTGTTCAAATGGTCATGACACACGATAACTATAAAGAAGCACTGTTTGACTCCAAGACGTTTTATCATGACAACATAAAAATACAGTCTAAGTTACACGAAATAAACACAACAGTTGTAAATAAAAAATCACTCGACTCAAACAATACAAAGCGCGTGTTTAAATCACCTGAGTTTTCCTTTGCAGTTGGACACTGGAGAACTAAGTGTCATAGTCAGTAGACTTTCGAAACTTGTAATCATATTGAATTGAATAAGCACCCTTTGGAGTTCTTATTGTTATTTCCCTAGAACAGATTTTAATGTGTCGTTTATTTTTTTTTCACATTCTTTTTTTATCGCTTCTATGTCTTGCGGTTGTGAAAAACTTGCTCTTGATTTTTTCTGAAGTTCAAACTTTTGCATTTTGTAGTCGTTGTAGTCTGCTTGGAGTCTATTGAACTCCTCATCCGAAATTTGAGAGTCTTGCAAGGCTTTACTGATAATTAATCGGAATGAACTAAGTTTTGCCATTATTAATTGAACCATGGCTGTATGCTTTTGAAGTTTGACTTTTATTTTTTTGTTGAAAGCGGACGTTGTCATTGAAAACAACCCCAGCGCCAACGATACACAACCTAGAGGCAAAGCTACTACTGATCCAGCACCTGTTGCTAACAACCCTACAGAGCTTCCTGCTGTTAAAGTACCTAGACTCCCAAATCCAGTATTTAAGTATGTTGCTGTATTAAACAAACAAGAGTACCTTCGTTTGGTTCTGTTATAGTTAGTGAGGTCTTTTTCCAATTCTCTTTGTATTTCTGTAATGGTAGACAATCTGAACTTTCTGATTTCAGGATCATCACCACCATCAGTCTTTTCTTTGTCAGTATTTTCTTTCGGTATTTTTGGATAAACTGTAACGGACATCTTTTTATATTTAAAAAAAAAAATTTAACATTTAATTTGCACTTGCTATTATTTTAAGAAGATCATCAGGCAAAATGCTTTCAGTGTAATAAAACCCAATGAGATCTAAATTAGTAACATTAATGTACGTTAATTCTTTAAGATTGTCTGGATCAACACTCAATATAACTTTATCGCTGGTCGACACTGCCTTAATTTCTTCACCGCGGTTTTGAATAACGATAGTACATCTCACTGATTCAACATCCAAGTTTTGCCAAGAAATAAGAATCCCTTTCATTAGGTTGTCGCTAACACCAACAGGTAGGGAATCAGGGTTGTCTGCTCTAACAGAAAGTTCAAATATCATAGTAAATTCGTCTGCTAAAGCCATTTTAGGAATGAACTCTAATTGCGTGGCTGCATCTTTTGTCACTGTCTTTTTTCTATGCAGTATGTACTGTCTCTTTTTATAAGGTTTGATTGCTATTTCTCTTCTGCTGTTGTTTTGTGGAATCAGACTGACATGTAACGGCCCTGAGTTAAATGATTTGCGAAAGTATTTGTTATTATCAAAGAATGTAAACGGGCTTAAAAATTCAAACTTTATTTCCCAATCAATGAATGGAATTAAATGCCATTTGTTATCCCTTTCCCTAACAACTTTATATTCAAACTGGCCAACATTGTCAGCTACTACATTACGCAGTTGCTCTAGTTTAGGAACCTTTTTATCACTTATTTCTGCTCGTTTATAATAGCCGTTGTTTGTGTACTCAAAACCATACAGCGCTCCTATCTCCCCATTTAAATCAAAGTCTTCTGTGTCTGCTAGGTCCTTCAATTCTAAAGTTGCGCATCTAACAGGGTCAAGCATAACCGGTTGATCTGGTCCGCGCGACATAGTTTTATACTAAATTATTTTATTTCTAATAAAGCATTCATGCTGTCGCACTGAACTTCTTTTCCTTTTTCGTCAGTTATTCTTATTTTTAGTGAATGGTGAACCCCACAAACTAATTCTTTAAACTGTAAGTTAGTGAATGTAATAATTTCGTAATCACAGTATGCTGCTTTTGCTGTTGGAAGAACTCTTAACACAGTAGACGGCTGGTTATCAAATAAGTTAACATCCGTACTCAAAATATCTAAATGGACGTATAATAAAGAATGTATTCCAAGATTAAGCGAGTTTTCTCCTTGAAAAGTATAGTTATCTTCTGTAGGTGAAAAGCTATATATATATTACTACTACTATGGGGTCTAAACCCTAACATTTTTGCTAGTTCTGGTGCAACGGTGTAACTTACTCTTTCTTGATCATTGAATATTAGCGCTACTTTTAAATTTCCTTCATTAAGTTTTAAAGTAATGTTTAAATTACTTAGCATTTCTTTTAATGAACAAAAACCATAATAACCGTCTGGTATAGTTAGTTCAATTTCCCCTGCGCTATTAATTTTTCTTATCCAATTATTTTTAAAGGATTTGCTTATGTTAATCCATTTGACTTTGTAATAAATTTCATGGAGCGCAACTTTAAGGTTACCATCACTGTTTTCTAAAGGGCATTGTAGTGTTATTGGCTCGTCTTGATCAGTTATATAAATAAACATTTTTATTGCGAATATATAAATGAATGCTTTTAAATATAACAAAGACGTTAAATATGCAGTTGGATCATATAACCCTAAAACTATAGCTGTTGATTCAATAGTTGTTGCAGTGGGAGTTGATTCTTTTGAAGTTAAGGTCAGTAATCCATTAAACCATTATTTAAATCCTAGTGTTAAACATGATAACATCGCAAAGGCATGGTTTAGTCATCCAATGCAGTTTTATCAAAACCAGTTAAACTTTGCTGTGTTCTGTGCAACAACAGGGTGTGGTGTTTCTTTCGCTGATCACTTAAATCATCCTGGAGTCATGGTAAAAGCAGTTTATAGATTTCATTTCTATTATACTTTCAAGCGTATTTTGTCTGAACTGCATGCTCCATTACCGAATGATTCTACTTTTAATCCGTTCAACAACAGAATTGACTTGAAGGCCTTTGAACGGATTTGTAATGAGTTTAACATTAACTTGAATACAGACTTTAGGCAAAAGTTAGATCGTAATCATGGTTTGGGAACACTTTATTATTGGGGCGTGCACAGAAAGTATAACTATGATTGGAATCCACCTTACACGTCTTTTTCTTCAGGTACGACCGTTCATCTGGGATCTATTCAACAAAAACATAAAAACGCTTGGTCTACTTTTATTCTTGATACTTCTGAAGGACTGACAAAGGCGGGAATAGAACGAGTAAATGATTCTATTCGTACTTACGTGTGGTGTTTGCTAGGATCTCAAGCGCAAGTTAAATCTGAGATAATGGATCCTTCTACTGGGTTTGATGCACAAAAACAGTATTTAGCTAATTTAGAAGATGCAATCAATTCTACAGTTGACCTCCCAGCAAGCATTAAAAGGTATCAAGACGTTTTAAGATTTGCAAGATCAAAAGTAGACTTTGCTGTTGGTAGTGGATTATACATGCTGCCCTCTGATCTTAGACTTCAAATAGGAACAATTGTAAACTATAACAACGAAATCCTTATAGCAAAAGATAATCAAGCAGTTGGTAAAAATTTAAAAATAAATTCTACATTGTCGATCATACAAAGAACACACCATCCAATCCCTGTCAGTCAAAAAAAGAATATTAACTTAACGAATTCAACGAACTTAACTAACTCTATGAACTTAACTAACTCTACGAACTTAACTAACTCTACGAACTCAACGAACTTAACGAACTTAACTGACAGTCACGAAAACGAAAAGACAGCACTAGTTATTTTTCTAACAGCAGCCGGTCTAGTTTATTTTTATTTTACTAGAGAGTAATCCTACAACTAAAACTATTAGCATCCATAAGTGTTCAGCCATAAAACCGACTACTTTGCTTGCAGTAGAAAAAAGCCAACTAACAATTCCACCTAATATACCGGGTAGCGCATCTAGTGCTTTTTCTCCTAATTTTTTTAATAGATTCGTTAAATGTTCCAGTTGTTTTTTAATCCAAGAGTCTTTTGATGGCGAAGGTGGAGAAGGTGGAGAAGGTAATTGACCACCACCACCACCTGTTCCTGTTAAAGCAAACACTAAAGTAGAGATTGCAAACCCTAAAGCTGTCATAACGCTCGCTATCGTGACTCCTTGCTCTCTAAATAAAGTTTTTATTCTTTCTGCTAACGTTGTATCTTCGTGTAAAATTCTTTGGATGGTTTCTTTTATTCTGCTGACTTGTGTTCGTAATTGTTCACGGTTAGTTGACAGTACTTCTAGTCTTGCAGCTCTCTCTTGTTGAAGATCATCTAGTCTTTGCATGATTCTGTCTTTTACGTCTTGTCCTAGGTTATTGTCGTCCGCTTCAACTAATTTCTGTTTTTCTCTGTCAATGTGAGCATCCAGTTCGCTTAACTTTGCTAGATTATTTGTTAACTCGCCTCTGGTAGTTTGTAATGTTGAATTGAGCGCCATTAGTTCTCTCATAGGTAATGGTGAATCATGTAATGTTTTTAAATGGGTTTCTTCATCTTCTAAAGCTATAAAACTAGTTTCCATTTCTATTATCTGGTCCGCAGTTGCGCTTAAGTCTCTAAGAGGAATCGATTGAAGTTGGGAATCAGTAGGCAGTTCTTGTAGTGTGTTTTGAAGAGCAGAAACAGCTTTCGTGCTTAGGGTTGGTTTTGGTTTTATGTCAACGCCAATACGTCTTAGATCATTAGTGGGGACGCCATGAGAAATTAGTGAACTTATTTTATAAAACTTTGCTGGATTATTTTTGTGTGTAAGTCGGGTTGATTCATTATTATTCAAAAATAAATGACCTTCACTATCTAAAACATAGTCATTAGGATCATACAAATCGGATAAATCTTGACCTATAAATTTACGAAAAGCCATTACTTTCGATTTCTGTATTTCATAGTGCATTTCAAATTGAGATTTTCCAACTACTATATTATCTTCCCTTGGTCTAACTTCTACATTCGGGTTTGGTTCTGCTTCATCTAGTTCTTGTCTTAAAGATGGTAGATTACGACGACGAGACAATAAAGGAATGTCTTCACTCATGTCATCTCCAGCTTCATCGTCAAAGGCATCATAATCGTGGACTGCTTCTTTTCCTTCCATGTTTTTATTTATAATTATGTTTTTATTTTATTTCTAAAAAAAGAGAGATGTCGCAATCATACGGGTCGAGTCTTGATCCATACAGACGGTTAAAAGAACCACTCGGTGTAAAAGGAACCAGACAGAGTATCGTGATAAGTAATAATCCTTCAACTATCGATCAAAGACAAATATTATCAGTAAGATTTCCTAGTCTGGGGAGTAATGAAGTCATCGTGCCAGGCACTGCTCGTCTTGCATTTAAAATAGGCCTGGAGTCAGAGACGGATTCAAATATAAGTATAGTTGGCAATCTTGGTAGAGCGATCGTCAACAAGATTACTATTAAACTTGAAGGGAGAGAAGTAATGTCTTTAGATAACGCAGATGCTTTTTTGATTTATAGCGACCTGTGGCTCACAGAAAATGAAAGAAAAGATCGGACTTATCAGGGAATACAGGGGGATAATGGTCTCAGACATAGAATGGATGCTGAAGACAAAAAAGATAACAATAAAGATGAGTTGGTTGCGCAAATATATGGGAGTCGATTTTATATACCTCTTGACTTTGAATTGCTGAACACGCACTCCCCGTATTATCAGGGAGCCTTACAAGATAGGCTTATGTATGAATTGACTTTTAATGATTATAGTCGTGTTATTAAAACAACAGATCCAAATGCAAAATATAGTATCTCAGACATCGCATTAGAGTTTGATGTTGTTCGTCATCAAGAATTAGCTCGGTTGATCTCCCAACAATACCAGTCAAGATTAGCAATATACTACAACAGAATTTTAAATCACAGTAAGTTAACTAAAAACACAGCAGACACAATCTGGAACATCGATTTGAATATATCGGCAAGGTCGTTGAAAGGAATTTTGCTGCTGTTTGAAGAAACCAAAAAACCCTTTAATAGATTAAGCGAGAGGTTTTATAATCCAAAAATAACTAAGCTGACTACTGCGATTGAAGGGCAACCGAACCAATTGTTTGCGAGCGGTCTTTTACCTTATCAGCACTTTGATGAAATAAGAAAACTGTTTGGTGGAGGCGGGCAACTAAGAGATCCGTCTGTTGATTTAATTTGCAAAGACCTCCATCTTCATGATGTTAGACTAGAAGATTATTTATCTTCGAAGTATGCTTTGTGGTTAGATCTTAGAACAACTGATGATAACAAACTTCATGGTAGCGGAAGAACAGTAGGTGATGGGTCAGGCGGAATAAACATTCAAATTCATAAAGAAGCAGCGGAAGTGGGCAAACAAATATATGTTTATGTGTATTTACTATGCGATGCTCAGCTGAACATTGAGAATAACAGATTAAAAGATATTGTGTATTAAAACAATGGACTTGAACAGTTTAAATTTCCTTACAAAAGAACCACATTGCGGGTTATTTTGCGGGATGACTGGGTGTGGAAAAACGATATTTATGTTAGATTTAATACAAACGGTTTATCGAAATCACTTTGAACATATAGTAATTTTTTGTACTACTTTAGAATTCAACAAATCATACAAAGAAAGAAAGTTCATTTGGGAGGATGATAAAGTCTATTTGGTTGACCCAAGTAATAAGTTAAGTGAATGTTTAGATCATTTTTATCAACTGTTTAAAGGAACGTCAACATTGTTTATTATTGATGACTGCTCGGCTGAAAAAGACATTGTTAAAAAAAGAAATAGTTTAGCTAAGTTAGCTTTCAGTGGTAGACATGCAGGGATTAGTGTATGGATTTTAACACAAAAGTATAATTCAGTTTTAAAAGACTTTAGAGAACAGTTAAAGACGGTTGTTTTGTTTTTTACTAAAGATAAAAATAGTTTTGATGAATGTCTAGATGAAAATGATGTGATTGAATCAAAAGAAGAAAAAAAGTCGATTAAACAAAAACTGAGGAAAGAGAAGTTTTGTAAGCTAGTGTTAAAAACAGATTTTCCTAGTCAGTACAAATGTTTGTGAAGGCAAAAAAAAAAAAAAAAAAAAAAAAAGTCAATTTTTTTTGGTTTCTTTTTTTTATACTGGGTCAAATTCAAGGTTAAACTTGTTGTAAATTTCTGATAAAGTATCCATTATTTTGCTTTCAATTTCGAACAAGTATTTACTGACTATTTTATCGTCTTCCATTAATAGCTGAAATAGAACAATTTCTTTCTGCGCATTCCTTAATCTTTTCAATAAAATGTCGTAATTCTTTGTCTCGAGTATCTCTTTATTCTGAGTCTCCATTTTAAAACTCATTTTTTTTTTTTGTCTAATCAAATCGGAACTGTGTCTGGCGGAATTATCTGTAATTCTTCTTTAACAAAGGCTCTTTTTGGAACGGGTCGTGTTGTTGTATCAGTTTCTCTTAAATAATACACCGGTGGATTCATTTCTATTACACTTTTTATTTCGTACGGTTCAATACTCCAAATTGGATCAGTCGCTCTTACACGTGTGTCTCCTTCCGCTTCTCCTGGTGCATAAAGAAACCTAACTTTGATTCCAAACGGTATCAGCTGTTTTGAAATTAAATGTTCATGAGGTGTGTCTAACGAAGTGTCAATCGTTTTCTTCTGTATTGCTTTTACTGGTTTAAATCCTGTTACTTTAGATTCTTCGTTATTCATGACTCTCAGAACACTACTTAATCTTCTAACCCATTCAGTGTTTCTAGTTGAATCAAGGAGTTCTCTGTGATATTGGTAAGAGAAAAGTCGTTCAGCTAATTGTTTGTTAAAGTTTTCGACTAAGGCTTGTGATCTATGATTTCCAGGAATACCGCGTTTAATAGATACTTTGTGTTTTAACATTAGCTGGTTGAATTGTCCTTTAAATTCTTTTCCTTCATCAACTTGAATTAAACGAGGATAGGTTAATGGACCGCGTCTATAGATTTCTTGTAAAGCAACAGAGACTGAAGTAGCACTTTTATCAGTCAATGGTTCAGCATCTTTATATCTTGAAGCTAAATCAACAACTGTAAACGCGTATTTAAATCTTTTTCTTCTGATTAAATCATGGGGTAAGTATAGAAGATCCATTTGATGCGTGTCATTTGGTGTTGAGTTAACGAAGTGTGGTCTTTTAATTCGTTTAGGTGCTGGTAGATAAATTTGCCATATAGCTTGTTTAGATAACCATTCTTTTGCTGTTTGTTCAGTGACTCCAGCAGCTTGATTTAATTTTTGAATAGCAGTTAAACCTTTCCAATAACCTTTTGGTGAATAATAAATTTTAGATAGTTTATCATTCATTTTAATACTACACGTTTTTTGCTATGAAATAAACAGCAGTCATACCAACTACAATAAAAGCTATTTCCTGGAGTTTTTGTTTTTCGGATGGTTGGTAGAAGTCACTTAGTTTTGGTGGTGGGAGCTGTTGGAGGTCTTCTCCTGTCACTAAATAATACTCTTTAATGGCGTCGTCAACATTCTTAAAAGTGTATGCTGCATGGTTTTGTAGTTTCAATTTGTTGTTAATAAAATCTAACTGAGCGAGTCTTTGTTTTTCATAGGCGTCTTGTGCTGCTGCTAATTGCTCCATTGCTCGATTATGTCTTTGTCTTTCCTTGTTTGTTTCTAGTTTACTGAACATGTAATTACTTCCTGAAAAAGCAAGTGCGTTTACTACAGCACCGCCAATCATCATTGCGAGTGAAGCCATTTTATTTTTACATATATATATTTTCTGGAATTATTCCTTGCTTAACTAGAAAGTCTTTTGTTGCGATTGAAGCAGTGATTATAGCGATTAGTTTACCAGAGTCCTCTAGGTCAAGTTTTCCTAGGTCAGCTGCTTTCATTTTCAATAGTTTCTTACCAACCATCGTGTACGCAACAGAAAGTCCACCAATCAGAGCAGATTGATATACAAGGTTAGCAACAGTTTTTTCGGCACTCATTTTTATTTTAAAAACAAAAATAATAAATCAACTAAAAATGAATTGTGACGAACTGTTGTTAAATGCGCAGGAAGCCGTAATGTCTGATGAAGTGTCGACAAGTGTTATGAATAAAAAGGAAAAGTTGTATTCTCTGGCTGCGTGTGGAAAAACAAAACAATACTTAGGAACAGAATTTAGTATAGAACAGATTCAACAAATGTCTTCTGCTGACATTGAAAAGTACTACACCAGATACGAAGCACAATTAGGATCTAAAATGGTTAAAAGTTTAGGTCAAACTGTAATAGGCTTGTACACTAAGTTAGTTAGTCAGTTTTTTCCACTCGATTCAAGCCAAGATTTAATGTACGATTTAAGTCAAGATCCTGTTTTAACTAAATCATTAGAGTCTCTTAGTTGTGATCTTTTTTATAGGTTTGGCGGGCTTTTATCACCAGTTGTTATGGGGTTAATTACTTTTAATCATATAGATTTTATGGCTATTAAAAATGAACGTGACAGAGAATCAAACGAATCAGACAGAACAGCAAACAAGCCCCATTCTATCAAAGAGTCCGACAGTAACCAAGGTAACGAAGAATCCAGGACGAGTTGAAGCAGGTAAAAGGTTATCAGTGTGGAATCGACAACAAAAAATGAATAAACAAACAAAACAAAAACTGTTGTCAGATGAATCAACCATAAGCGCAATACCAGTTAAAAAAGAAGAAGACAAACAAAACAGTACGAATTACGATGTTGTATTGCTTACTGTTGGTGTGGTTGCTGGTGTTGGTTATTTGTCTTATAAATTATATAAAACACACATGCAACCAAAGCTAAAAAAACGAGTAGAAGTACAAACAGTACAACCAGAAAAAGTAGCAGACAAACAAGAAAAACAAAAGTCAAATAGCTTAAAACCTGAGAGCGATCCATTTTTAATGCAATAAAAACTTAATAAGTACTAAGTAAGTTTTTGTGTAAGAACTTAATAAATACTTGAGAATGACTTGAAGATGACTTAGTAAGAACTTAAAAAGAACTTAAGTAACTTCTTAAAAAAGAACTTAAAAAGAACTTAAGTAACTTCTTAAAAAAAGAACTTAAAAAGAACTTAAGTAACTTTTTTTTTATTTTTTTTTTTAAAAAAAGCCCCAAAGTTTATTTTTTGCTTAAGTTTAAAAAAAAAAAAAAAAAAAAAAGTGGGAAAAAAAAAAAAAAAAAAAATAAAAAAAAAAAAAAAAAAAAAAAAAAAATTGTTAAAAAAAAAAAAAAAAGTTTAACCCAAAAAAGTTTTAAAAGGACCAAAAAATAAAGTTAAAAAAAAGTGACTTAAGAAAAAGTAAGTTCACCTCGTTTTATAAAAAATCGGGATTTCCCCATTCTATGGTGATGTGGTTTTTTTTTCCCCGTTTTTTGTTTCACCTAAAGTAGTGGCTTTTTTTTTGATTTGACAGAATAAGGGGGTGACGAATTTCTTGCTTTTTTCACCCCCTAAAGTAGCGTTTTTGTATCTAAAAGTAGGAGATTCCCTCTTGAGCCAGAATTGGGGTTATCCTGTTAAATCACGCTGTTTTCGCGAGTAAAAAACGGCTAACCCGCGCTGTTTTTTGTGAATAAAAAATGCAAGAAAACGGTTTAAATCACACCTTTTGGGGAGGGTTAAAAAGCATAACAAAAAGGAGTGATTTTAGCCGTTTTTTTAATAAATGGAGGAGTGAAACCGATACTGAGCCAGAATTGGGGTTCACCCGTTCTCTGCTGTGTGTCCAGCTGATTCAGTTCAGCATATAAATGAATAGTGCTATTTCTAAAAACAATAGCTTTCTGTTTACTGTAATTTGAACAAAATTCTCTGATTTTAATTTTCAAAAGTTCCCAGGCAATTTGACTGTCATTTGTATTTATTTCTATATTGTTAATAAAACTATTCATTTGCGTCACAAAATTCATGTCAGTTAACAACGAATTATTAAATTTCTAATACCCCTTCCCACGTTCAATATTTGAAAATGTTATCGTGGCTAAACAGGCCCTGTGATCCGAAATCAGAACGCTAAGCAGTTGACACTGAGTCACTTCTAAATGACGTTTCTCCTTTGAGCTCCTCCGACATCGGAATGTGTCGGCTGTGCGCAGCGGGGAGACCAGTGAAAACTGAAAACCGGACACATACGTATGTACCTTATCCATTATGACCATGTGGCCTGGGAACGCAGAAGAAGAAGAAGAAGTACTGCCCCTTTCATCACTCTATCCTTACTCTCCTTGCTTGGTCCCTGTTTGGTCAGGTTCTCAAACGGTACGATTTGCTCTTACTGATGGAGGCCCGAACGGGTGCGGAAACCAACATCGACAGACTGATCAAACGCCTCAACACGTGAGTTTTAGGATATCTGGTATTTAGCGCTCCTCCTCCCCCAAGCCCCAACCCCCAGCCCTTCAAATCTTAACGACAAAATCTCCCTCGAGCGCCGTGGCTTTTAGTTTAGTCCCTAATCCCCTGAAGACGGAGTGTGGCTGCGTACGCTTGGCGGGGTAATGAAAAAAGGTAACGCACGTAATGTTCTCATCCCTAGCTGATATGTGCATCTTAGTGTGTTCAAGTACTTCGGCTGTTGGGATGATCCCTGGAGTCTTTTAGCCAGGGCTCGTCATTCATTCATTTATTCCCAAACGGTTCAAAAGTATGCTATATTTTCCCCCGGTTTACAATTTTGGGAAGAAACCGAAGCTTGCGGTTTTCCATCACGATATCAGGCCATTCATTTTTCAATTTGAAAATGTTCACTGAGAAGCAATATTCTGTCATTCTCTGGAAATGGATAGGGTTAGGATCAACCTATGATTAATACAACTGGAAGAAGCAGAATTTGAGATTGAGGATCGTAAGCATGTCGCAATCGTAAGATGTGGTCGATAGACATAAATTTGCTTTTAGTTTAGTTAGGTTATTAGTTCAATACAGGTTATTTACTTTAAACAAAATTGTATCTTGATATTTTTTTGAAGTTCAATTTTAATGTATTTCTTAAATTCCACGTAGTTTACTTATATTTTCTTTTGTACTTTACTTTTATTCACTTTCTTACATATTATTTATGTGATAATTCATCAGTTAATTACTTAATGTTTTTGTCTGACTGCTTAATTGATTGATTGACAGACTGACTGATCGGTTGATACATTTATGGACTGGTGAATTAATGGACCGGTTGATTGATCGGTAGATTGATTGACTAATTGATTGACTGGTTGATTAATTAATTGATTGATTGGTTGACTCATTAATCCATTAATTTCATTAGTTCGTTCATTTATCCATTCATTCATGCATCCATGTATTCTTCAATCCATCCATCCATTCATTCATTCATTCGTTCATTCATCCAACCATCCATACACCCATCCGTCCATCCATCCATCCACCCATCCATCCATCCACCCACCCACCCACCCATCCATCCATCCACCCACCCACCCATCCATCCATCCATCCATCCACCTACCCATCCATCCACCCACCCATCCACCCACCCATCCACCCACCCATCCAACCAACCAACCCATCCATCCATCCATCCATCCATTCATTCATTTTGTTTGTTCACAGAGTGGACAGAGAAAACCCGTTCGACTTTGAGGAGAGCCAGGCCCTGTGCCAGACCCACGGTGTGAAGGAGCACTACTGTTTCTTCTACAGGTAGCGTCTCCAGCTCGTGCGTGTCAAACAAGATTTTTTTTAAAGGGCTTTGTCTAGGGATGCACTGGCCTCGCCTGTCCTTTTTGGGGGCAGTTGGATGCGTTCTGGTTTCTGAGTGGGTGTCTTTTGCCGGTGGGCTCTGCAGTCATGAAAAACGGACTGGTACACCCATGGGGACATTTCGCGAGGACTCCTTTGTATCGTATCCGATGGTCACCAAGCCGGGAGTAGCTATGCGCCTTATATGCTTAATGGAATGTTCCGTGTGTGCCTGCTCCCCAGTAGCACAACACAGACTTCCAAGGCTGGGGCAGGGCTGCTCTCGCGTTGATAGGACGGGCGTGGCTGGTGCATCTCTGGGTCCCATCAGCACCTTCGGGTGTTTCTATTTCATTTCCTGATTTCAGGAATGAAAGGTGGACCCTAACGGATTAGTTTTTGCAAGAAACACGTCGAGATCACCAGAAAGACAGCCTTTTCAAGGATCGGAACACTCACTTTGCTCTGGTTTCTTAGAAATTAAACCGTCAAAACGGCGATTCCTCCTTGGCGGAGATGCCGGAGAGTAACCATTTTGGATGGGGTGGGTGGAGGACACTCATTGTGGTTGAAGCGTTTTCTTTCTTTGTAGTGCAGTAAAAAAAAAAATTGAGCTGTTTCCTTTGTTGTGAGCGAAACTCTTTAGATAATCTGTATAAAATGTATTAAAGTTTATAGTATGTGTCAAGATCTACCCAAATAGCAAGCCATATCAACGCTATCCTTGTGAATCAGATTTGAATATTACAGAGACGCTGATTATTTCAAAGGAAATCGGAGGATTTCAACCAAAGTAGATTTAGTGAAAAGGTGTCACCTAGGGAGTTTCTTTTGTAAAATATTACACTACTGGACATTACCATACCGATGCAGGAATGTTTTCTTAACAAATAAGAAAAGAAAAACAAACTCACAATAACCCAAGAGTCGAAAATCATCTCCCTTGACTTTCATCAGCATCTGGGAGTAGAGTTTATATGGCTCCGCCGTCTTGTTTAATGTGCTGTCCCATCTTCTGGGCCGCACAGTGGCGTTGCCCCCACGCCGCTCGTCCCGAGTCCCAACTCGCAGCCTCACCCTGGTTTGTGTCAGAATCCGGCAGAATCCGAAAACCAGCAGTCCGCAGGGAGTATTGTCTATGTTAGGTCATCAGGAGGCAACCAGCAGAGGAGACACTGCACTGCTGCTGAGTCTCTTCGGTGGAGTTCCAGTGGAGCCTGTTCGGAGCCAAGCTACGCAGGACACCACCCACTACGCCCCCCCCCCCCCCCCCCTGCAGGCTACAATAATGTTTTAGTTGTGGATCCAGCGTGAGTGAGGTCCTCCTCCCAAGGTACCACCACGTTTGTACGGCAACGCCCCAGGGCAGTGGGTGGATGCCTCGTGCTTCCATACGGGGAGCTGGACGCCCCCGCCCCCTCCACGAGTCTCACTGTGGGGATAATGGGATGGTGGTGTCTTTCGTACAAATAGTTCCCCCACCTTCTGGTAGTTCTGTGCTTGTAGCTTCCTCTAATCTGTCACTCTCTTTGACTCTGCCTTTTCCCTTTACTTTCTGTCATCTAATAGTTTTCTAGCTTATTGGCCCGTTCTTCTTTTTCTTAAAAAAAAAATCTTCAAAATATTTTTTTCTTTTGAGCTCCTCGGAGTGGGGAGACCGGTGAAAACTGAACAAGCGGACACGCACGTACATCACGCATTGTGACCACGAGGCATGATAATGAAGAAGAAGAAGAAGAAGAAGAAGAAGAAGAAGAAGAAGAAGAGGACGACGAGACTCGTGTTCATTCGTGAACCCTTTAGCCAGAATGAAAACGCTGACCCACGTTGCTGGTTGCGTGCAGACTGAACAAGCTGAGTGTGGTGGACGTGCACCACTATGGCCAGGATCCCTTCAAACAGGGAGGCTGGGCACGATCCTCCAACGCCTCCACCTCCGACGCCCGATCCCCCTACGTCCCTCCAGCCGCCACCACCACCACGCCTCCTCCTCCTCCTCCCGTCCTGAGATCCCCTAAGGTCACGAACCCCTCCCCCTCTGCCCAGTCGCCCCGGGGCTCGCTGAAGGAGGTGTCGTACAACTTCGGGCGAAAGAGGTTCTCCCTGGACGACCCGCTGCAACCACCTGGGTTTTCTTCCCACAGCGCGGTGCAGGGCGGGCCCTCCACGATCAACCAGAGCATTCTCAAGACGTCCGCCTCGGAAGGTGAGAACGCCCTCAAATCCAAAAGGCACGTTATGGTCCGAACCCCGCTGAAAGAGAACCAAAGTGCCACGGCCGAAAAGAACACGGCATTCATGGACCGTGGATTTGATCAGTTCTCCGTCCCCAAGCAGGCGGGCTTTGTGTCAAGCGCTCACAGAGAAGGGACTGGTAAACGAGTGCAGAGCGTGGATGAGAAGGAGGAAGAAGAGGAGGAGGAGGAGGAGGAGGAGGAGTGGGTGCACCACGACATCGGCCTGAGGAAGTCGGCGCCCAGCTTTAATTTTCTGGACCAGCTGGCGCTAGGTCAGACCGTGCAGGGTGCGCAAACCTCGGACGCCATTCAGGAGGAGAGCAGCGGCAGCATCGACAGCGTCACCGACATCGTCACCAAAGGAAAGCTGTCCAGCCAGATCGTGTCCCCGGCAGTGGGCTCTCCCACCACCTCCTCTGGCCAGCAGCCCTGGGCCACCTCGCCGTACGATGATCTGGGAGAAGACGGGAACATGGAGGACGCCAACGTGCCCTTCCGCATCCACCGCTTCCCGTCCTACACGGCGGCCATGCTGCAGAAACAGCTGGAGAACAGAATGAGCCTCAGCTCTCAAGGAAACAGAATGAGCCTCAGTACGGAGGGAAACAAAATGAGCTTCAGCACGCAGGGGAACCGAATGAACCAGAACTCCCAGGGATACGGAACGACCCAGTCACCTGGGCCGTCCAGAACCCCGGAGAGAGACAGCGACAGCATGATGGTGGCTAATCTCACCAGCGACAGATCCGCGGCTGACAATCCCTCCACTTTCGTAGAGCCCATCCTCTTCTCCTTCTCCAAGTTGTCCCCTGAGAGGTGTGAGACCTGCGGCTGCTCCCGCCGGGGCTCCTGTCAGTCCAACTCCGCGGAAAACGACCAGGTGATGCCCCAGTTGCCGGTGAGTCCGGGCCAGTGTCAAGATCAGGTCGACACAGGCTATGCGTCACCCAGGCAAGTAGAGCCCAGTGAGTATCAGCAGAGCAGCGATAAAAGTAACGCTCTGGTGGTGATGGGGCAAAGAGAAAACCTTGCCCTGTCCCTAGACAGCATAAAAAGTAATGACGAGGGAGAGGAAGGCGACACGGCCAACAACGCCTCCATCACCTCCGTCAGCAACAACTTGCGCACCAAGCCTTGCCTGGACCTCCTGAACCGAAACCAGCAGAACAACCCGCGCAAACAGTCCACCGCCGAGGAAGAAAGCATCATCGAAGACGATGAAAGCACCACCATGGAGGATGAATGCAGCATCGTGGAGGACGACGTCGAAAGCACCGTGGTTGAAGACGATGTCTCAGAGGTAGGCAGTAACAAGGCCGGTAAAAGTAAAAGCCGAAGTAGGAGCGGAAGCCTGGGCAGCGACGAGTCCAAGGGGTCCATTCGGTTCAGCCGAAAGGTCAGCATGATGTACACCCCGAACCGCTTCCAGAGCCTGTCCATCAGGGAGACCCACGCCCCGCCCAGCAGTCTGACCTCTCTGCTCTGCTGCTGCTGCTGCGGAAGCAGCACTAATATCTACAGGAAGGAATTCAAAATGAAGATGAAAGGGGCTGAGCGCAGCTCGGAAGATGCGAACTCTAAGGAAAATAGAAAGGATTCCCAAGATGAAAGCGCTTCAACCAGTGGTGCTAGCGAAAAGAATCAAAACGCCTGTTCCATGCACCACTGCTTCTATGACAATTCCATGCACAAATGTATGTGTGACCATTTCCCGGCCAGGTTCGAGGCCGATTCGGCCAACGTCGCTTTCACGAAAAGGAAGTCCCCACATCAGAGCTGCACCTCCGTGGATTCCTTAAGTGACGATCAAGTCGGTTGTGAAAAACTTTGTTCTTTCGACGTAAACTCTACAACAGATAATAAAAGCTTGGTGATCAGTGTAGAAAAGGGAGCAAGATTGTGCCCCATGAAAGGCCACTTGATTGATAATCTCACTTGGATTGGATATGATCAGAACTCTTCTTGGCCCCTTGATAACTGTGATTCGGTTAGTCAGACCATACAGTCTCGTGAAGAAGAATACAAGCGCAGAGTTGACAAGACAGAAACGACCATCAAGAAGCGTGCAACCCGAAACATGGAAGACAGGGATGAAAGAAGCTTTTTCTCAGGTTGTTCAACAAAACAGTCACCAGCAGTTCCGACCCAGCACAGCGACTCATTCTGTGAGAAGACGGCACACAGCTCAGAACTGTTGACTAAACACAGCTCCGATGACCTGACTGGGGAAACATCCATGAAGAACGTTCCAGAGCTGGAGTCAGCTTACAGCACAGGTTCTCCTCCTCTTACTCAGCCTGATCAAGACCCAGGGTGTAACAACTCAAAAGCAACACATTCTTTTTGGTGTACCTACAAGAGCCAGGATGCCACACTCGCACAGAAACCCGTCGTATCCGGTCAATCGCACCGTGAAATCAAATCGACAGAAAACTCACTACTGGTTTCTGGTGATCAGGAAGACAACCCAGGGCCTGTTATTCACCATCCGGAAGAAGCAAAACCATGTGACAGAAAAGACCTGAAAAACACGGACCGGAAAGGTTACGATGACTCAGACTGCGGAAGAAGAAAGATCCAAGCTGATAGAAACGCGTGTAGTGGGAAGGAAACTTTCCGCGGCTGTTGCTGCAATGAGGAGAGGAAACGCGCAAATGACAGAAAAGATTCCCATGTTAAGCCTACGTCACTCGTTTATCGTTGTACTACTGATGAGCATATGAACAAAACCGATAGAGAAGAATCGCGCGTAAAGCCCCAATCACACGTTAACCGATGTAACGACGGGAAAAGTAACATAGCTGACAGAAAAGAACCCCGTGTTAAGCCTCCGTCACACATTCTTCGCTGCACTACTGACAAACATGGCACCCAAACCGATAGAGAAGAATCACACGTCAAGCCTCCCTCACGCGTAACGTCGGACGAACTTCAAGAAGAAAAAGAGGACAGGAGAGACCACGAGGCGGGTGGGTGTGGTGGCCGTGGCAACTGTAACAGCAATGCTGACAACAAGGACAGGAGGACGGCGTCCCGGAGGAAGGACAACCAGGACTTGGCCAGCGTGTTCTGCCGGGAGCCCTTCGCTGTCCTCTTCCTCTCCCCGACCACAGGTAAACGGTTGTTTGCGCAAAGTCGCCATTTCAAATCAATACCATGTAAACTATGGCTTAGACACCCTCTTGACTTTTTATGATTCTCAATCTCGATGTCTGGTTCTTTCAGTTTCATGACAATAACCCACCCACCCACCCACACCTGCCCGTGGTCTTTTGTATAAATAGTTCCCCCAAATTCTGGAAGTTCTGTGCTTGTAACTTCCTCTAATCTGTCCCTCTCTTTGACTCTGCCTTTTCTCCTTTGCTTACTGTCATCTACTATCTTTCTGCCTTACCGGTCCATTCTCCTGCCTTTTTTTTTTTGTTCAAGAAACACTTTCAAAAAGATTTCCCCCAACCAAAGTCGGACTTGCTGGGCCTAACTATTTCTTAGTTAGGCGCATAACGGCAGCATGCCGCATCTGCGCTCATAATTGACAATAAACTGTCTGTGCGATCGAAGGATAAGAAGAATGACGATCACCCTAGGCTGATCCTACCTCTATCCCTTTCCCTAAAGATGGCAGAATGCTGCTTCTCAGAGAAAGTATTCAATGCAAAAATTTGAGGGGTGTGTGTGTGTGTGTGTGTGTGTGTGAGTGTGTGTGTGTGTGTGTGTGTGTGTGTGTGTGTGTGTGTGTGTGTGTGTGTGTGTAGGGGGGGTATTAAAGTACAGGATAACTGGATCATTATGCCATTCTTGGGAAAGCGATAGGGTTAGGTTCAGCCTAGGTTTATTTTGTCACGAAACTGGAAGTACCAGACTTTGAGATCGAGAGTCGTAAACATGAGGGGGTTTATCTAAATTACAACGTGGCCTCTCTCTCTCTCTCTCTCTCTCTCTCTCTCTCTCTCTCTCTCTCTCTCTCTCTCTCTCTCTCTCTCTCTCTCTCTCTCTCTCTCTCTCTCTTTTTCTCTTATTCCTACTAAAAAAACTTACACCCTTCATAGATATAGACGCACGCACGATGTTTTTTTCATGCCCACTGTCTCTCGCACATTAATTACGCATCTGTAGTCTGGGACTCTGCTGCTAATTGTCACCTATCAATGAGAGACTTAGTGCGATTTTTTTCACGCCAGAGGGCATGACGCTCGTGTGGGGCTAATCCTCTCTATATTCTTAGTTGGGGATAAAGAAAGAGAGAGAGAAGAGGGTAGTCCTACTCACTACGCCCAAGTAAGAAAATCGCGTGATAAGCCCCTAGTGCATTGACTGCCCTCTGGCGTGAAAAATATCGCCATAGGTCGACCATTCTATGCACAAAAGGGGAGCTAAAATAATCCTTCCTGATCCTGAACTCAGTACAGCAGAAAAACAAGCCCAGTTAAACATACTTCCACTGCAATCACAGCTTAGCTACAATAAAGCCATTCTCATGTACAAAGTACACTATGACTTAGCTCCACAATACCTGAAAAATCTAGTTACACAAGCCTCACATCGCTATGGTTCAAGTAATTATATTTTACCACAAACAAGAATTGATAAATTTAAGTCAAGCTTTACTTTCTCGGGTTCCTTCATATGGAACTCCCTTCAGTCCGACATTAAATTATGCTCCTCTATCTCAACCTTCAAAACGAGTCTTCGAAAGACACTAACATTCGACCCTCCTTAATTTAAAAAAAAATAAACATTTTGATTTCCCCCCAGGGTCTCTCTTCATATATGCCGATATGCTATATTGCTAATTACGATGTCATGTATTCACATCATTCTATTTGTTTACTATTCTCCAACAATGTGCCTAATATAATGTTAGAAATGGTGTCCTCAATTTATTGCAAATTGTTACCTGGTTTCATACCATAGGCTGCATTTATTTGCCCTGTTCTATAATGTATAGTTCTTTTATACGTGCTTCAACATATACTGTGCGTATGTGCATGTATTCTTGCGTGTGCCGCGCGCACGTGCAGGTGTGTGCGTGTATGGTTACCCATATGCCCGCACAAGTATTAACAATTATACCTGTGCGTACGTAATTCTATAAATTCGTATTTCAACCTGTCTTTATCATAATACCTGCTTTGCTACCTTTATGTTCAATTATGTATGTGTTTGTATTCTATGTTCGTATAATACATATATGTACAAAGGTGCTACCTTTATGTTCAAATCTGTATGTGTAATATCATGCCTTGCCATGTTTGTATTCTATGTTCGTGTATGTATCAAGGACAGATTGGAAGACTAGGCGTTGCCTAAAATCTTTATCCTTGAAAAATAAAGTTCAAGTTTTCAAGTTTTCAAGTTCATCTCTCTCTCTCTCTCTCTCTCTCTCTCTTAATCTCTCTCTCTCTGCCCTCCCTCTTGTCTCTCATCTCTCTCTCTCTCTCTCTCTCACGCTCTCTCTCTCTCTCTCTCTCACTCACGCACGCATCACTCACTACGCAAGATTTACGGACTCTTTTGTGATGTTCAATTTACATGTAATAGTCAATGTTGAGTTGATGTCTTATGGAAAATTATATGTGACATGGTGGATAACAATTCAGAAATATTCATTCGCACCTGATTCACACGGACCCCATCGGCGACGCCCGGAAGGAGGCGTCGGCCATTCAACGCATACATGACGTCACTTCCTCTTCTCTCCTCTCTCTCTCTCTCTCTCTCTCTCTCTCTCTCTCTCTCTCTCTCTCTCTCTCTCTCTCTCTCTCTCTCTCTCTCTCTCTCTCTCTCTCTCTCTCTCTCGACAAGATTTACGGACTCTTTTGTAATGTTCAATTTAATGTAATGTTAATGTTGAGTTGATGTCTTACTCCATTGTATGGGCATGGCCTAACAATTGAAATATTCATGACACCTGACTCACTCACTCCTTCTCTCTCTCTCTCTCTCTCTCTCTCTCTCTCTCTCTCTCTCTCTCTCTCTCTCTCTCTCTCTCTCTCTCTCTCTCTCTCTCTCTCTCTCTCTCTCTCTCTCCAAGATTTACGGACTCTTTTGTAATGTTCAATTTAATGTAATGTCAATGTTGAGTTGATGTCTTACTCCATTGTATGGACATGGCCTAACAATTAAAATATTCATGACACCTGACTCACTCACTCCTTCTCTCTCTCTCTCACTCTCTCTCTCTCTCTCTCTCTCTCTCTCTCTCATCTCTCTCTCTCCTCTCTCTCTCTCTCTCTCTCTCTCTCTCTCTCTCTCTCTCTCTCTCTCTCTCTCCAAGATTTACGGACTGTTTGGTAATGTTCAATTTAATGTACTGTCAATGTTGAGTTGATGTCTTACTCCATTGTATGGGCATGGCCTAACAATTGAAATATTCATGACACCTGACTCACTCACTCCTTCTCTCTCTCTCTCTCTCTCTCTCTCTCTCTCTCTCTCTCTCTCTCTCTCTCTCTCTCTCTCTCTCTCTCTCTCTCTCTCTCTCTCTCTCTCTCTCTCTCTCTCTCTCTCTCGACAAGATTTACGGACTGTTTGGTAATGTTCAATTTAATGTACTGTCAATGTTGAGTTGATGTCTTACTCCATTATATGAGCATGGCCTAACAATTGAAATATTCATGACACCTGACTCACTCACTCTCTCTCTCTCTCTCTCTCTCTCTCTCTCTCTCTCTCTCTCTCTCTCTCTCTCTCTCTCTCTCTCTCTCTCTCTCTCTCTCTCTCTCTCTCTCTCTCTCTCTCTCTCTCTCTCTCTCTCTCTCTCTTTGAAAGTTAGACAAGATTTACGGACTGTTTGGTAATGTTCAATTTAATGTAATGTCAATGTTGAGTTGATGTCTTACTCCATTGTATGGGCATGGCCTAACAATTGAAAGAGAGACTGAAGACTGAACAACTTTATTACATAAGGATTAAGATGTTTTGGACCGGGCTCATTTTTCCAACCTGTCCTTGGAACGAAAACTAGACTAATACAAAACAATTAGGCAAACAGATATAATCATGCGTGATGAAGCAAGGCATCAAAGTAAAGAACAATGGAAATTGGAATAATCAAATAATTAACAAGTAGACAAGCAAACAGGCAGAAAAAAACCCATCAAGAAATTGTAAGCAGCATTAATATTTAAACATGTGTACTACTACTACTACTACTACTACTACTAGTAGTAGTAGTAGTAGTAGTAGTAGTAGTAGTAGTAGTAGTACTACTAGTACTAGTACTACTACTACTACTACTACTACTACTGTAACTACTACTACTACTGCTGCTGCTGCTGCTACTACTGTCTGCTACTACTACTACTGCTACTACTGCTGCTGCTACTGCTGCTGCTGCTGCTGCTACTACTACTACTACTACTGCTGCTGCTGCTGCTACTGCTACTACTACTACTACTACTACTACCTACTACTACTACTACTACGACTACTAGGCCTACTACTACTGACAACTACCTACTATCTGTCCTCTGAATATAATATGTCTTCGCCACCATCACCTTCTCTCTCTCTCTCTCTCTCTCTCTCATCCTCCTCTCTCATCGCTCTCTCTCGTCTCTTCTCTCTCTACGAACACACATCACACAGGCACCAGCACACACCACACACAGAGAGAGAGAGATAGAAGATGGAGTAGTATAGATAGCAGAGAGAGAGAGAGATAGAGAGGAGAGAGAGAGAGAGAGCGAGATAGAGAG
This sequence comes from Phymorhynchus buccinoides, assembly GCA_017654935.2. Classification (NCBI taxonomy): domain Eukaryota; kingdom Metazoa; phylum Mollusca; class Gastropoda; order Neogastropoda; family Raphitomidae; genus Phymorhynchus; species Phymorhynchus buccinoides. Next base: position 5,746,759 of record CM065703.1, on the reverse strand, counting down.
AGGATAGCAAGACCAACCTCCCCCTGCTGCCACTTGAGGAAGTGACGTCATGTATGCGTTGAATGGCCGACGCCTCCTTCCGGGCGTCGCCGATGGGGTCCGTGTGAATGGCGATGACGGCGAATGACGTCACGTCTGATGTCAGTCATCCACAACACGTCACACACACACATTTTCCATACAGGCATACAGGCATAATTAATTATAAGCACCAATGTTGTCTTATGTGTGTGTGTGTGTGTTTTGTGTGTGTGTAGTGTATGTGTGTGTGCGTGTGTGTGTGTGTTGCGTGTGCGTGTGCGTGCGTGCGTTGCGTGCATGAATGCCGTGCCTCCCGCGTGTGTGTGTGGTGTGTGTTGTGGTTCAATTTTCCGATAGATCAATGAAGGAGGGGGCAGATGGAAGAAATTAAGAATAGAGGAGGGGGGATAGACAGAGAGAGAGATAAAACTTGACTTGAAAACTTTAACTTTATTTTTTTGAAGGGATAAAGATTTTAGGCACCGCCGAGTCTTCCAATCTGTCCTTGTTACATACATGAACCTAGAATACAAACATGGCAATGCATGATATTACACATACAGATTTGAACATAAAGGTACACACCTTTGTAGCATAATAATGTATTATACGAACATAGAATGACAAAACACATGACATAGAGATTTGAAGATAAAGGTAGCAAAGCAAGTATTATGATAAAGACAGGTTGAAATGCGAATTTATAGAATTACGTACGCACATGTATAATTGTTAATACTCGTGCAGGCATACATGTGTGTAACCATACACGCACACACCCGCACGTGCGCGCGGCACACGCAAGAATACATGTAGATACGCACAGATATTTGTTGAAGCACGTATAAAAGAACTATACATTTTTAGAACAGGGCAAACTAATGCAGCCTATTATGGTATGAAAACGGTAGCAATTAGCAATAAAGTGCGGGCAATTTAAACATTGTTTTTAGCCACATTGTTGGAGAATTGTAAACAAACAGAGTGATGTGAATACATTGACATCGTAATTAGCAATATAGCGTGTCGGAATATATGAAGAAAAACAAAAAATCAATAATTTGTTTTATTTTTTTTAAATCATGGAGGGTCGAATGTAAGTGTCTCTCGGAGACGCGTTTTGAAGGTTGTGATAGAGGAGCATAATCTAATGTCGGACTGAAGGGAATTCCATATGGATGAACCCGAGAAAGTAAAACTTGACTTTAATTTATCTATTTTTGTGTGTGGTAAAATATAGTTACTTGAACCATAGGGATGTGAGGCTTGTGTAAGTAGATTTTTTCAGGTATTGTGGAGCTAAGTCATTGTGTACTTTGTACATAAGAATGGCTTTTATTGTAGCTAAGTTGTGATTGCAGTGGAAGTATGTTTAACTTGGCTTGTTTTTTTCAAATGTACTGAGTTCAGGATCAGGAATGAAGGATATTTTATCTCCCCTTTTGCATGCATCGATTGGTCCGACCTATGGCGGTATTTTTTTCACGCCAGAGGGACGGTCAATGCACTAGGAGCTTTTCAATGCGATTATCTTACTTGGGCGTAGCGAGCGAGAGAGAGAGAGGGTGGGACTCCTCACTCTCTCTCTCTCTCTCTTTTCTTCTTTATCCCCAACTAACGAATATAGTAGGAGGAATTTAGCCTCCACAAACAGCGTCATGGATAGCGTCAGGCACTCTGGCGTGAAAAAAATCGCACTAAGTCTCATTACCCCCCCCCCCGCCCTTCTCATTGAGTTTTAATAGTTGACAATTAGCAGCAGAGTCCCAGACTACAGATGCGTAATTATTAATGTGGGAGAGACAGTGGGCATGAAAAAAACATCGTGCGTGCTTCTATATCTATGAAGGGTGTAAGTTTTTTTAGTAGGAATAAGAGAAAAAGATAGAGAGAGAGAGAGAGAGAGAGAGAGGAGAGAGAGAGAGAGAGAGAGAGAGAGAGAGAGAGAGAGAGAGAGAGAGAGAGAGGCCACGTTGTAATTTAGATAACCCCCTCATGTTTACGACTCTCGATCTCAAAGTCTGGTTATTTCAGTTTCATGACAATAATCCTAGGCTTTTCTTGATCCTAACCCTATCGCTTTCCCAAGAATGGCATAATGATCCAGTTATCCTGTACTTTTAATACCTCCCCTACACACACACACACACACACACACACACACACACACCCCCACACACACGACACACTCACACACACACACACACACACACCACCCCTCAAATTTTGCATTGAATACGTTCTCTGAGAACGCAGCATTCTGCATCTTTAGGGAAAAGGGATAGAGTAGATCACTAGGGTGATCGTCATTCTTCTTAATCCTTCGATCGCAACGACAGTTTTATTGTCATTATAGCGCAGATGCCGGCAGCTGCCGTTATGACGCCTTCACTAAGAAATAGTTACGCCCAGCAAGTCCGACTTTTTTGGTTGTGGGGAAATCTTTTTGAAGTGTTTCTTGAACAAACAAAAAGGCAGTAGAATTGGACGCGTAAGGCAGAAAGATAGTAGATGACAGTAATCACAGAGAAAAGGCATAGTCAAGAGAGGGACAGATTAGAGGAAGTTCAAGCACAGAACTTCCAGAATTTGGGTGGAACTATTTATACAAAAGACCTACGGCAGGTGTGGGTGGGTGTGTGGGTTATTGTCAATGAAACTGAAAGAAACCAGACATCGAGATTGAGAATCTAAAAAGTCAGAGGGTGGTCTATAGCCATATTTTACATGGTATATTTGAAATGCGACTTTGCGCAAACACCGTGTTACCCTGTGGTCGGGGAAGGAAGAGTGACAGCGGAAGGGCTCCCGGCAGAACACGCTGGCCAAGTCCTGGTTGTCCTTCCTCCGGGACGCCGTCCTCCTGTCCTTGTTGTCAGCATTGCTGTTACAGTTGCACGGCCACCACACCCACCCGCCTCGTGGTTCTCTCCTGTCCTTCTTTTCGCTTGAAGTTCGTCCCGACGTTCCGCGTGAGGGAGGCTTGACGGTGTGATTCTTCTCTATCGGTTTGGGTCCATGTTTGTCAGTTATGCAGTCGAGAAGTGTGACGGAGGCTTAACCGGGTGTTCTTTTCTGTCAGCTAATGTTACTTTTCCCGTCGTTACATCGGTTAACTGTATTGGGGCTTTACGCGCGATTCTTCTCTATCGGGTTTTGTTAATATGCTTATCAGTAGTACCACGGCTAAACTAAGTGACGTAGTCCTTAACATGGAATCTTTTCTGTCATTTGCGCGTTTCCTCTCCTCATTGCAGCAACATGCCGCGGAAAGTTTCCTTCCCACACACGCGTTTCTATCAGCTTGATCTTTCTTCTTCCCGCAAGTCTGAGTCATCGTAACCTTTCCGGTCCGTGTTTTTTTTCAGGTCTTTTCTGTCACATGGTTTTGCTTCTTCCGGTGGTGAATAACGGCCCTGGGTTGTCTTCCTGATCACCAGAACCAGTAGTGAGTTTCTGTCGATTTGATTTCACGGTGGCGAATTGACCGGATCTACGGGTTTCTGTGCGAGTGTGGCATCCTGGCTCTGTACGGCTACACCAAAGAATGTGGTGCTTTTGAGTTGGTACACCCTGGGTCTTGATCAGGCTGAGTAAGAGAGGGAGAACCTGTGCCTGTAGCTGATCCAGCTCTGGAAACGTTCTTTCATGGATGTTTTCCCCAGTCAGTTTCACTCGGAGCTGTGTTTTAGTCAACAGTTCCTTCCTGAGCTGTGTGCCGTCTTCTCACAGAATGAGTCGCTGTGCGGTCCGGAACTGCTGTGACTGTTTTGTTGAACAACCTGAGAAAAAGCTTCTTTCATCCCTGGGTCTTCCATTTTCGGGTTTGCACGCTTCTTGGATGGTCGTTTCTGTCTTGTCAACTCTGCGCTTGTATTCTTCTTCACGGACTGTATGGTCCTTACTAACCGAATCACAGTTATCAAGAAAAACAAGAAGGGCCAAGACGAGTCCTGATCATATCCATCCAAGTGAGATTTTACAATTCATGTGGCCTTTCATGTGGCCAATCTTGCTCCCTTTCTACACTGATCACCAGCTTTTATTATCTGTTGTAGAGTTTACGTCGAAAGAACAAAGTTTTTTCACAAACCGACTTGATCGTCACTTAAGGAATCCACGGAGGTGCATCTCTGATTTGGGACTTCCTTTTCGTGAAAGCGAAGTTTGCCGAATCGGCCCTCGAAACTGGCGGGAATGGTCCACACATACATTTGTGCATGGAATTGTCATAGAAGCAGTGGTGCATGGAACAAGGCTTTTTGATTCTTTTTCGCTAGCACCACTGGTTGAAGCGCTTTCATCTTGGGAATCCTTTCTATTTTCCTTAGAGTTCGCATCTTCCGAGCCTGCGCTCATCCCCTTTCTCTTCATTTTGAATTCTTCCGTGTAGATATTAGTGCTGCTTCCGCAGCAGCACAGCAGAGCAGAGAGGGTCAGACTGCTGGCGGGGGCGTGGGTCTCCCTGATGGACAGGCTTCTGGAAGCGAGTTCGGGGTGTACATCATGCTGACCTTTCGGCTGAACCGAATGGACCCCTTGGACTCGTCCGCTGGCCCAGGCGTCCGCTCCTACTGTCGGCTTTTACTTTTACCGGCCTTGTACTGCCTACCTCTGAGACATCGTCTTCAACCACGGTGCTTTCGACGGTCGTCCTCCACGATCTGCATTCATCCTCCATGGTGTGCTTTCATCGTCTTCGATGATGCTTTACTTTCCTAGGCGTGGACTGTTTTGCGCGGTTGTTCTGGCTGGTTTCGGTTGCGGGAGGTCCAGGCCAAGGCTTGGTGCGCACGTTGTTGCTGACGGAGGTGAGGAGGCGTTGTTGGCGTGGTCGCCTTCCTCTCCCTCGTCATTACTTTTTTTATGCCTGTCATAAGGGACAGGGCAAGGTTTTCTCTTTGCCCCCCTCACCACCAGATCGTGACTATTACTTTTATCGCTGCTCTGCTGAATACTCACGTGGGCTCTACTTGCTTGGGTGACGCTAGCCTTGTCGACCTGAATCTTGACAACTGGCCCGGACTCACGCAACTGGGGCATCACCGGTCGTTTTCCGCGGATTGGACTGACAGGAGGCCCCGTCTGGAGCAGAATCGCAGGTCTCACACCTCCTCAGGGACAACTTGGAGAAGGAGTAAGAGGATGGGCTTTCTACGAAAGTGAGGGTTGTCAGCCGCGGATCTGTCGCTGGTGAGATTAGCCTCCCATCATGCTGTCGCTGTCTCTCTCCGGGGTTCTGGACGGCCCAGGTGACCTGGGTCGTTCCGTATCCCTGGGGAGTTCTGGTTCATTCGGTTCCCCGCGTGCTGAAGCTCATTTGTTTCCCTCCGTACTGAGGCTCATTCTGTTTCTTGAGAGCTGAGGCTCATTCTATTCTCCAAGCTTTTTCACGGGGGGGGGGGGGGGGGCAGCATGCCCGCCGTGTAGGAAGGGAAGGGGTGGATTCGGAAGGGGCACGTTGGCGTCCTCCATGTTCCCGTCTTCTCCCAGATCATCGTACGGCCGAGGTGCCCAGGGCTGCTGCCATAGGAGGTGGTGGGAGCGCCCACTGCCGGGGAACGAATCCTTCTGTGACAGCTTTCTTTGGTGACGATGTCGGTGACGCTGTCGATGCTGCGCTGCTACTCCTCCTGAATGGCGTCCGAGGTTTTGCGCACCCTGCACGGTCTTGACCTACGCCAGCTGGTCCAGAAAATTAAAAGCTGGGGCCGACTTCCATTCAGGCCGATGTCGTGGTGCACCCCCTCCTCCTCCTCTCCTCCTCCTCTTCTTCCCTCCTTCTCATCCCACGCTCTGCACTCGTTTACCAGTCCCTTCTCTGTGAGCGCTTGACACAAAGCCGCCTGCTTGTGGACGGAGAACTGGCAAATCCACGTCCATGAATTCCGTGTTCTTTTCCGGGCCGTGGGACTTTTGTTCTCTTCAGGGGGTTTCGACCATAACGTGCCTTTGTATTTGAGGCGTTCTCGACTTCAGAGGCGGCTATTTGACGAAATGCTCCTGGTTTGATCCGTGGAGGGGGCCCGCCTGCACCGCGCTGTGGGAAAGAAACCCCAGGTGTTGCAGCGGTCGTCCAGGAGAACCTCTTTCGCCCGAAGTTGTACTACACCTCCTTCAGCGATCCGGGCGACTGGGCAGAGGGGAGGGGTTTACTGGACCTTAGGGGATCTCAGGACGGGTAGGAGGAGGAGGAGGCGTGGTGTGGGTGGCGGCTGGAGGGACGTAGGGGGATCGGGCGTCGGAGTGGAGGCGTTGGAGAGGATCGTGCCCAGCATCCCTGTTTGAAGTGATCCTGGGCCATAGTGGGTGCACTTCCACACCACACTCAGCTTGTTCAGGTCTGCACGCCAACCAGCACGTGGGTCACGTTTTTCATCTGGCTAGAAGGGTTCACGAATGAACACGAGTCTCGTCGTCCTCTTCTTCTTCTTCTTCTTCTTTCTTCTTCTCTTCTTCTTCTTCTCATTATCATGCCATCGGGTCACCGATGCGTTGGGCTGTACTTGCGTGTCCCGCTTGTTCCAGTTTTTCACCGGTCTCCCCCATCAGGGAGGGAGCTCAAAAGAAAAAAATATTTTGAAGATTTTTTTTTTTTAAGAAAAAGAAGAAACGGGCGAACGGGCCAATAATCTAGAAAACTATAATGACATAAATTAAAGGAAAAAGGCAATAAAGAGAGTGAAAGATTAAGGAAGCTACAAACACAGAACTACCAGAATGTGGGGGAACTATTGTACGAAGACACCACCATCCCATTATCCCCACAGTGAGACTCGGGATGGGCGGGCTTCCAGCTCCCCGTATGGAAGCAACGAGCATCCATCCACTGCCCTGGCGTTGCCAGTACAAACGTGGTGGTACCTGGGTAGGAGGACGCTCACTCACGCGATCCACAACTAAACATTATTGTAGCCTGCAGGGTGGGGGGGGGGGGTCGTAGTGGGTGGTGTCCTGCGTAGCTGGCTCCGACAGTCTCCACTGGAACTCACCGAAGAGACTCAGCAGCAGTGCAGTGTCTCCTCTCTGGTTGCCTCCTGATGACCTAAAATAGACAATACTCCTGCGTACTGCTGGTTTTTCGGATTCTGCCGGGGGGATTCTGACACAAACCAGGGTGAGCTGCGAGTTGTGGGACTCGGGACGAGCGGCGTGGGTCACGACGCATCTGTGCGGCCCAGAAGATGGGACAGCACATTAAACAAGACGGCGGGCCATATAAACTCTTACTCCAGATGCTGATGAAAGTCCGGGAGATGATTTTCGACTCTTGGTTTTATTGTGAGTTTGTTTTTCTTTTCCTTATTTTTTAGAAAACATTCCTGCATTCGGTATGGTAATGTCCAGTAGTGAATATTTTACAAAAGAAACTCCCTAGGTGACACCTTTTCACTAAATCTACTTTGGTTGAAATCTCCGATTTCCTTTGAAATAATCAAGCGTCTCTGTAATATTCAAATCTGATTCACAAGGATAGCGTTGATATTGCTTGCTTATTGTGTAGATCTTGACACATAATATAAACTTTAATACATTTTATACAGATTATCTAAAGAGTTTCGCTCACAACAAAGGAAACAGCCAATTTTTTTTTTTACTGGCACTACAAAGATAAGAACGCTTCAAACACAATGATGTCCTCCACCCACCCCATCCAAATGGTTACTCTCCGCATCTCGCGCAAGGAGGAATCGCCGTTTGACGGTTTAATTTCTAAGAAACCAGAGCACAGTGAGTGTTCCGATCCTGAAACAGGCTGTCTTTCTGGTGATTCTCGACTGTTTTTCTGCAAAAACCTATCTTAGGGTCCACCTTTCATTCCTGAAATCGGTAAATGAAATAGACACCCGAAGGTGCTGATGGGACCCCAGAGATGCACAGCCACGCCCGTCCTATAACGCGAGAGCATCCCTGCCAGCCTTGGAAGTCTGTTGTTGTGCTACTGGGAATCATGCACCACGAACATTCATTAAGCATATAAGGCGCATAGCTACTCCGCGGCTTTGGTGACCATCGATACGATACAAAGGAGTCCTCGCGAAAATTTCCCCATGGGTGTACCAGTCCGTTTTTTCATGACTGCAGAGGAGCCACCGCAAAAGGCAAACCCGCTCAAAACCAGAACGCATCCAACTGCCTCCCAAAAAGGACAGGCGAGGCCAGTGCATCCCTAGACAATCCCTTTAAAAAAAAAATCTTGTTTTGACAAGCACGAGCTTGGAGACGCTACTGTAGAAGAAACAGTAGTGCTCCTTCACACCGTGGGTCTGGCACAGGCCTGTCCTCTCCTCAAAGTCGAACGGGTTTTCTCTGTCCACTCTGTGAACAAACCAGAATGATGATGGATGGATGGATGGATGGATGGGTGGTTGGTTGCATGGTGGGTGGATGGGTGGGTGGATGGTGGTGATGGATGTTAGTTGGAATGGGTGGATTATGGATGGGTGGGTGGGTGGATGGATGGATGGGTGGGTGGGTGATGGATAGATGGTGGATGGGATGATGGGACTGATGGGTGGTCTGGATGGTTGGAATGAATGAACGAATGAATGAATGAATGATGGATTGATTGAAGACTACATGGATGCATGAATGGAATGGATAATGAACGAACTAATGAATTAATGGATTAATGAGTCACCATCAATCAATTAATTAATCAGCCAGTCATTCAATTAGTCAATCAATCTACCGATCAATCAACCGTCCATTAATTCACCAGTCAATAATGTATCAACCGATCAGTCAGTCCTGTCAATCATCAATTAAAGCGTCAGACAAAACATTAAGTAATTAACTGATGAATTATCACATAAATAATATTAAGAAAGTGATAAGTAAGTACAAGAAAATATAAGTAAAACTACGTGGAATTTTAGAATACATTAAAATTGACTTCAAAAAACTATCAAGATACAAGTTTTGTTTAAAGTAAATAACCTGTATTGACTAATAACCTAACTAACTAAAGCAAATTTATGTCTATCGACGCCCATCTTACGATGCGACATCTTACTATCCTCATCTCAAATTTCTGCTTCTTCCAGTTGTATTAATCATAGGTTTGATCCTAACCCTATCCATTTCCAGAAGAATGACAGAATATTCTTTGCCTCATGAAAACATTTCAAATGAAAAATGATGGCCTAGATATCGTGATGGAAAACCGCAAGCTTCGGTTTCTTCCCAAAATTGGTACACCGGGGGAAAATAAGCATACTTTTTGAACCGTTTTGGAATAAATGATGACTGACGGCCTGGCTAAAAGACTCCAGGGATCATCCCAACAGCCGGAAGTACCTTGAACACACTAAGCTGCACATATCAGCTAGGGATGAGAACATTACGTGCGTTACTTTTTTCATTACGCCCGCCAGCGTACGCAGCCACAATCCGTCTTAGGGGATTAGGGACTTAACTAAAGCCCCGCGCTTCGAGGGAAGATTTTGTCGTAAGATTGAAAGGGCTGGGGGTTGGGGCTTGGGGAGGAGGACTCTAAATGACCAGATACCTAAAACTCACGTGTTGCGTGGCGTTTGATGCAGTCTGTCGATGTTGGTTTAGTCCGCCCCGTTCGGGCCTCCATCAGTAAGAGCTAATCGACCGTTTGAGAACCTGACAAACAGGACCCAAGCAAGTAGAGTAAGGATAGTGATGAAAGGGCGTATTCTTCTTCTCTTCTCTGCGTTCCAGGCCACATGGTCATAAATGGGATAAGGTAACATACGTATGTGTTCCGGTTTTCAGTTTTTCCACATGGTCTCCCCGCTGCTGCACAGCCGACACATTCCGATGCGGAGGGAGCTCAAGGAGAAACGGTCAATTAGAAGTGACTCAGTGTCAACTGCTTAGCGGGTCTGATTTCGATCACAGGGCCTGTTTAGCCACGGATAGAATTTTCAAATATTGAACGTGGAAGTGGTATTAGAAATTTATAATTCGTTGTAACTGACATGATTTGTGACGCATGAATGTTTTTATAACAATATAGAAATAAATACAGAAAATGACAGTCAATTTGCCTGGAACTTTTGAAAATTAAAATCATGAGAATGTTTCAAATTAACAGTAAACAGAAAGCTATTGTTTTAGAAATAGCACTATTCATTTATATGCTGAACTGAATCACTGACACACAGCAGAGAACGGTGAACCCCGATTCTGGCTCAGTATCGTTTTACTCCTCCATGTTAGTAAAAAACGGCTAAAATCACCTCCTTTTGTTTATGCTTTTTTACCCTCCCCAAAAGGTGTGATTTAAACCGTTTTCTTGCATTTTATTCACAAAAAACAGCGCGGGTTAGCCGTTTTTTTACTCGCGAAAACAGCGTGATTTAAAGGATAACCCAATTTCTGGCTCACAAAGGACTCTCCTACTTTTAGCTACAAAAACGTGCTACTTATGGGGTGAAAACAGCAAGTAAATTCGTCACCCCCTTATTCTGTCAAATCAAAAAAAAAGCACTACTTTTAGGTGAAACAAAAACGGGGAAAAAAACTCACTCACCATAGATTGGAATCCCGATTTTTATAAAACGAGGTGACTTAAACCTTGTTGGCGTTGAAAAAAAAAAGTCACTTTTTTTAAAATTTAAGTTTTGGTCCTTTTAAAACTTTTTTGGGTTAAACTTTTTTTTTTTTTTTTAACAATTTTTTTTTTTTTTTTTACTATTTTTTTTTATTTTTTTTTTCCCCACTTTGTTTTTTTTTTTTTTTAACTTAAGCAAAATAAACTTGGGTGGGCTTTTTAAAAAAAAAAATAAAAAAAAGTTTTACTTAACGTTCTTTTAGTTCTTTTTTCAGAATTACTTAAGTTCTTTTTAAGTTCTTTTTTAAGAAGTTACTTAAAGTTCTTTTTAAGTTCTTACTAAGTCATCTTCACAAGTCATTATCAAGTATTTTATTAAGTTCTTACCAAAACTTACTTAAGTACTTATTAAGTTTTAATTTGCTTAAAAATGGATCGCTCTCTAGGTTTATGCCTATTTGACTTTTTGTTTTTCTGTTTGTCTCTACGTTTTCTGTTGTACGTGTTGTACTTCTACTCGTTTTTTTAGCTTTGGTTCTGTGTGGTTTATATAGTATAAGACAAATACCACAACCAGCAACACACCAACAGTAGCAATACAACAATAGGGGGGGGGGGGGTAATTCGTACTGTTTTGTTTGTCTTCTTCTTTTTTTAACTGGTATTCGCG